>LPNX011147076.1:92669-113748 GCA_001517045.1 Pseudotsuga menziesii
CCGTTCATTAAATGCAAAAATTCACACATTAAATGACATCGGAATATTTTTTTAAAAATATCACTGTGAAGCCAACATAATATTCTACAATTTGTTTTTTTACTGCAACTCAAAATTCACATGGAATATATGCGTTTTGAGGGCTTCTATCTAGCACATGAGTAAAAAATCAGGTTTTCATCTCTAAATTTGGCCAAAAAGTGTTACCCATCTTCATGGAATCACCCCCCTGCTAGTTCATGATAGTCTGCAGAGTCATGATTAGTTTCGTATCAAGCAGACGTGACTGAATATCTTTGCCACAATGGTAGCAAGGGTACAAGAGATCGAGCTTTAACGGAGCCGAAGGAAGAGCACGTGCCAAGGAGGTCATCAGTCCGTCATGCAAATGGAATGCCACGTGATGGACATGCGCTGCACAACCCATCACCTTAATTGCCACGAGTTTTGAAAATGACGCCTTGGGCCACTTGGACTAGCCCAGGGTTCTATGTCGTAGGGCAGTAGGAAACGTCCCCATTACACTCAAGGACTCCCAAACCAAGAATAACACCCTTATTTGCAACGCAATCAACCTTTCCATTGTGTTCCCTTAAAATATGGAAGTATTCAATTCTTCAAAAGGAGGAAGCAAGAGACTAAAATTTTTTAAACATCTTCATGAGATGTAGATGGGAAGGAGGATAATTTTCAGCGAGAGCCTGTATTAGAACTCTCGAGTCCACCAACACTGTGATGTCTGAGATTCCCCGGTTCTTAGAAATTTGAAGGCCCTGCCATGATGCAAAAGATTCTACAATGTTATTAGTTTCCCTTCCTAAACCCCAAGAGAAAATGAATTCTGAGAGTCCATCCAGGGTGATGAAAAACCCACCCCCCCCCTGCCACACCAGGATTTCCCTTAGAGGCCTTGTCAGTGAAGAGAACCTCATGGCGAATCTGACTCAACCATGGATTGAACTCCAAACCATCTTCCCTTATTTCCCAGGATCGTTTGCCACTATTGGCCTTTATATTTTATTTGGATAAATCTGGGGAAAGACTATGAATCCAGGCTTCTTCAGGAGAGGAGAGGGGACAACTGGACATGTCACACCAAAGATGAGTAAGGAAGTCCCCTAACATGCCTTTAAATTTTGTTGCAACTTGACTGGACAAGGCTACTTTCCCCCTAAAAATGTGAGAGTTCTTTTCGAGCCATATCTTCCACATAATGATTTTAGGAAGAGACATCCAACAAGATTTGATAACCGAGTTTTGAGGTTGGAGAAAGGGAAGAATGAGGCCCAGTTGATAAGCAAGGAATGAATATTGATGAGGGAAATTCTTGCTTGGATCGGGAGCGCTGCTTTACAAAACTCTTTAGCAAAAATGTAGGAAATCAGGATGTGATCGGTCGTTTCTTCACTCTCCATACAGAATGAGCATCTCATAGGACCTTCCCACCCCTTTTTTTAAGATTCTCACTGGTAAAAAAATTTCCATGGTTTAGAGTCCAGGAAAAGAATTCAATGCCCAGAATTATGCTTATGTTCGTCATTTCTCTAGGATTGCAGTTCCACCCTAGAATTTGACTTTTTCTAAAATTTATCCGGCTTCCCGATGCTTCTTGGTAGCAGTCCAGCTCAGACTTGAAGAGTCTAGCTGATTGAACACTGGCACCGCCCAAGAGAATGGTATCATCAGTGAATTGGTTGTGGTTAGTATTCTTGACCCCCCTGGTGATTCGAAGGTCGATGAGGTTATTGGGTTTGGCTATGGTTTTAACTGAAAACTGAGCACATAGGCTTGAATGTCATAGAGAAGAAGAGAGAGAGGGAAACCCTGCCTAAGACCCTGAGAGGCCTGGAAGAAACCAACAACTATTCGATTGACAAGGGGGGAAATCCAAGGACCAATGATGCAGGCTTGGATCCACTTGATGAACCCTAGATCAAAACCGAACCTGTGCATGACTTGAAAGAGAAACTCATGTCTAACTCTGTCAAAGGCATTAACTAAGTCTAATTTAATTATCATACCTTTTTCCTAATGCTAAATACTGGAGTGGATAGCTTCTTGGACCATAATGATGTTATCAGCTATGTGCCTTCCTTTAATAAATCCACCTTGATTCTCTGGGATAATGGAAGGGAGAATCTCCTTGATCCTGTTAGCAATAGCTTTGGTAATAATCTTGTATCCGATGTTGCAGAGCGAGATAGGCCTGAATCTATTGAAGGAAATGGTCCCTTTTTCTTTGGGGATCAAAGCAAGAAAAGCAGAGTTGGTACTTCCATCTATTTTAGTGCAGCCTTGGGATTTAATAACCATTTTACGAAGATCGTGCTTGATAATTTTCTAGCATGACTTAATAAATCTGGTGGAGAACCCATCAGGACCAGGAGCTTTATCACGTTCCATTTCAACTAAGCTCGTTTGATTTCCTTTTTCGAGATATGGGTCGTAAGGCTTCTGTTGACTGAACGAGAGATCAGCTTTGGAACCGAGTCGAGAATGAGGGAGAGAGGGAGAGAACTAGGAGGGATTTCTTCGGTATAGATATTTTGGAAGTGACTATGTGCCTCCTTTTTTATTTCCTCAAAGTCCTAGATGGCTTGGCCTTGATACCGTATCTCCTTTACAACTTTGTAGTTTTTTAATCCTTCAGCTTGTTTATGGAAGAAGCTCGTATTTTTTAGCCAAAAACATGTCTCCTTCTGCCTCCAATATTATTCCTCGACTCGGCAAGCTGTATGCAAGTTACTTTGCAACATTATTTCCTTTTCCATACTAGCTATATCCACGAGACGATCCTCCTTCCATCTATGATGTGCTTCCAGCGATTGCTGAGCTTCAATCCTCTTTGTTGCCGGGGTTTTTAGCATTTTAGCCCAGGCCTTTAGGGCTCTCTTCAGTCTTTTGAGTTTTTCTTCCCAGATCAAGAAAGGGGAGCCTGATACCGGGGTATCCCAAACTTCCTTGACTAGGTCGTGAAACCCTTCCTGGTTTATCAAATTTAGACTAGATCGAAAGGGAATGGGGCCTAGATTTTTCTCTTCAGAAAGATCCAACAGAATTGGCTTGTGATCTGAAATGCTGAAGGGGGGAATTGAGGAGTCCACTCTGAGCCCAAGAATTAGGAGAGATTGATTCACCAGGAACCGATATAATCTTGCTGCAATATGACCCGGACCTGTTCTCATGTTAGTCCAGGTGAAGCAACCCCTAGCTGGTTTAATATCTTCGAGGTCCCAGTGTCTGATGATATATTAGACTATTTCCCACAGGGGATCCCTAACAATGGAGCCACCTTTTTTCCTAAATCATTGAGGGTGATATTTAAATCCCTGTCGAGGATGAGATTCTCGGGGTGGTGAGCTGTAATCGTGTCAAGAATACTTTGCGAGCATTCTTTCTTTTCGGAGAGCAAGACTGGTACATAGATGTCTAAAATACTAACCTGAGTTTCAGTGCCTAAATGATGAATCTTGGAGAGGATCCAGTGAGTATGGCTAAGGGACTGAACTAGCTCAAAGGAGTCACTTCTCCAAAGCGTCCCAAGTCCTCCAGAGGCTCCGGTTTGCAACGATGAGGGTGTTCAGCAATGGATTGAGAGATTGGGCAGGAGAACCCAAACTGAAACTGCCTTGGGGACATCCACAGCTGGGTCAAAGTCCGGGGTCCGATGATTCAGATAGAGACCTTGGGGTCCCATGAAATACAACCCATTTCAGAAAATAAGATCTCGATCTTCTTTTGCAATAAATTCAAAGAGGAAGAACCCTCTTCCAACCGTGTAACATGTGACACTATTGGAGATCAGAGGTCTCCAATTTTTATGGATCCAGTTATCCGTAGTCTTAAGGGAGGGCCACGAACCTATAAACTGATCGACAAGGGCTTGATCCGCCAAGGAGATAACAATATGCATGGGGTGCTGTGGCGGCAGATCAATAATTGGAACCTCATCAAGTTTCTTTACGAATTTTGGGACTAGGGCAGAACCAAGATTCAATGATTTCCCATATATCAGCTTATTGAAAGAAGCAACGTCTTCAGAGGCGACTATGGGAGGGGCCCCATCTCTAGCCTCGGGCATGGTTACGGTTGGGTCCCGACGCAGATCATGCTGATCCGGCTCGACCCAAGGGAGGAAAACCCAGGACGAGTAGTCAGAGTGGCTCAAAACCCGAGCAGAGGCACAGCAAAACCCTAGCGCAGAGCTTGTGTAGTAAATGCCAGAGCTCGAGCAAGGAAAATCCTCTTAGGTAACAACATTTTTTATTGTTATTGTATATATAACTCGTATATACAATAATTGATGTAGTTTATGATATGTAAAATCAATACTATTCACTCAACAACTTTTTATTTATGTTTGTCTACTATTGACATTGAAATCATTTTTAACTTCCTCTTGTATAAATATTGCACACAAATTGTATCAAACCAATTCTAAATTAGACAATGTAGAACTAGACACTTTGATTATATCATTCATGTTTCAATTATGTTAGAAAAATGTGTAAGCATTTTCAAAATATAACTATTTTGAAGCACCATTCACCATATAAAGATGTGTTATGGTTAAGTTTCTATTGTCTAATTATCAAAGATTAAGTGTAGAAATCACACATATTTCTAATATTTAATTATGAACCACTTAGTACACTTAATGAAGAAATCACACTTTTATAAGCTTAAGAAATATTTAAAATGTAGGGTAGATTATAATTCATCGATCCCAAATTTGAAAAATGTAAATGTGAAATCATCTAAATTTCTGGCTTGAAATCACCAATCCAGGAGCATGTAATTTAATTAATTAATATAGGATTTTTTTATTTTTTTTATATTTGGAAATTTAATTTATTTTTATATTAGTATATTGATATTGTTTATTTATTTTAATATATAAATATTTAATACTTTTAATTTTATTTTAATGATGAAGTTAAACATATAAAATTTTAATTTTAATGAGTAGACATGTTCAATGCCAATAGTCTACGTACATCCCATCACCAATCGATTAACATCAATCAAGATTCAATGATTTTATATATGTTTCAAAATTCAATGTTAATATATATATATTTTTTATCTTAATTATAATGTGATATTATATAATTAAGTAGTTATATATATATATATTTAAATTTAATTTATATTTTTATGTAAATATTATATATATTTTATTTTAATTATGAAATGTCAATATTTTTTTAATTATGAAATGACTTTATATTATTTTTTATTATTAAATATTTAATAGACATACTTTTTCTTTGAACAGAAAAAATCCAATTAGTGTCCAATCTGTTAAAAATCCAATAATGAACAGACACGTCATGTCAACATTAAAGATGTGATATATCACATCATCCTAAGCTATAGAATTGGCACAATAATGAATATTTGTTGGATGGTAGCCTCGCTGATATCAATTTGACATTAAAATATTTGTTAGATATATTGACATTAAGTTGTTGATAACCCTTAATGAAACTTGTTAAATTAGGAATATGTTGTTTAGATCATGATATAATGAGTGTGATTAGGCACAAATTTTAAATATTTTACAATCAACAACTGCTTCTGTCACTCGAATGTATTGTTAATTGTATTATCAACGTGAGATTAACTCTTCATGAATCATGAGCTACATAGAAAGGATTTAAATACTTCGAGTGTTTTTCATGTTCCGTATTCATTATTCATAAATAGATCATGTTATTCATTTCTAAGGTTCGTTTAAATGTGATCTCCTTATCCAAAATGTTTAGAACTTGATTTTCATTTTCTTCCAAAAAGGTCATGAAGAGTGGGCAATGTTATATATGACTTTGAAATTTTTTTCAGTTTTAAAACAAGGAAAGTTGCTAAGCAACAAGTCCTTGTCCTAAGTTTTGAAGTATGGTTGCTTGGCTAGTTGAGTATGTTAATGAAATGTAGTGGAACTTATTGACTTGGCTAATCGGGCTGGATACTCCTAGCTATCACAATAGATGCATACAACAAATCCTATAATAAGCTTTGGATATATTTCTTTTTATCACCACTCCCCTACCAGAAGCTGCTCCTTTTGCTGGTGCGAAGCCAGTACGCAGTTCGTGCCAAAGGTTAAGTACGCTACAACAATTGCTTCCTGTTTCCAACAAATTTCTATTGGATTGACTCAACACCCTATCTCCATTCTGTTGGTTAGGTTATACCTTAAGTTGTTTACTAAGGTGTGTTTAGTTCTTTCCCACATTGGTAAAGGTAGGAGCAAAGCCAGTTACTAAGTAAGAAGCTAAATATAAATATTATAGAGGCCTAAGTCATCCAAAGAATGCTAACTCAAGGACAAAAGCTAATAGCACAGTTTGTTTTCAGTTAGTGGATTCTATTTATGAAACACAACACGTGAGTTACTCCATTCAAAGCTCGGAGCGGTTGGAAGGTAGCAATGAAGCACTTTAGAGTGTTTGGATATGGAGCATGGGCTCACTTTCCTGCTAGTAACAAACGGAAGGCATTGGAACCTCAAATTACAAGCCTTACATCGATTAGCACACAACCTTTACACTCAAGCAGCTCACAGCTATAATGTAGTAGAAGATAAGATCTAGCCCAAAAAGCTTGTAGATACATTTATCATCTTGCACATCAACTGTCTGACAATGGAGGATTGTTTACAAATTAGCAAAGACAACAAAGCAAGTGATACAATGAGGAATGCATGAATACGAGTATGGCCTCACATCAGGGAAGTGAATTCTTTATCTTATTTTCATTTCAAAATTTGTATACTTGTTATTTATCTTTATAAACTTTGAAATATTGTAAAGTTTAGATATTGAATTTTGTAATTGATTTAGAACCACAAACTCATCCTCTCATGCTTGTTCTAAGTATTTTGATATTGATATTTAAAAGAAAAAACAAGTATTGAACTTTGAAATTAATTGTGAGAAATCATAAATTTACAATAATTGAGTAATGATAAATCTATTTATTAAAATTAACCATTAGGTTATTTTACACGATTGTGGGATGATGTCATTAATTATACACTTTTATACTATATTTAAATTATTACATTGGCATTCATCAATTTATTTAAAATGTGTAGACTAGCCTTATGGTTATTTCTTTTATCATTCAAATTTTCATTAAAAGTTTGATTTTCTCTTGAAATTAGTTTGCTAAATCAACTCTTTGAAATTTTTAAATCATTCATGCCAATTCAGGATTTTGCACATAAATATTGTTTTGATGAATATTTCTCTAAATTTTTGTAATCGATCATTTTTCCAAATTTATAATTTAGGCTTTTCTATGAATACTTATCATATTTATAATTAAGGAAAAGTCTTATTTTGATCTTGTCACAAACACAAATTAAGATAAATATAATTGAGGGTATGGAAAATTGTTTTATAATTTCAAATCAATTAAATCTGTGTAAAATATTATTACATGTTGATCTTCAATTTAAGAATTTTCTTTATTCGATTATGATGCTTAGTGAAGTTGTGACATGGAATTAATAATGATTTGCACAAATTATTTTAATCATCAAAGGAAATTAATATTGAGTTTGGTTTCACCTGATTGCTTTTTGTTTTCACTTTTGAGACCTAGATGATTAGATTTCTTATCACCTCAACCTTGTACATATTGACTAGATTTTGAATTGATATCTTGCTTTTTGAAATAATTGGTTTCTTAAAAGTCTTCTTTATTTCTTTGATTATCTTTGATTTAGAAGATTTTGTTATGACCATTTTCTTTAAGGTTTTTCATTTTTATTTTTCAAAATAAAGAGTTGTAATCATTGCATCTTGCTCACTTTGTAATTATTCTCACAAAACTGTACAACTTAGACTTTTCATTTTTCCTTTTGTAAATAATGATGAATAAAAGGATCCGACTTACTCAATCTTCTCATTGATTAATTAAATGAGGCTTGAAAGAATGAAGAAATATTTTAACAATTGAACGATTTTGCAATATTCAAATATTTTTGAAACTTTACATCAATAATAAGTTTATGATACTTTTGTGAAAATCACCATTTTGACATACATATTATATTTCTGTCTCCTATTTTTCATTTTATATTGACCTTTATTTAAACTTTAAATCTTTATATTGTGGTCCATTTTAATATTAGGAGATTTGACATTATTTCTTACGCATGTCATGTAGTTTTATGATTTTTACGTTATTTTGTATAGCTTATCTTAACATAGAGAGTAATCATATCTTGAAATTTGATTTCTGAGCTTATTTACCTCCTTCGACTCTCAATTAAAGTTTCGATAATTTTTTCTTTTTGGGATTTAATACATACATTTTGGTTGAAATTTGGATTTGATCAGGTTCTATCTTGTATATAAGTTTTTGGATGTTTTGTTTCAATTAGTGAGTTTTTGCATTTTTAATTTTCAAGTTTGTTTAGTTAATTAGTTTCACTAGAATTTGATATTTTTCAGCTTTTTGTTTTCCCTCTTTACTTTTAGTAAGGGAGAATTGTAGATAAATAATACCATAATAACACACTGTTTGGAGTTCATGTGTTTCTCTATTAATCAAGCTGATATCTTTAAAAGAAACCATTATAAGGAGTTTCTTGCCATATCAAATGTTCTTACTGTGACTGAATCACTCCTAGCCTTGAAAGATTTCTTATGAATTTAGCTAAAATCAGTCAGTTGAACTCACGGTTATTATTCTTAGACTTTATTTTGAGAATGATATCATTAACTAGGCAAGTTAACCTGTCGGGAAACTTTTCTCTCAGAATCTTTATGAATCAATGACATTAGCCATCTTTAGGCCTTCCATGTTATTATAGGAGTATTATCTGGATTTGTTTCCCATCCGTTAGACAAATTTTATAAATTTAATTTAAAAACTTTGATTGAAGAATATGAGGTCTCATCACGAGCCGACCTAATCATGATCATCACCCCTGTCGAGGATAACATCATTTCTGATCACCAGGGTGATGGCTCTTGGTCATAAGATCGAGAGACAAGAGGTCTCATCACGAGCCGACTTGTTTATCTCTGGCAGTTCTCGTGAATGATGCTATCAATATTTGGTTACCAGGCCAGGATAGTCGTCTTAAATCAAAATTATAATTAATTTGTTGCCAAACCAAAAAAAAGAAAAAAAGAAAAAAAAGAGAGAAAACAAGTTTTATCTTTCAGTTATTTATATCTAATGGATGGGGAACTTATCTAGATATCTTCTTAAGGTATGAACGTCATGTCTTTATGCTGGTGTTATTCGATTATTTTTAGTTGTTGAGAAAACATTCTTGATTAGGTTTATTTGCTATGCATATATTTCAAAGTCATTCATCTTTATGAACTTTCTGAATAATAGTTGGGATAATTCATTTGATTATGATAGTATTAAAGTTTGAACTTTACTATATAGGCTAGTGATGTGAGAATGTCATGTGGTGTGAAAATTGATATATTGAGAAAACCTTGATTTTGTTTTCCTATATCTATAACCTTCAGGTAAATATGCAGAGATAACTGCTTAACCTAGCATGTCGCCATTTGTTGGCACCCCAACAACTCCCCTTCATTTTATGCAAAATAAAGGGACCCCCATTAGGAATTTTGTAAATATTAAGTTTTTGTTGCTTTTAGTTTTTCGTACTTAGTTTTGAGAAGGTGATTCAATGATTTTCTTTCTTTGGTCCTTCACTCTTGATGGTGCTTGTCTCTTGGTTTGACTTTCATTTCACAAGGTTTTGATGGTCCCACCAATATTAGTTGCTTGAGCCTTTTAGCTTCCTTGATGTTTAAAATGATTGCATGCACATTGCACTTAATTGAGGTTATCCAAGTTAACTATGTGCTTTAGTTTGAAAAGAGTGAGTTATTTTTTATCTTGCGACATTTTCACAAAGTTTCAGTCTTTGACACTTTAGTTGGTTAAGACAGCATTTTGGCATATCTTAATAAAAGTTTAATTTTATGACTTTCAAGTTACACCTTTAAAAATCACATTTTGATGAGAAACATTTATGATCGAAATAATATATAGATATATAGTCAAATCATTCAAAAGCTTCGAATATATATACATTGATTGATTATTAAGTGCGGGCTACATTATATCTAACCATATTAATTTGTGATTTGCTCAAAATTATCTTTTCATATTCATAATAAAGCTAATTTCAATTTACTATTAATACATACACTTTTCTTTAAATAATCAAAATATTACTTTAAAAAAAACTTTGTATTGAAATTTCTTTATTTCCCCAAATAATTTTGGGTTAAATCATGGTTAAAATGTGATTCATGAAAGAAAAGTAACCTAAACGTTTTAAGTTTGAACTCATTTTGTCTATGATTAAGGACATGTATTCTATCAAAATCAATGAAGTGAAAAAACACTTATTGTGATAAATAAATGTTTTGAAATATATACTAAAACACGTTGAAACCTGTCCATTATTATTATCAAAGAGTTTTAGATATATTCGATTATAAAAGGCAATGGTATGCTTCTTTGAAGAGCATTGAGAGGATAATGCTTTATAAGGTGGCACTTATTATTTTAAAGTTTTTTCATTTCATTGAGATTCACGCCTGCTTAAGACAAAACTCTTGTTATGTTTGAAAACTTTCTCATATACTAACTTTGGAATACGACACTTTATTGTTATCTTTAGGCTAATACATGATCAGAAAAGAAGAGGTGTGGCTCAATTTACCATCGTAATTGCATAAATGTCGGCTCATGAGGATATTATATCACGATCACAACAGATCCAAAGATGGTTGTTGAATCATTCAAGTTTTAATGGAAATTCCATAAAAACGTGCCAACTGTCATTCATATCACATTAGCACCTTTGAAGAGAGGTTTTGGATTAATCCAGTTAGCAAAATTCTTGGCAGATTTTGAAAAGTTGTTGCCTAATTATTGCCACAAATAATGATAAAGATGCCACAAGTATGGGAAAATATAGTTACACAGAATCACTGAAGATCTTCATAAAGGCTCGATGGAACGTTTACCACTTAAATCGCGTCCAGATTCCAATAAAGTAAAGACGTTTTCAGAATTGTCAGCTTGAGTATCAGCATTACCGTTGGATTGAGATGTAAATATGCATAAAAGATGATATAACTATATTAGGGAGGATGGTGCATTAACTTATTAGAAAAGAAAAGAAAATAAAATAAAAATTGTAGAGATGAAGCTATGAAACAGCTTGTTGATTGAAGCAAATTAAGAAAAACATTCGAAGAGGATACCACGTTTTTGCTCACAGAAACGCCAACAAATGAAGAGATCAACCAAACGCATCAGACAAAGGGCAGCTCAAGTAGTTGAAGAGGATTAAGTAACTCTTTACTAAAACCGTTTTGCCTCAACAAGATGGAGAAGGTGATTCATTAGAGAATAGAAGCGAACATCTCCCATTAGAAGCTTCATGAATCTCATCTTTTGAGTACAGTTAAAATGGAGAAATATTTACCTTATTTTCTCACTTTATCTTTCAGGACAATGTTTCAATTAGCTAAAAGATCTGATACCAATTCGTTGTTAAAGGATTTCAATTTTGTTTTCACTAATTGGTAAATTTTATCATGCAGGATTGCCAAGGGTCAAATGATAATCAACTGAATGAACATAAACGAGGATGTTGGTAGAGGTTTCGTGAAATTTATGGAATCTAAAGAATGAAGATATTCAGTTTTCTCAGCTTAAACAGAAATTGTAATGATTCAACCTTCTAGCTCGTTCAAGGAATTAATTGTCGCTGCAACTTTTCAAGAGATTATTTATACCTCATCATCTATATAAGAGAAGTAGGTTTCTTCGACACAGAGAGAGAGCTAAGAGAATATGTTTCTGGAGCTCTTTTCCTGTTGAAATGCTTGTTTGTAAACAGATTTGGAGAGACTGCTATCCTTATGTCTGTTCGATTTGTATCAAGAATTTCTTTTAACCTTTTATGGAAAAGAGTTCAAAGTATGAAGAGATCAGAACTGCCTTCGTTTCATTTAATTGACTGTATCATGTAAGATTTTTCTATGCATACAGTAGAATTTGAATCTAATAAAGATTTTTCTTTTACTCATTGTTTGAATTCTTATTTCAATTAACTGGAATGATAGCGAATTTGATGTATGAACAATATATGGATAATCAAATAGTTTTCTTTTGACTCTTTCATATTGATGTGCTCAATATACTACTGCTTGTTTGATTTTATTTAAATAAAGAGTAATATAATTATTCTTTCATGCATCATATGCTCATCTTAATCATGCTCCTCGCCAGGATAGGAATTTTGTAGCTTGTTAGTTTTGACTGTTAAATACATTTCTGTTTTAGCAGTTATTAAATTAATTTTAGTAGTTTCTAGATAGGCGTAAGTTAGATCTTGACTTATAATTTCTTTAAAAGTTCATAAATAGGTTTTACTTCTTTAAGGACTTAGAAATTTAAATAGATCTTTAACATTTTTGTGAGACTCTCTTCCTGAGAGCAAATCATAAAGGTAGCGGGACCTATACCCCGTGAGGTTTTGCTATTCCAAACACACCGGGAGCTGTTCTAAGCAACTTGTGTGGGCATAATCTCTGTAGTTGGCCTAGGTTAGAAAATCAGGCCAACAAATGGCACTAGAAGGAGGGCCGATTGGGAAGTAAGCCCTTTTGAGCTATTTCTTTTTAAATTTTGATCTATTTTAAAATGGCTCCTATTACTGTTTTAGAACATGCTTTCAGCATGCCTGGGCCTGTTGGAGGTATTTCAGAAAGTGCAATAAATCTTTTGCAAAGGTTGAGTTTTGATGGAGAAGGTAAAGTGACTGCTTTGAACATCTCACTAACTTTATAGATATTTGTAACCATTATCGTATAGTGTGTGAGAGTAAGATTTGTAGGCTTTTTACTGTCACTTTCAAAAGAAGAATTCGAGGTTGGTTCGAAATGTTACCAGCTAAATCCATTCATTCATGGAAACATTTCATGGAGATGTTTATTGATGCACATGAGGATTATAATTATCAAGAGTTGAGGTATGAGATCGAAAATCTTCACAAATAAGAAGGTGAATCTACTAGTACTTTCTTTTCAAGATTTATGTCAATGTATTTTAGATTCCATGAGAAAGATCAACTTTCTGCAGAAGAAATAACATATTTATTTTTATATCTTGATTCTCATTCAACTTTACATGATCAAGCAAATAATGATACGCTTCAAATTGACGATATGCATGTTGATGATTGCATCACTTCATCGGTTAATATTAATTCAAAGTCTAATATTAGTGATCCAAATTCTTTCACTAAAATTTTTGAACATCAACAAAACTTAGGATCTTCTAATATACAATTTCAAGAACAAAAGAATTTGAATTCGACACTTACATTAAAAAATCATTCTCTTGTTCAAGCAATTGTAGTCGAAAAGGAATCAATGATTTTAGGACCTAAAACTGAATCTTTGGATGGTAGTTGCATAAATCATGATTTTGCATTTTCTTCTTCTCAAATTGAACAAAATTATCTCATTCCTTCACAAAATATATCAACAAATCAAAATATGGACGATGAATTTTCTCGTGAATCAGTTAATCAAGATTGTCATATGAAAATGGGAACATCTAATTTTCAACATTTGGAAATTTATCATGCTTTATATCCGGATCTATTTACTGATTATAGTTCATGTCCAGATACTAATATACAAACAAATTCTTCACTATGGTCAGTTCCTATGCAAAGTGATTTGTTGTATAAGAATGAGGAAAATCTTTCTATTCAAGATATTGACGAGGAAAATAATTTTATAAATATTGCTCATGAATCTCATGCATACGATAATGTTGAAGAAGCTAAGTTAGAAGATAAAACCATTTCTTTAGATTTTGGCGATACTAATCTTTTCAATTGTAAATTAATTGAGTCGTCAAAATCTCATGAATTTCAAAGGGAAAGTGCTTACTCTAAGGTAATGTCAAAATTTGATTTTCAATTCTATGATGACGATGTTTCCTCACAAAAGATATCTTCTACTTTAACTTCTCCTGGATCCTTTGATCATAATCTCGACATGTTGCTTTTTTATTACTATCCTGATGAATTTGCTATCACACATTCCATTGAATCTTCACGAGTTTTAGATCTCCTCCAATCTTCTTTTTATGATCTAATTAATGCATGGTTGGAAGAGTCATATTTTAAAAGATTTTCATGTCATCTTCTTCTTCCTTTTGTAAATATAAGCATTGATTTAATACTTTCTACTTTTCAGTATAAAACATTTCGATTCTTATTACTAATGTTTGACATATTTTATCTTATAGTAATTAAAATGTTTCAATGGCTTCATTGGCTTTTTTACTTTACCTGATTATGATTGTATATTTGATTTTAGTGTACATAAAATAAGACTAGGAATAAGATAGAGCAGTTTTTTTTTTTTTTTTGCTTCTTAGTTTTTAATTTTGAATTCACACATAGTAGTAAATACGAGAATGTATATATTTATCAATAAGCTCAATAGTTTTATGCTAAGGATAGATTTATCTCTACTTAATTTTTGGTCAGGTACACTTGGTTGGATTCACAAGTTAGAAAGCATTTTGAAGCAAGTGATACAATGAGGAATGCATGAATACGAGTATGGCCTCACATCAAGGAAGTGAATTCTTTATCTTATTTTCATTTCAAAATTTGTATACTTGTTATTTATCTTTTTAAACTTTGAAATATTGTAAAGTTTAGATATTGAATTTTGTAAATGACTTAGAACCACAAACTCATCCTCTCATGGTTGTTCTAAGTATTTTGATATTGATATTTAAAAAAAAAAAGTATTGAATTTTAAAATTAATTGTGAGAAATCATAAATTTACAATAATTGAGTAATGATAAATCTATTTATTAAAATTAAACATTAGGTTATTTTACACGATTGTGGGATGACGCCATTTATTATACACTTTTAGACTATATTTAAATTATTACATTGGCATTCATCAATTTATTTAAAATGTGTAGACTAGCCTTATGGTTATTATCATTCAAATTTTCATTAAAAGTTTGATTTTCTCTTGAAATTAATTTGCTAAATCAACTCCTTGAAATTTTTAAATCATTCATGCCAATTCCTCATTTTGCACATAAATATTGTTTTGATGAATATTTCTCTAAATTTTTGTAATAGATCATTTTTCCAAATTTATAATTTAGGCTTTTCTATGAATACTTACCATATTTATAATTAAAGAAAAGTCTTATTTTAATCTTGTCACAACCACAAATTAAGATAAATATAATTGAGGGTATGGAAAATTGCTTTATAATTTCAGATCAATTAAATCTGTGTAAAATATTATTACATGTTGATCTTCAATTTAAGAATTTTCTTTCATTCGATTATGATGCTTAGTGAAGTTGTGACATGGAATTAATAATGATTTGCACAAATTATTTTAATCATCAAAGGAAATTAATATTGAGTTTGGTTTTACTTGATTGCTTTTTGTTTTCACTTTTGAGACCTAGATGATTAGATTTCTTATCACCTCAACCTTGTACATATTGACTAGATTTTGAATTGATATCTTGCTTTTTGAAATAATTGGTTTCTTACAAGTCTTCTTTATTTCTTTGATTATCTTTGATTCAGAAGATTTTGTTATGACCATTTTCTTTTAGGTTTTTCATTTTTATTTTTCAAAATAAAGAGTTGTAATCATTGCATCTTGCTCACTTTGTAATTATTCTCACAAAACTGTACAACTTAGACTTTTCATTTTTCCTTTTGTAAATAATGATGAATAAAAGGATTTGACTTACTCAATCTTCGCATCGATTAATTAAATGACTCCTAAAAGAATGAAGAAATATTTTAACAACTGAATGATTCTCCAATATTCAAATATTTTCAAAACTTTACATCGATAATAAGTTTATGATACTTTTTGTGAAAATCACCATTTGGACATACATATTATATTTCTGTCTCCTATTTTCCATTTTATATTGACCTTTATTTAAACGTTAAATCTTTATATTGTGGTTAATTAGCTTGCACTTACCCCATCTAATTTCAATAACCAAAATTTTAGGATTTCCATGATTAGATAAGATGAATTTAAAAAAAAAACATATTTCATATATTTATTGTAAAAAATAAATAAAAAATGAAATCTCCTTCCAAAGTACTTATTGATATTTTGGTTAAAAAAAAGAGGGTCTTCCAAGGAACTTTTTCATTAATGGTAAACAAAACATAAGTACAACATTAAATTTTGTAACCAAATCTAGATATGATTTCCATCATTAATTATTAGTTATATAATATATATCCTATATCCATTAGGGGAAATTTAAATTTTAGAACGAAATATAAGGTCTTATTGAATCGAGGTTGGTTTGTACGAAAAATTATGTGTATAGATGATTTCCTTCTTCATTACAATTGAAAATCTTGAGATTTGCATTGTATTTCTTTGCTTGCGTATTTGAGTTAGGAATATTTTAAACCATGCCTCAATTGCTTAATTACGTGGGTTTAAGTATATGTATTTAAACATTTATTTAGATTCGTGAGGTTTTAAATCATGCATATAATAGGTAAAGATTGTATATTTAAAATTGATCATTATTGTAAGTTTACTTTATATGATGGAGATTTGATATGTTTTAACTTCTATTTGGCAATATAAGTGTAAGGTGATAAGGTGGAGATTGATCTGAATCTTTATATACTCTTATAATATTGGTCTTCAAGTGCTCAATCTTCTCTTAGTTTATTGTAAGTTTACTTGAGATCTATGTTGTTAGTCCACTTGTTTGTAAATACATAGAGTACCATTCAAGTGCTCAATCTTCTCTTAGTTTATTGTAAGTTTAGTTGAGATCTATGTTGTTGGTCTACTTATTATCTACATTATATTGATCATTTCTCTCAACCAAAGCCAATAATTTGAATAAAAAAGTTACTTAAATAACATGATAGCCATGCATGGCTAGAGTTAACCATTTGAATGAAGAAGTTACTTAAGCAACATGATAACCATGCATGGACTTAACCCTCTTACTCACGAGCTTGTCCTTGATGTCTAGGGTTGAAACCCTTATGACAAAGATCCTTTTTATTTCCACCCCCTTAATGCCATGGAATTTTTTGTTTTAATTTATAGTCTTGGGAAGCCAATTTAAGCTCTCAATTTTGTTTGGAAATTTTTAGTTTTAATTTATAGTTTTGGGAGGCAAATTTAAGCTCTCAAAACGAGCTTAAACCATTTTATTAATTTAACATATAATAATTTTTGGAAACATTTAAAAAAATAAAAAGTTACATTATAATTCGTCTTAATTACTTTAAATGAAAAAAATATTAAATTAAATAGATCTAAAGTAGTGTTATGACATTTTTATTGAGATCTTTTATATATAATTTACAGAATATGAAAAAAAATCATATTACTTTGAAGACTTTAAAAATAATAATTTATTTAAATAAAACAAAATAATAATAATTATTTTTTATTTATAAAGTTCAAAATTATCAACATTATATATAAAACTTTTATTATTATTAATTTGACGCACTTAGAAATATATCTCCACCACATGGTTCCATTAAGTTAGGCATCTCAATCTATTTAAACCATGTAATCAAATAAGTGTAAATGTGAAATCATGTAGTCAATATATAAATTTATTTAAAAATTTTAAATCATAGTTTATAAACCAAGTCAAAAGATCTTAATTATTTGTGTGTTTATATTTGAAATAAACAATTATAAAAAAATATTAAAAATAGTTGGTAGTTATGTATGAATAACTTTTAGTTGATGCATCCATAAAGGCTAGTCAAAGGTAGACAATAGCTTTAATAAAAAATAAAAAGAGAGTCATCTTCTTTAATAAGAAGACACCATTGCTTTAATAAGAAATAAGAAGACACCATTGCTTTAATAGGAAGACGTCCATAATAACATGTATTGAAGCATAAACAATTAGCATAGTACTTGGAACTCACTTTGTTCACCAATATTTTATCATGTCTATTCATAAAAAGGGATTTTTAAATTTTGAAAAATAAAACCAATATATTGTAGATATTGAGAGATGGAAAATAAAAGTTTATAGGTATTGGGAATAAAAAAATAGTTATCTTGTAAAAACTTGGAATATTTATAGTAAACTTAAGAATATTATTTAATATCGGAGGAATGAAAAAGCTATAAAAAAGCAACCAATAATTCTACTTGATAAATAATAAATAAATTTGTGCGATAAACCACAAATTCTAATAATAAAAAACCTAACAAATTCTAATAATAAAAAACCTAACGAATATTCAATAGATCACAACTAACACTGTTAAACCTAACGAATACATCACAGCAACGGCATACTGACAATGGTGCACAATACTCAATCAGGGTATTCATATCATGAGGATCTGCTTCAGGGTTTCCATCTGATTGTGAGGGAGTTGAGTGGAGACAGGGATACTCTTTCCCTCTCTTCCAGCGAATAACATCATCCCTCCAATTTCGTTAAGGGATGCGGCCTGTACACTCACTGGCCTTCCCCACCCATAGTCTATCTCGTAGACAGGAAATTTGGGAGACAACGATACGACTACTGTGTATTGGCTAAATATCTTCTTGGATTCAGTCCAGTCTAGGCAATTATTCATCTGGACCTGGTTCATTGAGGTAACAGAACGGTTGGCTTCTTGGATCAGTGCAGCAACAAAGCCAATATCTTGCTCCAATAGTTGCTTGCCTGTAGTCCGAGCAACACCGGAGGATACGCAGTTCCCAAAATAAGTTGGAGGCAACGGCGGTTTTACCCGGCCTCTGCAGTCAGCAGCCACTACAAAATCTACGAGCTCTTCCTCTGGAACTTGTCTAGCTTTCATTGCGCATCTCCAAAACTGCGCGGAAACTGCCACAAAAGAAGATGTTGAAGCTCCGCATCGTTGCTTTAAACGCTGAATTTTTTTTCGCTAAAATGGAAAGTTGAGATTTCCAGTCTTACTTTTTCTTCCATAGTACTGTTCTGAGCATTCTTCATTGAGGTGTCACCGCTGCTTGCGTCTATTTCTGGACATTCTATGGGTAGTAAATCATCCCACGTACACCTAAAAACCTGCGCTTTCTTAATCTCATAAATCTGCGCCTTCTTGATCCTAGAAATGTTGGATTTTGCGTAATTCTCCTGCTTCTCCCGTTGAAACACCATTCTCATGTGTTGAGGATTCTTGGAAATAGGAAGTCCTCTGTTACATTCCGCCCAACTGTTCATGAAATGCCAGAAGGCATTCCCGTCTACAATAGCATGATGAAAATTGGCTCCGATGCAAATTCCACCGCCTAGAAAGCCTGTGACCTGCAGTAGTTATTCCTTATTAAAACACATAGATTTCTCGTTCATATAAAAGAGTGTATATGTTCCATGTGATTCCATAGATTTTTCATTCATATAAAAGAGTGTATATGTTCCCTGAGATCCCATTGCCCTGGATGATTCTTTCTATCCAACATGCCAGGAGTAAAGTCAATAGTTGACTTTACTCTTTGTCTATTGGATGCAGGAAATCACTAATAACGATAAGTAACCAAGTTGTCTAACTAGGGAACTAGTTTCTTCTATTTCTGGCTGGTTTTTACCAGTTTCTGGTTATGAATCTTCAGGGAATTTTTTAAACGTGAGAAAACATTACTAGATTTGAGTGTGGTTGCTTGCAGGTTTTCGCTTCACCTGATTTAATTTCTGCACTTAAAATCACCCAACAAACAACAAAAATTACAAGATTTTGTGAGTTAAATTCACTGGATTCCTGCTGAAAATCAGCAAAAAAATCAAAATCGTCCACTAGTTAGACAACTCCATAAGAAACAAGCAACATCTAAAGAGTAAAGTTAACAGTTGACTTAGCTTGGGTAGAGGAAATCAACAATAGTGGAGATAAGCAACATGTAAAGAATAAGGTCAATAGTTGACTTTGCTTCTTGTTAGTTGGATGGAGGGAATCAACAATAGAGATAAGGATGGTCTTCTCCAGCTTCTGTAACAGCATTTAAAAAATGAAGGAAAGAAAAACTAAAAAGGTTGAAGAGATATCCATTTACACTTGAGAATTCAACATTTGAAATCTAAGGAAAAACAACAAAAGGAAAAAAAAAATTTGATAAAGAAGGATATTGTTCAGATTGATTTTATGGACATCCTTCCAAATTCAAAATAAACAATTTAAAAGAAACAAAAAATAGCCATAAATCCTAGCAGATGCACCACAAACAAATAACACTTAACTTGTGGCCTGTCAATATTAACATGACAGTTAGCCACAAACAAGTGACACTTAACTTGTGCAGTGCTGTGCACGATCACAAAAGACAAGGAGTAAAGTCAGAGTTGAGGAGCAACACCTAAGGAGCAAAGTCAACAGTTGACTTAGCTTGGTTGGAGGGAATCAGCAATGAAAATAAGCAACAGGTAAAGAATAAAGTCAACAGTTGACTTTTCTCCTTGTCCATTGGATGGAGGCAGTGATGGAATTTGACGGGTAAATGCCCGTCATGGGTCAATTTACCCATCACATACAGCTAAGATTTTAGGGAAACCGTCAAAATCTGGCTTAGAATACAGAAAACTTTTCAGATTTTGATTGTTCTCGGTAATTTTGACGGGTGTCTGCCATTTGAAATTCCAACCCTGGATGGAGGGAATCAACAATAGAGATAAGGATGGCTGTCTTGGATTCTGTAATAACAGTTTACTATTTAAAAAATGAAAGAAAGAAAAACTAAAAGGATTGAAGAGATATCCATCCACGCATGAGAATTCAACATTTGAAATCTAAAAAAAACAAAAAAAAAAAAAATTGATAAAATAAGGATATTGTTCAGATTGATTTTATGGACATCCTTCCAAATTTAAAATAAATAATAGCAAATACATAAATACCTATTAATGTTATAGATGTTAAATAAACAATTCACTACAAATAAATAATACTTAACTTATAACTTATCAATGTGAAATAAACAATAAACAAATAACACTTAACCTGTGCAACTG
>LPNX011147076.1:114311-127356 GCA_001517045.1 Pseudotsuga menziesii
AACAATTTTAGTGTTTTTCATGTTAGTATTTATTAGTGTGGATAGATGTGGATAGATATTTAGATATTATTTTAAATTTTGGACTTATTTGATGAATAAGAATAACTTAAGTGTAACAAGTGTATAGCATGGATTTATTTCTTAGTTTATCTTGTTATATTTAAATGCATTTTAATTAAGATTTAAATAATTTAAATAACCTTTAGTGAAAGGGTGATTAAAAAAACTACTAACAATTTGTTTTTATTTTATATCAATTTTTATTTATTGATTTATTAAATAGTATTTGTTTTGTGTTTATATTAATTTTAACAATCTAGCATGAATAATGTATATAAAATTATTATATATTTAACATGCAACTATTTTCACAAAACTAAATAATTAATTATATTTATTAACATTTACTTACTGCTTTATTTATGACTATACTAATTCATAAATAAATACTACTACTCATTATTATACACTCCACAGAGACTATTAAAAAAAATGACATTTTTGATAAGTCTATATACTTTTACTTTTTGATAGGCCAAGCAGCACCAGCAGTCAAACAGCATGCTTTTTCTATCGCTAGCTTTTACGTTGGTAATCATACCAAGCAATAGTTCAGGCCGGTTGGAGCTGTCACTGACCATACCATATGATAGAATAGAACAAGAGCCACGACGTGGCAATGCCTCCTCGTTGTTAATAGTTATTGCTATAAGACAAATAAATTTAAATATCAGAGTTAATGATTAAAAAAAAACTAAAACTTTGAGCACATATTTACAAAATCCTTATAGTTAATTTTTTCAAAGGCTTCTAAGACTAGACAAAGAATTGAGGGCTGGAAGTGTCCTTTTCACCTTCATGTGTAAAGGTTATGTGTCAAAATGTTGAAGTTTGTATAATAATATATATATATAATTTATTTTTTAATTTAAGTAAATTGATTTAAAATATTAATAAGTTTTTTCTCAAATTGAAATAACTTTGAGAGATATTTATAAGTTTAAACAAGATTAATTCAACTTATCTAAGAAAACCCTAAAAATCAAACAAAACCGTTTTGTATCTCTAGCCCAACCAAACCCACATATCCACATAGTGAAGAGGCAAATTCGAATAAAATAACAAAAATATCGAATTTGACCCTGTAAGGACCAAGAACGAAGGCCACAGGGTAAAATATTCAGAATTTGATAAGCTTTTCCCCATTGATAATGTGAAAGTTCAAATTCACATCTCACTAATATTTATTTTATAAGAAATTATCTTAATAAATTTTCAAATTTATTAAAAAAAAAATTTATAATATAAAACCATTTATATATATAAAAAAAATTTGATATCTTTATAAACTTAATAAAACAAACAACATTGGTGAATACAACTAAGCAATTAATGACATAAACTTAATAAAACAAACAAAGTTGTTGAATACATACAACTACGCAAGTAAACGACATATCTAACATGTGAGAGGTGTTCACATATTAAGTAGGTGTGTTAATATTAATTGAAATTGGAAGCTAGAATTACCTCCTTGGTGTTTTCCTAGTAAGGTGCAGTCTGCAAGAACTCATTCATCTTTCGTCTTCTTCGATGGACTTGCTCTATCGTTCGCAATGCTTCCATTTTCTCAACAAACAATGAAGTATGGTTTATGTAAATTCGACGAAGTTTTTCCTCCCTGCCTTCCGCATAAGACATCCCTACGGTGAATGCATCTGGTTCTTATGTAAAATGGACCTTCAAGTGTATCTGCATATCAAAATGTACAGTTCCTTGTCAATGTATGGATTTAACAAAACGATCAAGGGGAATTGATTTTCAAGCATCAAAATGTCTTTAATTATATCGAACCCAGTAAAATCAATCTTATTTCTGTCAAAAATAGGTTGGTAATAATTACTAGTTTCTGCTACAGAGAATTTGTGGCCTGCCAGAGTCCTCAATAGTTCAAGAATGAAGAAACCGTCCATACTTAGCACGAGAGCAAGGTACTCTGACTCGTCCTCCACCGCGGTCTTTGTCATGATTTATCTTAAAGGAAGTAGCTTAAGAAATGCATGTTGGTTGGGTTAAAGAATCCATTCAATTTATAATATGGTGTTGCCTGCTCTTATAGGGGTGTACTTAATTGTTCAGTAAGGGGGTACTCCCTTGTCCTAGGGTTATGTTCATAGAACTTGCTGAGATCATTTGCATAGAGATCATTCTTTATTATGCCATGAAAGCGTTGTGGGAATTGGACGAATGCAAACTGGTGACCTATTTTGTGGTCCATGAAAAAGCACATTGCTTCACGAAGCGCTTAGGTATAGTTGGTGTACATGTCACAATCGAGAGTGAGAATGAAGGGGGATTGCTCATTATGCCAAATACTCTTATCTATCCACATTACAAACAAAATTGCTGTAAGATTCGGTGGCCTTATCAAGCTCACACAAATTAGCTAATTTCTTGTGAAGGATTTTAAGAGACGGCTACTGCGGTAGATTATTCTTCTGCATTCTCGTCATGTTCTACCTGGTTTACAGCTTCTTGAGTCTACGTCGTGGTGATGTTTAGAAGAAAAAACCAATCTCTGAATACGTGCTGTCCATATATATTTTCGATAAAAAATCAATTCTACTAAATGCATAACAATTGCAAGTTTCACTGTGATATACTTATTATGTCCATATATATTTTCTATAAAAAATCAATTCTACTAAATGCATAACAATTGCAAGTTTCACTGTCATATACTTATTATCCCTGCCGCGGTAGGGTTATATTGCAATCGATAATCTTTGACATTATATTAACCAAGTTGTTAGACCAAAAATTTATTCATCTAGTGTTTGATAAACATTATAAAAATAAATTTATATTTTTTTAAATATATTTTATTTATAATTATCTACCATTTGATTGGTAAATATACAATGGTATGCCATGGCATGCCTTGTCTTACAACCATGCCATGCCTAGCCTTGTCTGGCCTGGGGAATTAAAAATTAAAGAAAGAAACAAATTCACAAAATTGAATATTTGGTCAATATGCATCCCTTTAGAATATCTTTAGAATCATTCGACACTTCATTTGTTTGGTTCTTTTTGCCCTGAAGTGAACAAGCATATATCTAATAACATAATTAATGCCTTTATTAAGAGACAAAACTCAAAACTAATTAATAGTTTTCAAAATAATTACTACCTTAAAAAGGAATGTAATGATAGCTTTCTCTTGAAAAATCAATTTAAATGTATGCAATGTTAGTGAAAATGAGTGTTAAAAGGTATTGTATATATCTAATAACACAATCAATGCCCTTATTAAGAGACAAAACTCAAAACTAATTAATAGTTTTCAAATTAATTACTACCTTAAAAAAAAGAATGTAATGATAGCTTTCTCTTCAAAAATCAATTTAAATGTTTGCAATGTACCCAATTATACAAGTATGGTGTTTGCCACTTACCATGTCATGTCAAGCAACGTCAGAATGGCCACTTGGTCTTTGAATATCTTTTGGGTATTTGATTAGAAGGGAGGAAAATCAATTCTTCAAAGTGACAAGACATATTCTCAACAATTTCTTTAAGTTTAGAATTCTATGTACTGAGAATCTCCCCACCAACTACACTATGTTTTGATACATATTTTTTGATTGATTGTGAATAATCAGAATGAATACAAGAATTATTACAGCTTGAATAGATATAAATGAATTAGTACACCATTTTAGATATAAAGTAAACAAAATTACACTAAAAATAATAATAATAATTGTTGCTTGGAAAACAAATTACATAGAAAACTTTAATTGTACTCTTTATTGTCTCCATTTATTTCACACCCACAATGCAATAGCACTTTTCTATAGTTGGCCACTGCTATAATGTCCGCCATTGGAGAGCCATGGCCAATTTTAGAAGAGATGATGATAATGCTTGTGGCCACCCTCGGCCTCCTCAGCTTCTTGCTCGTCTTGTTTCTTCTCGTGGTGCTCATGGAATGCATTGTTAATCTCTTGGACAACATATGTCATAAGATGTAGAACAGTAAAGTAGACCATACCAGAGCATTAAGAGCACCGGCCTTGTAATGGTGGGGATTTCCAGGTCGCTTTGCACGCGAGACATATGTAAGACTCGGCAAATCACGGCCCTCGTTATCTTTGTCCTCTCCGTTCTCTAATAAAACCTGTACTTACAAATAAAATGTCCTTATAAAAAACACAATTAGAACGATAGTGTTGGGCTTGTCTTTAGTAGACTTGAAGTAATTTTTCATGGTTAATGGTTAATACTAGAAACGACCTGAACTATGTTGTGATGATATCACGAAG
The DNA here is from genome assembly GCA_001517045.1 of Pseudotsuga menziesii. Taxonomy (NCBI): domain Eukaryota; kingdom Viridiplantae; phylum Streptophyta; class Pinopsida; order Pinales; family Pinaceae; genus Pseudotsuga; species Pseudotsuga menziesii. The sequence goes on from LPNX011147076.1 coordinate 118,640, forward strand.
TGCTTCCTGAAATCCACTCTTTGAAGCGGTCGTCCTCTTTTTGTTTCTCTTATGGAACCCTTTAATGCGTACTCTACCATAAAATCTTTGATGACATTGTGATACAAGGGATAGTCGATCTTTCAGTGCTATTGTGCTCAACTGGTGTTGTTCGTTAATGAAAGTTGATGAATAGAACTCAATGAAACTCAAGCCTCAAACTGAAGTTAGCTCCTAAAACTACAGTACTACCAGAAACATGCATGCATTATTATTATGATAAACTTATTCTTTATCTTGTTAATTGATGTACAGCGTGATGCAGCAAAAGAAGCTGTCAAGAAATAGTTTCTATAATAATTTGAGCCATTTTATGATGTTATACTTGAGTAACGAACACTCCTCTGTGGCTCACGTTTGGTTTTGGTGTGGCTCACGTTTGGTTTTGGCGCAAGGTCAGAGAAAGATTTTGTGTACAATTGATAACAAGGACCTCTAGGATATGAGGTCTACTATTATGACGTCTAATCATTCATTTCTGTTCTCCAGCTCAGCCCTGCATCGAAGAATTTCCATTAAAGCTTTAAACATTAGCTAGAACTTAAGAAGTATAAAGTATAGTTTTGAAAAAAAGGAGCATTAAAAATTCTTTACCTAGCATCATTGATAATGAGCTCAAGGCGAGAAATGGAGAACGCTTCTCTCTTTACAAAAAGGTATTTGCTGAAAAAATCAACAACATCCTCCAAGCAAAGTTCAAAATAAAAGCAATAAAACCATAAATTGATGCAGACGCGCTGTTAGATCACAAAATTGTTCTTTAGCTCAAATGTATAATTCAAATTCTGGTTAGCCCAGTTGAATAAAATGGGTATGTGAAATTTCCATTTAGATTATGTGAATGAAAGACAGAATGGAGCTTCTACATTACTCCATACATAGCAGAGGTATAATGAAAGTCCTCCCTCAGCCCAAATGAATAACATAGATTTCAATAAAAGTCCTCCATTAGTTCAACTGATAGCAGACATTTAGTGATATATACAAGATGAATTCGGTCGTGTTCACAATTCAGATCAAAACAACTCGGATCAATTATATACAATCTACTCAAAGACATTGGTCTGCATATTCTCTTCTCTACCTGTATACAAAATATAGCCATTACCAAGCATTTAACTCAAATTTGTCAGGAAGGAACAGAGCATTTATATCCATAAATGTAGTTGTACAGACTGGCAGAATGTCATTAAAGTACAAATACACAGCCCAAATACAGACTTGGATGCAATGTGAAAATTAAAAGGGAATTGCAAAGAATTTCTCGTATCCCAAAAGTCCTATCCAGAGATTAAGATGGTTACTATATTATAGAGATGTATCCTGGAGGTGGCAAGTGGCAAGTGCAGGGCCTTACAGGTGTGCGACTGGGTGCATGGTGGTATAGATGGCAGTTGGTGGTAGAGATGAAAATATAAGAGCTATAAATGATCGAAAATAAAAGAATATATATCAATAAAATAAAACCTGCAAGAATCCAATATAAAAATTTGCAAAGAATAAATAAATATTGTGCCAGAGAGCTACCCATGCTATGTCACCAATAAAGTTAATAGGCAGATAAACAACCATTTATTATAAAGATGCATATTATAGACTTTGGAATTTAATCAAGCAGATAAACATCATAAGTAGTTTAATTACTAGATCCAAATAATTTGAGGGCATTGAATTAAAGTCTATAATCTAGATCCAAAGAATCCGAGGGCATTGAATTAAAGTCTAGCCTCCATGAGATAGCGTGTATTCATATAGTCTAATCATAATCTTTGACATTTTCGGTACAGGATAGAATAGGCTTAGTGGATTATGATACTGTAAGAATAAGACTGGCCGAACTCGGGAGTAATGGCAATCTATGAAAATGGCAGCATTCAATATGGAATAGCAATGGCAATCAATGCACGCTGTACCGTGAATGATACTGATATGCACTAGTTTAAAGAAAGAGATGAAACTTTCAACATTGTCCACAAATCCTCAGAAAAATGCATGTTCGTTACATTATAATAATAAAAAAATGATTGCAAGAATAAGACTGGCCGAACTTGGGAGTAATGGCAATCTATGAAAATGGCAGCATTCAATATGGAATAGCAATGGCAATCAATGCACGATGTACTGTCAATGATACTGATATGCACTACTTTAAAGAAAGAGATGAAACTTTCAACATTGTCCACAAATCCTCAGAAAAATGCATGTTCATTACATTATAATAATAAAAAAATTATTGCAAGAATAAGACTCGCCGAACTCGGGAGTAAAGGCAATCTATGAAAATGGCAGCGTTCAATATGGAATAGCAATGGAAATCAATGCATGATGTACCGTCAATGATACTGATATGCACTACTTTAAAGAATGGTTGCAGATGGTGCATGTAATTCCGAGCAAGTCTCAGTGGGTGACAGAGATGGCAGAACAATCAGAGCATTGGATAGAACAATGCGAAAAAGGAAAAGTTGTTAACTGTGCGTTATGTTGCAAGCATAGACACGTATATATGATTATGAAAAAACTAAGTAAATGCTGCTGACGTTAGCCCGCCACCGGGTCTTGGGGCACAAAGTCCCACGCCTACGTCACCTATATAAACCAATAAAAAGCAAGATAAATCAATATTTAAATAATTCCCAAATTTTTTTTAATACAAACTATAGGAAAAATTATTTGATTTTGTTAAAGTTGCAACAAATTACTCCAAATAATCACCTTGAGCGATTCATATATATCCCCTAGAGCGGGGACATAATAAGGCTCTTGAAATTGGTCTAACCAACCTTAAGCTCTTGAAATGGTCTAACCTAAGAAATTACCCCCTTACGGCGTACTTTCTTTTCTTTACTATATGGTGTTTTCTTTTTTTCAAAAGAAAGACGATACAGAGCTGCTAGATGAGAAAAATAAATTAGACTGGAAAACCGTAATTTACCCATGATTACCATCTTTGCTCCATTGACAAAAACCTTACTCACTCGATGGTTAATTTCATATTGACTTCGGGCCTCCAGAATTTTTTTTTGGCAGTAAATAGGAGACTCCGACCTGATCGATGGCCACACATGGTTGTCTTATTAAGTTTGATTTTCCATGCAACCTCCGATTGCGTCAAAATCCTTTGGATGGGGCCGTACATAACTCTGTTCAATATAGGTGAACTGTGTTTCTTTCGAAGGTTTTCAAAGAGATGACATGGAGAATCTGACCTGATAAATAGCCACACATGCAGGTTGCCTTATCAAGGTTTGATTTTCCATGCAACGTCCAAATGTGTCGTTCTCCATTGGACGGTGACCTTGCGTTTTCTCCCAATGGTTTTCAAAGAACTGATATATTTTATTTCATCCGAAAAGTATGTGTAACTTGTTTAATAAATGTTTAAATGTATATTTATTTATTTGAGCAGCAGTATATTATGATTAACATATATTTTAGTTAGTTTGTGGTTGGATTACATAGTTAGTTTGTGGTTGGATCAGATTGATAGGGATCAAATCATGTTGAGACATAATTATGTAATAAAAATATATATTTGTATTCTACATATTCTTTTAGTTAAACCAAGTGTGACTTATCTATGCCTACCTACGTGTTATTATCAACATTCTTCATATTATCTCTTTATCAACTATTCTTTATTTTTTTATTTTTATCTCACATTTTTTTAGTTATCTGTCATGAACTTATCCATTCATCAATTATGGGTTATCCATGCATTGTTATCGTTATCCATTCATATATACATTATAATTGTTTATTTCGAATTTTGAACTATTACCATATAATCAATCTTGACAATATACTTGTTTCATCCTAATATGTAAATAAAAATACATTAATAATCCACCACAAATCTCAAATAATGTTAATTAAAACATTTTTGAATATTTATTCTTGGTTTTAGATTGTCATCTAATTTTCAAAGAGCTGACATTTTATATAATCGTTATGTGTAACTTACTAGGTAAATCTTTAAAGGTAATAATGAGCCAAAAACACAAATGTAAACTCAAAATATGGTTTTAGATTGTGATATGGTTTTCACATTTTAAAAAAACATTAATATTTGATTTTTGTTTTAGAATGGTGTGTGGTTTTTATGTTGACATAAAGTTTTAATTTTGAACTTTGTATTTTTTAAATTTATCTTAAATTTAGATTATTCTATAGGTTTTTTTATTCTCTATTGTTGCTAATATATTTAGAGAACACTTTGAAATATTAGTATTTAACTTTTTTTGCCTTAATTTAAAATGTTGGTTTTTATTTGTAGATAATACTTTTGTTATTTGGCAATATCGACAGACCTCTTTTGACAACTTTCACAATCACTTAAATAACATTTCATCTCACATTAAATTTACCATGGAAATCCAACAAGGTGACTTCATTCCCTTTATTGATGTCTTGGTCACCCAACAAAGTGGCTCTCTCTCTTATCAAGTGTATCCGAAAAAGACCCACACTGATCGCTACCTCCACGTCCACTCCCATCACCACCATTCTCAAAAATATGTTGTCGTCAAAACTTTGATGATCACCATAGCAATTTGAATCTAACCCCCAACATCTTAATCAAGAAAGAGGGAATCTTACTAAATCCCTCATAACATCTTAATCAAGAAAGAGGGAATCTTACTAAATCCCTCATGACCAATGGGTACTCTATATACCTCATTAACAAAAAAATTCAACAAGTCCCACATCCCAAGCCCAAACCCTCCCCACCACCCCTTTTAAATCTCTCTCTTCCCTATATTCATGGTATCACAAATCACATTTCTCAACTTTTAGTTAAAAAGAACATCAAAACCATCTATAAACCCCATAAGACCCTTAAGCAATTATTGAGGAGCGATAAGTATAAATCCAACCCCTTCTCATCCCAAGGCGTCTACCAAATTCCTTGTTCATGTGGGAAAACCTACATTAGATAAACATGTAGATCCATTCAAACTCATCTCAAAGAACATATGGTTGATACCAATCATAACAAAGTTAACAAATGTGCAATCGTTGAACACTCTTTAGAGAAGCCATCAAAATTGAAAAACATCCCTAACAAATTTAATCAAGAAGATGGCTATAAACTAAGTCAGTCCCTAATCTATCAACTTACTCGCCATTGATACCTTACTCGTTTATTATATTAAACTTTTCCACTCCTCTTTCTTTCTTACTTTTTCCACCTCAGTTTTTATTATTTTTATTTTTCTTAATTTTAATTAATTAATTAATTAATATGTTATGATTGCTTACATTTCCATCTTTTCTCAATTAAACCCTGTTTTAGGTTTTTAATATTTCTTACATTAAGTCAAACCCTTAATTCCTTCTTCTTATCCCTCTTTTTACTCCAATTTAAAAAAAAATCCCTTTATAATAAATAATTATTCTTATATTTTTATTTTATTTTTCTTTTTTGTTTTAACTATATTTTAAACTAATAGAATTACTTATTAATTATCCAATTTCATTTTTTTAATAAAATAAATTATTTATTTTATTATATTATTTTATTTTTTAACCTTATTTTTCTCAACTTTATCCTTAAACATTTTTTCTATAAATTTTTATAATTAACAACTAGTTTTTAATTGTGTCACTTCTAAATTTCTACAAAGGTCAAATTCATAAACTTGTAAACAATGACTAAACACTATGAAAACATTCATGCCCAAATAGATAATTAAAATTTTCATTATTCAATTCTACTTTTTGTTTTCACTACTTAGATTGTTCAATCCTAACAAGATATGTGTCAAATTGCAACAACTCCCACCCATTCAAAATGATTAGAAAAATGGTCAAAATCCTTATTTACTTGGATTAGACACACTTTAGCCATGCACATATGTGAGACATGTAATCTATGCACATTAGAGACATGATCATGTACACATAACTCATGCACAACTAACATCAATAAAACAAAAGCCATAAAAAGGAAAACCTAGGAAAAAAACATCCATGCAAAAGAATAGGTATTATCATTTGAAAGGTGAATCCAAAAAGTGTCAATGGCTAGGTTTTTCTTTCTATAACTTAGCAATACCATTTAGCGAAAGTCAAGGACATTGCCATCTACTAACCCTCTTCTAACCCAAATTTTTGAATATGTAACTTTAAAATCAATGTTCAATCTTAAAAATTATTGTAATTAAAATATTTAATAAAAACAAATAGTATAATTAATTGAATCGTATATTTAATATATTTAAGACATTTTATACATTATTAATATATAAAGATATTTCTAAAAAATATATATTATAAAAGTTAAGATAAACTTCAAAATAACCAAATTATAAATTAATTTATATATAATCTTATCATTTATAAATACAATTACATAAATTACCTTTAAATCAATGTATACGCATAATTTAACGTTTCTTTATAATAATCATTTATTAAAAATGAATGTGTTAGCACTCGTGCTAATTTTTGAATGGACGCTTGCGGTAAGTGGCTGGCGGGAAGAGGTATAGGCAGAAACTTTTTGGGCCTGATGACTTCGAGGTAGGTAAGGACTCCTATCTTAAGCCCAACCAAAGAATGGAATGATCCATTGGCGCTTAATATTCTGCAATAGAGGAGATGCACAGTGAATTGAGCTACGGGGGCGTGCGAAATCCATGACTCGCTTTGGAGCATCCCAGATCTATGACGAAAACACATCCTCACGACGAGAGATGCAGGGAACATAAGGGTGCATCGAGGTCATGAACTCTGGAAAGGCCCACACATCTTAAACGGTCAGGATATCCCATATCAGAAAGATCTACGACGAGGAAACTTTTTCGTCACCCCAACTTGCATGCTAAATAAGGCAGAGGATGGCTGCGAAGTGGAGGAAGGCTTTGCATTCTTGAACGGTGGCAATATGACAAGGGTCAAATCAACGGCCCTGGAGTTCTTCGCAGCGAGAAGGTGCGCGACGAATAAGGGAAGGAGGCGATGCAAAACCGTGTAGGGCCCCTCACTGTCTACGACAGAGATTCGATGAGGTAAATAACCAATGGACTTGATCAGTGTCGCAATAGGGACATGCACAAAGGCTAACCCGCGGTTGGATCGCAAAATAGATAGGGACCACATGGTTGGACGGTCGAGATCCGGTATGGAGGAAATCTATGACTAGAGTCTGTTCCGTTCTTCGAAGATGCTAGGTGAGATAGGCAGGGAGTACTGATGCCGCGGGTCACATCTTGAGATCCCTGGCCTCACAGCCAAACACGCGCAAGTAAGGATGAGCTCTGAGACAAGTTGGTGGTAGAAGGTAAGAATTTCCTTTTCCACGTCGTTCGACAACGAGGCCAGGGGTCACCTCGGGAACAATGTCGGGGGTTCATAATGAAAAATGGCAGCACAGTTGGCATTTTCGCATGGGGGAACTGGACAAGAGCCCACGTGATCTCCTGTGCCGTCATCATGTCACTTGACGATGGAGCATGTATAAGGGTCAGTGCAAGAAGATGATGGACCTTTAAGATGCAATCCTAGTTTTCAAAAACAACATCATGCTACCAAAAAATACATCAACCCGAGCCTGACATAGCACTTGGTATGGTTCAACCCCATCCTGACATGTCATAAAACATGTAGGATAGGAAGACACATCGCGCACGCGTTATAGAACTACAAAACGCGTACGCGTTATATAACTACAAAACGCGCACGCGTTTTGTAGTTCTAAAATGCGCACGCGATATGAAAATTATAAATAAATAAAAATACACAGTCCCGAGCCCATTTTCATTATCAGAAACGCGATTTCGACGGGCATCGCAGCGTTTGGAGCGAGATTTCGACAGGCATTGGAGCGTTTGGAGCTGATTCAAGTGGAAGGGAGGAGATTTCACACCCACCATTGGTTGATTCCTATACCCTCTCTTCATTTTATAACAAAATTACCATTTTCCCTCTTATAGTTATGTATTTTAGTTCAAGGTTTCTTTTTGTGTTTGGTTTTCTAATATATATAATAGTATCATGCTTTCAAACATATTATATAAACTCCATTTTTCCTTTAAACAAATATCAATTATATTCATATAAGTTTTTGAGGGCATCCATTAGCTAATGAGATGAAAGGCTTTACATAAAATTAATTCCATGAGTATTGGGCTATGAGAGAATCTATGAGCTATGGAACAAGCTAATATGTCCTCTTTAATGATGAGGATTTAGCATTTGGCTCTTTCTCTCAGGCCATATACATCTCTATGTTGGTCGATTTTTTATCTATTTTTAATCTTTTCGTTGGTGGGTTATTTATTTCGTATGATGTATCATATATCAAATGTCATATTGATTTTCATTTATTTGTTGGATAAAAATATATAACCAAGCAATAATGATTATATATAATGAAACAATAATATATATGAATGTCGAAAGATAATGATTTGGCAATTGAACCAGAGTCAAATCGGAAATTTCAGTTGGCTACCCAAAGAATTGTTTTGGCAGAATTGTATTGATCTGGTCTGATTTGTCATATATATGTGTGTGTGTGTGTGTGTGAGTTATATTGTGGATCTGATTAATGGCCATCAACCATGTTTTATTATTCCTCTTATATATGTTGTGTCAAGTGATGTGTGTCTTTGTTTAATATTTATTTCATACTCACATGGAGTGTTGTTTTTTATAATCGTTTTGCATTTTGT
>LPNX011147100.1:5307-24477 GCA_001517045.1 Pseudotsuga menziesii
GGTGCTATTCATTAGAGAAGGGGCGCTACTATAAAATGAAGCCCACGCTATTATATGGAGGGCGCATGCTAAAATGGAAGCGCTGGCCAGATTTGGAGACACGCTATAACATGGTGGGCGTCACTATATTAGAGGAAGCGCTACCTTTTAAAGGTGAAAGCGCTAGTTAATAGAGGCGCCACTATATATGGAAATCCACCATATTTAGGGGGCGTCCAAGCTACATAAAGGAAGGCGCTAATAATGGAGGCGCTACCATGAAGATAGAGGGTGCTAAAGAAGATGGAAGCGCTAGGGTTTAAAGGAGGCCGCCACATCTAATGAAGACTCCGCGTTTTAGAGGGGCGCTACACCAAAATACAAGGGCGCTACATCATTTTAGAGGAGCTGCCATATAAAAAGACGCCCCCAAATTTAGAGGAGGGCGCTAGCTCTTTGCCCACGTTTTTCATGCATTTGGAGAGGGCGCTAAATTTGGAGGTTTCCATTATATTTAATGGGGCCCCTATGCTATTTGGGCCCACTCTATTTTGATTTTTCCACTAACCTAAAAGCTCATCTAATGGTGGATATTTATCCAAAGACCTAGATCTAAAGATGGAGAATACTTGGACATGGATTAAGCTTATGGCCTTTGATTAAAAATTAATCTAAAGGTGGAGATTAATGGAGAAGAATAGAAAGCCAAATACCGAGATCTAGTGGTGTGGATTAAGCCCTAGATCTAGATCTAATCTCAACCATTTATCTTCAAGGAGTTGGGGATTGTCTCAACTATTTAATGAGGGTCTCACTCCCTCATTAATCATGATCTCAAATGCTATTGTTATGCTGCCGGAAATTTCTTGCTCTCATTTTCTTGCTATACTTTGTATTGGAAGCTTTGCCCTTGTTGGGCCATTAATAAAAATTTCTTTGGAGGGACACTATGCTGCAAATTCTTTCATGATCTACTACTCTTGAAGTAACTTGTATTATTCTATTTTTGCATTTTGTACTATTCTAGTTAGCTCTCCACAAAGTGTTTTGTGGAGAGATTAGAGAGTAAAAGTGGTTTTACTTTATTTTGTGAATGATTTAACATTATCTTTCAAAGTATTTTGCAGGAAGTGTTAGGTACTCAACACTAGGATTACAATTCTTGCAGACATAAATTTATTTGCAAGTTATTCAAGCAAAGAGATCTCTCCAAAAATCTCATTACGGCAAATTTTTTTTAAATTCGGCCATTTACTTTCAGCCTATTTAAAACTGGGTTTTATTAACTGTTTAGTGAATATAACCCTTGTTTTAGGGCCCCAACCTATTATATATTAGTTAGGGTTTATATTTATGCTGTTTAAACACTGTTCAGCTAAGTTTCTTCGATATTTCTCCTCCGATTCTTACAGTTATTCTGAATATTGCAATTGTATCAGTTCAAGCCTATATTTATCTACACTTTGAGCTTAATCGTGGTATTCCTCGTCTGACATCAAGCAATTGAGATCAGAACGCGAAGCGCTCAAATCTGTTATAAATATTTGTCTGTCATTCAGTCTGCATAATAGTTTCCAGCCCTTTAAATCTCTCATTTCTGCAATATTTTACACTCATATTTTTTATGTAAATTTGTGAATTTTGTACTAATATTTTAACAACAATTTTTTAGTGTTTTTCTGTGATTTCCAGCGAAGAATAGCTCGCTGGTTTGTGACAGGTTGTGCATGAGTGAAGGAGATTTAATGCCCGAATAGGCCCAGGATCTCTTCAAACTTCCACCGCTTCAAAAGGGGTTCAAACCCTCAACCCTCTCTCTCATATTTTTCCAATTTATTGTAAACCCCAACGAGAGTCTCTTGGGGTATTCTTTAAAGTCTTGTAAGGCATTTGTAATTTATAAGTAAGTAGATTAGGAAGTAAGGTAGATAACTAGTTCTATTTCCAGCTACCCGCCTATCTTTGTGATAGACTATCATCTCTGTCACAAAGATTGTTGTGAGGTGAGTTCACTGTAGTTAGTTGTGTATTTCTTTCAAGTTTATGCAACTTTAATTTTCTGTTTAAAAGCAATCATACAACCTATCAAACCTGTGTATCCTCTATCCGCTTGTCATCTCGCTTTAGGGACTTCAAGCTGGATATGAAAAACAGGGGAAGTAGGGGCTTAGGTAATTAAGATAACTTTATTTTCTTGTACCACAATCAAACATTTTATTTTATAAGTCCAAGATCAAATACCGGCACCTCCCATAAGGGATACAGCTTGGTTGATCTTGTTGATCGCATTAAAATAAATCTTGCATGTTAATCACCCAGATAAAACTTAACCTTAAAACTTACCAACAACAACTTCCCACATCCTGCTCCTCTACTCGGTTATCACCCTCCGGGGTACTCCGAGATACGACCAAGAGACAGGGAAGTCTTAGTTTAATAGACATCCATCTAGCGCTTTTTCTATCAACTAAAAACAGTGAGCTCAGGAAGCTAGAAGGGGTAGCAGACCACGGGCGGTCTCTAGGCGCTTCGACGTCCTCCTTGTTGAGCACCGGGGCATTGGGGATTGACCTGTGAGCTACGGGTGGGCTTTGCTCCCACTTTGTTAAGCGCAACAGCAGTCCTTCTTTGGCTGGAGAAGTTCTAGATCGGGGTAGTCACACCACCGATTCTGAAACTAAAATCCAAGAAGAAAAACTTTAATAAAATTAACTAAAATAAACCAAGAGACAATGCAAAATCGGTTTCACAACACTCTTTTATTTCAAACACTCTTTCACTCCAACATTGCACTACAATTTTACTACCAGCACTTTACGTTTTAGTTACATTTATTTTCAGTTTTGCAATCGTTGTGTGGTGAATGCTTATTTGCTTAAAGTCTCTCTATTATTTAATTTACGGTTGGCTCAATCATTTTCACTCAAAGCACTTCTCTGCCATACAGGAAATCTTGTTCACATTGTATATATTGATAAACCATCTGTACATTGCTTAGATACCTTGATTTGTTATCGTTTGTAACTTGTAATATTTTGACTCCATTTAATCTAGGCACTGGTCTTGTAATTTTGTAGTCTTAGTAAAAGATCCCTTTAACTAATAGTTAATAAATCTGGAACTTATTTTCCTATAGGGACTACCCCCCTTGGCTCTGTTGGGATCTAGCCTAAACGGAGGAGTTGCGGACTGTGGTGACAGTGGTCCCCAGCTCTAACTTGCCCCCAAGGACACACAAAGCGGGTTGGAGACTTCCCTGTGTCTTAAAGTGTGTATTAGGCGGCAACAGGACCAAAGCGCACTTTCTTTCACATCATTGTAAAAGAAAAATAAAGTTTGAGTACGCTCATTAGAGCCCGGTCCCCATCCCCCTTGGGGGATTTGTGTCGGTGTCCTAGGGATTTGTGTCGGTGTCCTTTTTTTCTTGTTTTCTTTATATGTTGTTAGCATAGTTGTTTTCCTTTATCATTTTATGCTTTATTTAAGTTTTGCAAAAGTAATCTGAATACTTACCCAATGCGCTATACCAAATTACCATAAGAGAAAAGATGTGAGCAGTGTAGTAATTAAAAAAAAATTAAATGTTATGCACTGCTGAGTTTAAAATAAACCCCCTCCTTTTCCCGAGTACAGGTTCATGGATAAGGGGTTGCCCGAGTACTGAATCTGGAAAGAGACTCTTGGGTTTTACTTTTTTATTTGTAATCAAAAAACCTATTCTAAAACATTTAAAAAATTACAAGGCCTTCATCCCCGTCTGCTCTACTTCCACTGCAACTTCGTTTGATCAGTTGGTAGTATCAGAAAGGGATTTAGGTGACTAGCTTAATTAGTTTTCCGCTTCAAAATAATTCTCCCCAGGCGAAAATCCAAAGCCTCGAATTAAGTCGTTGCGGTGGCAAAATCCACAAAGTAAGCGGGAACAATTGGGCAGTGACCTCGAGACATCGTTAGGCTACACCCTTGTTGGTGTAGTGTTGAACAAGTCTCAGAGACTCCAACCATCCCACACATTCCTTGCAGGGAGCCGCATCGATTAATGGTTTTGGAAATACTCCTCGTACCTCCAGGTATATTGGGAGTTCTCGTCCCCTAAGCTAATCAAGATCATTACCACATAAATAAAATCAACCAACAATTTACCCACTCCTTAATCCACTCATCTAATTATTGTTAAAACTTTCCAACGAGACATTGCAATACTTATTTGAGACTACAACAGCAACTCTCATACACCAGCACTCCATTTCACTGGCACTGTTCTTTCTCACTTTATATTGGTTAAATCAATTTCCGCATATGGTCATGAATGGTGTTTGAATGATAAATGTTGTTATTATAATTCATTTCTGCAGTAACTCATTATTAATATCTTAACTCTTTTCACACTAAACTCCTAGATTCAATCATTTCTTCCTAAAATTAAAAGCCTCAGATTTTACTTTTTCTTAGGGTCCACCCTCTTGGCTTTGCTAGGAATTGGCCTAGACGGAGGAGCCGAGTATCAAGTGACAGCACTTGGCTCGAGCTTGCCCCCAAGGTCGCACCCAGTGGCTTGAATATTTTTGCCACGTTACTCGAGGTGCGAATTAGGCGGCAACATTTTGGCGTCCTTGCCGGGGATGAATCTTTCTATTCCTGGAATACGACTTTTGAGTTTTCATTCTTGTTTTCGCTCTATTTGATGAATGTTATAGTTTAATCAACTTACTCAGATCATTTGGCGACTCCACTACCTTTAATTTTACCAAACCGTTCTACAAGAAGAAACTCTGAAGTCTTGCTTCAATTCATTCCTGCGCCTAAAAAGGTTTACCATAGGAGGAAAAGCAAGCTAGCTTATCATAATATCCTTGACGATCTTTCATCTGAGTCAATCTTAGATATTCACCTTTTATTTGTTGATACTTCTCAATCAAATAATTCACATAGTACTATGGGTACTTTATTTAAACCTTTGGATTATTCTAGTGTAATTGGGCAGCCTCCTAACATCCCAGATAAAGTCATTGAGAAGGTTCCATCTTTTTATGGAAACGATGCTATAACTGCTAAGTCTCATTTGTTGACATTTTCACAATGCTACAATAAATGGTGTCACAACGTCAACCATGAAGATGTAAAGATGAGGTTGTTTGCCTTATCTCTTGAAGTTGATGCCTTTGAATGGTTCACCTCTCTGAATGACGACGGTATCAAGACCTTCAAGGAATTTGAAATTGCTTTCAATAAAAGATGGGGAGATAAGAAAGAGAAAAGGCACCTTTTGGCTGCGTTAACAAACACTAGAAAGAAGGAAAACAAAACCATAGAATAGTTCAATAATAAGTTCAGTGATATGGTAGGCAAATGCCCGGCTGATATTAAGCCATCAGATACCTCAATTCTCCTATATTACACAGAAGCATTCGAGGGAGAAATGAGGTACCAACTTAGAGACAAAGAACCTTACGACCTGAAGAAAGCCATGGAAACAGCTGAGAAGATTGACAGAAACATGCAATCTGCAGGAAAGTCTAACATTCCAGAATTTGTTAGAGGCACCACTTCATCTTCCAAAACTCAGGATACCAGAGGAAAAACAATAGAACCTGAAGGAAAAGATGAAGGCAAGGAATCAATGAAAGAGGTAGCTGACATGATGAAACAAATGATGATAAACTGCACTTCCTCGATGAATGCTATGCAAAATAGGATAAACAACATGGAAAAAGCACAGGTTTCTCAAAATCACAAAAACTTCCATCCTAGACAAAACCAGGAGTGGAAAAAGAAGTATCCTGCTTACGAGCAGAGACCTCCAAATCAACTTGAAACAAACAACATGGTGATTGATGAGGTTCCTCCCTATTGTCGGCCGTGTGATGAACTTCATGAAGAATCTACTTGTGCAAAATTCTGCTACATTATGGAACAAGAACAAATGGAAATGAATAACTTTGTAGGACATCCTAGAGGTCATGATTACATAAACAATGTAGGGCAAGTTCATCATATTTCAAAAGAAAAATGGAAGCAAGCTAAGGACTACAATCCAGAAAAGGATAATGCTAATAAGATTTTTGGTGAGAAGCCTTAACCTGAACAGATTATGGAGAGGTACAAAGGGGTTTTTTATCAGAGAAAGAAAAACATGATCCCAACCAAGTCAAGTCAGCATATGCCAAAGGTAAAAACTCCTCCCCCTTTAGATCTAAACATTGATTTGGGTAATTGGTTATCAAGTGCTAAGATTTTGTCCCTGTAATTGAGATCCTCAAAATCCCAAGTCAAAGAGATATTTTCATGAAAACCTTAGCGGAACCTAAGGAGAACACAGTTGAAAAGTATGAGAAACAATTACCAATAAGCCTAAAGAGAAACTGATCAACTCAAAAGAAAATGAGAAGGATAAACCTAAACAAGATGTGTCCAAGAAACTGAGTAACTTTAATGAATATGTCCCCAACATCTTGCATAGTAGGGATTCTAATAAAGAAGATCATCCTGCCTTCTACATTTCTTTGATTGCAAAGAACAAATTGTTGCACAATTGCATGCTTGATTCAAGTGTGTCATCAAACATCATAACTAGAAAAGTCATGGAACAAATGGGCTTAACTATCTCAAGGCCATACCAGAATGTATGCGCCGTGGATTCAAGGGAAATCGATGTCGTGGGTATAATTCTAAATTTTCCAGTCAAACTAGCAGCGTACCCTGACATAGGTGTAACCATGGACATAGTGGTCATAGATGTTCCTGACAAATGGGGAATGTTGTTATCAAGAAAATGGGTTGCCTCTCTAGGAGGATCTATTCAAATGGATTGGATTTACGCCATGATTCCTGCTTCTGAAGATGCACATGTGAAGTTATATAGAGAAAAGGAAAGAAAGTATCATGTAGAAGATCCCGATGAGCCAGATAATGAGTATATTTGCGAAACAGATAACCTGGGAAACCATGCTATCTATGCCAATTATCTTATACCCATCAGAGAAAAGGCTAATGATGAAGAGTCCGATGAGCTATGGAGAATGAGTTTTGATGGAGCCTTTTCCAAAACTGGAAAAGGAGCCGGTATAGTCCTAACTTCACCTTCAAAAAATAAATTCAATTTTTCTTACAAACTTGAATTTGATGCTTCCAATAATGTGGCGAAGTATGAAGCACTAGTCTTAGGACTTGAGATTGCTAAAGATATGGGTATCAGAGTCTTATGTATCAAAGGTGATTCAGATCTAATTATTTCCCTGGTCAAGAAAACTTTTGCATGTAAAAGTGAAAGGCTTAAAAAGTATCGAAATACAGTTTGGGCCATCATGGAATATTTCAGCGCATTAGAGCTTATAGCAATTCCCCACACAGAAAATAGTGAGGAAGATAGACTTGCAGTTGTAGCTTCGACATTAGAGTTTACGGAGGAATTGGTAAAATGAGATGGAAAATTTGAAATAAATTTCAGGCCTTCAATCCCCAATAACCTTGATCATTTGCAAGTTTTTCAAGATGACGGTCAGATCATAAGATTTATTAACAATACGCATGAATTTGTCGACTGTCAGATCAACTATCAGGATGAGAAAATTTCTCATATTGTAAAAGAGGATCGGCTGAGAAACCCTATTCCCATGAATGTTATTGAATGGGAACACACATTTGATAGAAAGGACAAATATAAAAAGAAAGAATCAATAAAGTTGGATGATTACATATAGAAATAAACATTGGTACTGAGGAAGAACCAAGAAATATAAAAATCGGAAAAGGTACTTCTGATAAAGAAAGAAAGGATTTAATAGAGTAAGTAAAGGAATACAGAGATATGTGTGCTTTTACATATGATGAGTTATAAGCCTATCGGGATGACGTATTCCAACATACTATCCCACTAAGGTCAGAAGCTAAACCTTTTTGGCAAAAACTTAGAAGAATAAATCCCAAGTTGGCCTCCATGGTCCAAAAACAACTACAAAAAATGTTGGCAGCTGGCATCATTGCACCAACAAGGCATTCATCATGGTGCTCAAACTTAGTTGTGGTAAGAAAAAAGAATGGGCAGTTGAGGATATGCATCGATTTCTGAAACTTGAATATTTCGTGCGTAAAAAAAATTACCCTCTACCTGATATGGAAACATTACTGCAAAGAGTAACTGGATCTAGTATAATCTCCATGCTAGATGGTTTTTCAGGATATAACCAGGTGCTAGTAAAAAAGGAGGATCAACACAAAACCACTTTCACCTCACCCTGGGGAACATTTGAGTATTTAAGGATGCCTTTTGGTCTTTTGAACACAGGTGCAACATTCCAAAGAGCCATGGATTAGGCTTTCAATGAGTCAATTGGGAAAATAATAGAAATCTACCAAGATGACCTTACTGTTTTTTCAAAAGAAAGATCTAACCATGTAGCTCATCTCAGAAAAGTGTTTGAGAGATGCAAGGAGTTTAGCATATCATTGAACCCAGCCAAGTCAACACTTGGAATTGATAAGGGTAAGTTGCTTGGACACATCATTTCCGAAGATGGGGTCAAAATTGACCCAGAGAGAGTAGAAGCTATAAAGAAGGTCTCCTTACCCCATAACAAGAAAGCCCTACAGTCCTTTAATGGTCATATCAACTTTATAAGGAGATTCATACCAAACTTAGCATAATTGATGAAACCTATGCAAAAGCTACTCAAGAAAGATGCTAAGCTTGAATGGGATAAAGAGAAAAAAGAAGCTTTTGCATCCATAAAACACTGCATCTTAGGTCCCCTGTTTTGACAAGTCCGGACTACTCCAAGGATTTCCAGATTTTCTCATTTGCATCAAAAGACACAATCGTCGGAGTTTTGTTGCAAAAGAACAAGGAGGGTCAGGAACAACCTATTGCATTCATGAGTAGATCCTTACAGAATTTTGAACTCAAGTACACTACCTTGGAAAAACAAGCCTATGCCCTTCTCAAATCTTTAAAACACTTCAGAACTTATATAGGCTACTCCAAAGTGGTTGGCTATGTCCCTCATTCAGCAATGAAGGATATCTTGTCTCAACAAGATTGCCTTGGCATAAGGGGACAATGGGTATCAAATATCCAGGAATATGACTAGGATATCAAACCCACTAAATTAGTTAAGGGGAAGGGACTTGCCAAGATGATGACAGAGGGAAATGAACAAGCCTTAGGTGTGGTGTGTCAGAATAGTTCGCCAACATCCTCCATTTCAACATCTTCAACAACAATAGTGGTATTCAGACATTATATTCTACCTTCTCAACCTAACATGTTTGGATCATTTAGTTGGCCACAAGAGAAGGTCACTAAGATTGCAAGCCACTAAGTATTGCCTCGCACAAGAGGGATTGGGTTAGAAAACCCTGATGGTCTCAAACTTAGGTGTGTGGATGAGGAGGAGTCTCGAAAACTCCTAGAAGATTTTCATTCAAAATTTTGTGGTGGCCACTTTGCAGCCAAAACCAGAGCTCACGAGATCCTCAGAGACAAATACTATTGGCCCACTTTATTTACTGATGTGCGAAAGTCTGTTAGGAATTGCCAAAAATGTCAACTTTTCACAGGAAAACAGAAACTTGTTGCATTACCTCTGAAGCCGGTAGTAATCTAGGCCCCTTTTTGCAATGGGGTCTTGATTTCATTGGTAAATTTAAAGACAATTCAAGTAATGGTTATACTTGGATTTTAACAGCAACAAATTATCTTACCAAGTGGGTAGAAGCCATACCTACTAAAGCAGCAACCGAGAAAGTGGTTATGGACTTCCTGGAAGACAGAATCGTCACTAGATTTGGTGTGCCTGCCAAAGCCTTCAATTCAGTAGCAATGTCTTCATTTTGCTTTAAATACGGCATTATCCTATCCCATTCCTCAAATTACTATCCCCTGGAAAATGGTTTGGCTGAGTCAAGCAATAAAAACTTGATGACCATCATAAAAAAGATTGTTGGCGACAACAAGAAGGCGTGGGATAGTAAAATCAAGTTTGCACTTTGGGCAAATAAAATCACTAAGAAAAGTGCAACAGGAAAATCTCCTTTCAAGTTGGTTTATGACATGAATGTGACATTTCCTATTCATCTTCAGTTACCAATGTATCAGACTCTGCAAGATTCAGGTTCATATCAAGATGACTTTCAGAGTAGAATAAATAAACTGATAGAGTTGGATGAGGTCAGAAGAAGGGTTGTTATTTAGAGTATTAAAAATCAGGACAAGGTTAAAAGAAGCTTTGACAAATCATCCAAACCAAGGATTTTTCATAAATGAGACAATGTTATTTTGGGACAAACAGAGAGAAAAGTCGGGCAAGCACGAAAAATTTGGCAGTTTATGGATGGGTCCTTACATCATTCATGATGTGGCTGGTGACAACTCTTTTTATCTCAGTGACATGGATGGGGAAAAGTAGACTCTGCCTGTCAACAGACAGATTCTGAAACTGTTTTTCAATGAAAATATGTGATGCCCATGGAAGCATCTTTGTATCATCACTCTCTAAACCTCTCTTCGCATTTTATTTCTTATCTTAGTTCATTTTCTGTATACTACTTTGTACATTGTTTCCTGTATACTAGTTGTATAAAAAGTATTCATTTTTGTATCATATACTGCCGCTTATTTTGTTTCATTTGGTTATCTATATACATGTGACTGACTTATCCTAGTTTTTGTGAAGGAACCAGAGATTCTAGGTTTCTCATATGATCGATTTCCACGAGGTCCAGATCAATCACACGTCCCATAGTTGGAACCAGATGTTACCAACTAGGCTGCACCTAGTTGGACTTTCAGGGAGCCGCCAATGACGAACAAGATACTTGTTCATATTCAGAGTTCAGAAGTCCTTTTAGGCCTTCATGGCTAGTTTATTTTTTGTAACACATGTTCATACCCCCTTGGGGAAATTGTAAAAAATGTCCTACCATTAAATTTTTTATAAAAGGCTCGGCTTCCCAGACTTAAGCATCAAGATGACTAACCCAGAGTGTTTTTTCCCTTCGTTATTATTGGTTGTTGAACAAACGACTAATAATTTCTGAGTTTTTCACTCACACCTCCAAAGCTCGGGTAGTCATCTTGGTGTTTCGGCCTTAGGTTATTAGAGCCTTTGTGTCAGTATTTTTCAACATGCTAGGCATTCGAATTGAATTGTATGGACATGTACTAAGTCCCCTTAGAGTTTCATTAATTTTCGAGAAAAATAAAAATTTTCCTTTTTGTAAGCCATTTTTTAATGGTTTAATTAAATAACATCAAAATATAATAAAAGTCAGATACAGAGTCCGTTTCTGATGCGGGGACACTTGTTTTCAGACTCAAAGCGTCCACTTTACCCCAGGGACCACTTTCCACATCGGTCAGGCAGTCGAAACACCCCGTGAGGAATTATTTGGCTAAAAGTGCATCAAGATGGCATTTTAATGCTAAATTATGGCATATTGGCACTTGGTCAAAATGTTTAAAAAGTCAAAATTTTGATTTTTAAATGGTTAAATGGTAATGGGGCATGGTGTTCCCCATGGAGGTGACCTCATCACATGAGGAAGGCATGCAAGTTGGGTTAAGTTTGAGGCTACGAGTATATAAGTGAAGGGTGACGCCGTATGCACTAAAGGAAGACTCACGCTACACTTTGGGCTTACGATTGTTAAAGGGTATGGACCCCCCCCCCCCTACCCACATCACTTAAAAAAAAAAACTTGCCTTATGAAATAATNTTGCCTTATGAAATAATGCACCATACATTGCTCCTTTGAAAAGGTAACTGAATAATCATATAAAGGTGACGTCAACTCACGTGGAGGAGCTCACGCTAAAACTTGTGCTTACGATAGCTTGGAGGAGGTGGACCCATTCCACGTCACTTTCAAATTTTGTGGCTTATAATATGATTTTCCATTTAAATAAATATGGATCAAAGAACGATTTTAATCTCTCACGTGTGGTAGATTTGTACACATTCGCGTGAGGTTGGTGAGTGCATGCGAATGGAGCACATGAGTGTGGTGAGTTGGCTTGGTTGGTAGAGTGAGGTTACTTACCTCATCTAAGGTGGCACCTCCTCCATACGAACACTTTAGTTAAACTAATAATCACCCCACCGATTCTTCAGATTGGTTCAGTTTAGCTCAGTTCAACTCAGTTACACTATAGATTGATCTTCACTATTGGTGAGGCCCCCCTGGGTCTCTCTTTTCCTATTTAAGTAGGTCACTTCTCCATTGTTAGAGATCAAAGGATGGAACCTCTGCTTGTATACGTTGTAATAGTTTTCTTGAGTATTGTGAATAAAAGGCTCTGGAGGCAATTTCTGCGTGGGATCTATGGATGTTTGGATGGAGTTTACTCTACATTAGTGAGGTAACTTGTATTTGTTTTCATGCTCGCATATGTTTGGGATTAACTTGCTTTCAGAAGGATATGGTATTTTTGTAAACATAAAAGGTAATTCTTGATAGGTTACTCTTTTATTGTAAGTCGATGAATACTAATTTATATATGTATGATTTCATGTTTGGATCTGCATTGTTGTTGTAGTCTTTTTTTTGGTTTACACAAGTATTTTTAATCCTCATTGCTAGTGTTGAGAATCTTTTGTAGAAAGCTAAAGTTGGAGTATTGATGAGCGAATGTGCTCTACCTTTTCCTTCAGTAAATTGGAAAAGAAGCTTTGTCCCTCTGATCTCAACAAGGAGGCGTTTTCTCTCTATTTCTTGCTCTACTCTGGGTTCTTTAACTTTTGATCCGCAACTTTCTTAAAAGTTTCTTTCAGTTTCAAACGTTTCCATATTAGATCTAGCATTTAAGGCTATTTCACAGGTAGATCTAGTGTCTAAAAATTTCTAGTTCTAGTCTGCTTCAATGGTACATTTAAAATTTTAGATCTAGTTACTTTTCTCTTTTTTTTCCTCAAGTTTAAAATTTTGAAACTTAAAAAAGCTTGTTGTAGAAGTTTTGTGCATCTTAAATTTTTATCTAGCATTTTAGTGCTTGAGATTTGCTTGCCAGTCTCTTCAAGAGGCAAGAAAAGATCCTAAGAAGGCAAGCTAGATCCTATGAAGGCAAGCTTCCTAGCCTGCCTTAGCTTTTTTTTTTTCTTTTTTTTCATTCGGCTGTTACTTGAACTTTGTGGGAAAACTTTGGAAGTTTTCCAAAAGCACTCTTAAAATGCTTTTGGGCACATTCCACTAATATTTGTTGGCTGTTTTTTGCAGGTTTGCGAGAAAAGAGAGGGAAACTCTGAAATTTTTTCACAAAAGCGACAAAAAAAGAAGACAAATGAAGCTTCCCCTCACATAAAAATTATTATTTTTACAAGTTGTAAGCCTTTGGATCCCAATTTGAGGACCAAAATGCACTTTCTTTCACATCATTGTAAAATAAAAATAAAGTTTGAGTAGGCTCATTAGAGCCCAGTCCCCATCCCCCCTGGGCGATTTGTGTCGGTATCCTTTTTTTCTTGTTTTCTTTATATGTTGTTAGCGTAGTTGTTTTCCTTTATCATTTTATGATTTATTTAAGTTTTGCAAAAGTAATTTGAATACTTACCCACTGCACAATACCGAAGTACCATAAGGGAAAAAATTTGAGTAGTGTAGTAATTAAAAAAAATTAATTGTTATGCACCGCTGAGTTTAATTGTTATATTCCTTGTACCTCCGGGTATATTCGGAGTTCCCATCCCCTAAGCTAATCAAGAACATTACCACATAGATAAAATCAACCAACAATTTACCCACTCCTCAATCCACTCATCTAATTGATCATAAAACTTACCAATGAGACACTGCAATACCTTATCTAAGACTACAGTAGCAACCCTTATACACAAGCACTCCATTTCACTGGCACTGGTCTTTCTCATTTTATATTGGTTAAATCAATTTCCGCATATGGTCATGAATGGTGTTTGAATGATAAATGTTGTTGTTATAATTCATTTTTGCAGTAACTCATCATTAAGATCTTAACTCTTTTCACACTTAACTCCTAGATTCATTTCTTTCATAATGTAAAAGCCTTAGATTTTACTTTTTCTTAGGGTCCACGACTCCACCCCCTTTGGCTTCGCTAGGAGTTGGCCTATACAGGGGCTGAGTATCAGGTGACAGCACTTGGCTCGAGCTTGCCCCCAAGGTCGCACCCAGTGACTTGAAGATTTCTGCCACGTTACCCGAGGTGCGAATTAGGCAGCAACATTTTCTAAACAAACAAACCATGTTCAAAAATCTTTAAAACTAACAAGGCTCTTCTCCTCGTATGCTCTACGTCTGCTGCAACCTCGTTTGATCAGTCAGTTGTATCAAAAAAGGATCTGAGTGACTAGTAATTAGTCTCATCTTTCTAAGTAATCCCCCAACAATGAAATGCCAGCGTTGCGTTTTGCTTCGTGTGGGGAAATTGTACAGAGGAAGCGGATGTTGTAGCCCAATTCGCACGTCGGGTAATGTGGTAGAAATATTCAAGCCACTGGGTGCAACCTTGGGGGCAAGCTCGAGCCAAGTGCTGTCACCTAATACTTAGCTCCTCTATCTACGCCAACTCCTAGCGAAGCCAAGGGGGGTGGACCCTATAAAAAGTAAATCTAAGGTTGTTTCTAACTATGAAAGTACGAAGCAACAGATTTTCTAGGAGTTTTGAAATGGAATGAAATTAAAGATTACCAGTGTTACACGGGGACGCATCCCGGAGGGTCGGGGACGTGTTTCGACGTTTCTCGCGTCCTGGGGACTCCGAAACGTTTCGGGGCGTCCCCTTTTTGGCGAAACTTGGCGAGACGCGGACCGAAACGTTTTGGTGGGCGACGAAACTTGGCGAAACTTGGGGGGACTTCTTGGCGTCCCAGCCAAAACTTCGCCGAGACTTGTGGGCATCCCACCTCGAAACTCCGAAACTCCGAAATTTTTTTTCTTCTTAATTTAAAAAAATTTAAAAAAATTAAATAAACCATTAAAAAAAAATTAAAACCTTTTAATAAAACTTAAAATTTTATTATTTATAAACTTATAAACTTATATATTAAAATTTTAAATTTAAAACATAAAAAAATATTAAAAACTAAATAATAATAAAATTTAAAATTTAA
Organism: Pseudotsuga menziesii; assembly: GCA_001517045.1. Classification (NCBI taxonomy): domain Eukaryota; kingdom Viridiplantae; phylum Streptophyta; class Pinopsida; order Pinales; family Pinaceae; genus Pseudotsuga; species Pseudotsuga menziesii. The sequence goes on from LPNX011147100.1 coordinate 20,367, forward strand.
AACATAAACAAAAATAATAAAAGCTAAATCTAATTTACAATGTCTAACCTAAAGTATATTGTATAATTCTAAACTATCAATGGCCGTGAAACAAATACAGTATCATACTATCTAGTATCATTGATTCATTTTTTCAATCACTTAAAAGTCAAATCTGAAGATTATCAAATATGATGTGCATGTTAATCATAGATTCTTATTGATATATAATATATTTATAAATTATTATTAATATAATGATAATCTTGATGAATCCTGTAATGTGTTTGAACTTTGAATTTTGTATTTACATTGCATGACTAGGTTACATCTAGTTAGACTTTTAATGAGTCGCCAAAGATGAACAAATCATTGTTCAAGTTAAAGAGTTCAGAAGTCCATTAAGGCCTTCCAAGGCCCCCTTGTTCCACTTTGGCAGCTCCCTTGAAAAATCCTCCAAGTACAACTTAGGTGGTAACAAGCTACATCCTTGTTGGTGTAGTGTTGGACATCCCGTCGTGACTCCATTCATCCCACAATTCCTTGCAAGATGTCGTAAATGTTGTTCGTACTATCATATGTTGTTGATGTAATTTCTAGCTCGCAATAGTCCATTGTGTTATTTTGTCCATTTCACATCTAACTCCTAGAATAAGTCTTTTCTTCTGTAGAATAAAAGCCTTAGATTTTACTTTTCATAGGGACCACCCCCCTTGGCTTCGCTAGAAGTTGGCCTAGACAGAGGAGTTGTGTATCAAGTGATAGCACTTGGGTTGAGCTTGCCCCCAAGGTCGTATTGTCCTCCGAATGCACACCATCAGCAGAAATATTTTGGATTATTGTTTCCCAAGTGGGAAAGGTGTGGCCTTGGGGGCAAGCAAAGATCCAGGTGTTGTCACCTGATCCCAACTCCTCCGTTTAGGCTAACTCCTAACGAAGCCAAGGGGGGTATCCCTAACAAAGAGTTGTCTAAGGCTCTTTCTTTTAAGTGTTTTTTGGATGTAAGATGTGAATGAGTGTTGTTTAGGAGTTTTTATGAGATACACAATAATCAATTAAGCAATCCAAGTTGTTGTTTGCAAAACACAAGATAAGCTGCACAAGACGACTGAATTTAAAGCATCCACAACATAAATCACTTAGAATAAGAAGGACAAATGGTCCAAGTCAGATGATGCAAAAGAATTTTAAGACCAGTGCCAGAATGGAATCAAAAAAGTGTGTTGGGGATGCTAAAATACAAGTCTTGATGATGTGTTTGTGAAATCATTTTGCAATGCTCTTGGTAAATTTTATTGTGTATTTTATGATGATCTTGATTATTAAGGTGAGAGGAATTTCCAACCGATACGCAAAGGTACTGGAAATCTAACCGAAAATACTCTAAGTGGCTCCATTCAAGCACATGTTGGACCATCCAAGTTTACAGCAAGGCATTCAATAACTAACCAGCCATTGCAAACGAGGAGGGCTACCCAGCGCCCCCAGTAAGAATTTCCCACTTAGAATATTGCATTCAACGTCGATTCATTGGTTATGGGGTGGTAAATTTTATTAAGTGTGAAATTGAAATTAAATGTGTGAATTAACAAGCTACAGTTCTTCTGGGTATCCCGACCGGGTAGAGCATACACACTGTAAAAATAGTAAATTCCAATTTTATGGGGAAATGTGAGTTGAAAATTTTATTAGAGCACAGACAAAGCTCTCCGACAGAGAGTGCTCTTGATCCACCTTATGGTGAGATTCAAGAGACTTATCTAATCTAATATGAGAATGCAAATGCAACAATGCTCTCCGAGAGAGAGTTCTCTTGACTCGTCTTATGACAAGTTCAAGAGACTTTATATTCTTTTTATGATTTATTAAAAGAGCAAGACACACATGAAATAGATAGCATGCAAGTAATGAAGTCTAATCTAGCAATTAGTAAAAAAGAAAGCTAAGACTAACAAACAAACTGAGCTAAGTAAAGATTTTAAAAAAAAAACATACGACACACTTCCCCCAAATAGGGGAAGTAGAAAAGATGGGAAGCTTGATCCCACTAGCCTTCTTTATTAATGAATTACAATGCTTTTGATTTTAACCCTTTTGAAAAGAACTTTGAAAAAATAGAAGCCTTGATGGCTTTTACAAAAGGATGTGGTTTGTGTTTTCCTTCTTGGTTTTGAACCTTTTCTTCAATCCTTACAAGTCTTTGGACTTGTCTTTGGTTGACTTCTTCTTCGGTACCTATACAAAAATGACAACCACTCATGCACCCATTATTTGTTAATAAACCAACAAAATAATCTAGATGAAAAAATGAAACTAATCTAAATGCCAAACCACTTTTTAAATGCAAATCTTTTAAGTCTTTTTCAAAATGAAACTAAGTGCAAAAAGTAAAGAGTTAAGAGGAGAAAAAGAGGAAGGGAAAAGGTGGAATGAAAGGAAGTTGAGAGGGATGAAAACACAAAGAAAAAGAGGCTGCAAACAATAAGAAAAAAGAGAGAAAAAGGGGCAGCGAACAGCAGTAATGAAGGCTGTAAAAAAAGAGGAAAAAGAGGCAGCAAAAAGAGGAAAAAAGAGTGATGAAGTGGGCAGCCAAACAATGAAAGAAAGGGCTGCAAAATTGAGGAAGAAGGGCTGCAAAAAATGAGAAAAGAGGGTAGCGAACAAAGAGGAAAGACTGCTGCAAAAAAGAGGAGAGAAGAGGGCAGTAAAAGGGAGGAAAAAGGGCTGAACAAGAGGTAAAACAGTGACGGAGAAAAGAGAAGCAAGAAAGGCAAAATAGTGAGGAAAAGAGGAAAGGTAGAAAGCGGAAAGAAGAGGATGGAAAACCGTAAAAGAGAAGAGGAGGAGGTAGATCTAGAAGAGAAAGAAGAAGAAGCAAAGGTGGATCTCGTAACCAAGGAAGATTTTTAAATTGATTTGTGAAGGATTAGAAGAGAGCCCCTTTTGGCTGTGTTTCTCGACTTGGATGCAAACGCCTTATAGATCCTGTACGGTGAAAGTGTTAGATAAAAAACTCTTGTTGTGTGAAGAAGCGGTTGAGCTTCAACCCTTTCTCCACCTTCAGTGATCCCTGAAAAACAACTCTCAATCAACAATAAACGAGATCAAATGCTAGAATACTCAATCAAATAAATATCCAAAAAACATTGGTATAACTGACTACTTCTTGTTAAATTTAGATATTCAATAGATCTTGCATAGATAACCAAATTAAAGACAATAAATGGCTAACCTTGTGTGCTAGATTGATAGCCTTCCAAAGCTAGCAATAATCATACAATTTACCAAAGAAAGAGAGTAGGGTTAAGAGAGATATCACCTCACACAAGATGAAATCAAGAACCCATGCATGGACCTCCAAAGTCGTTTTTATTCCATTAAACAAAGAAGAGTTACAATTTGTGTGTTCTCTTGCAAATTCTCCATGAGAAATCATGAGCAAGAGACCCGCTTTTATACAAAAAGAGAGAAGCAACCCAACCCTAGAGTGAGCATGAGGAAGGAGGGCGCAACCCTAAGGAGACTGAAGCGCTGGCAATTGATTCGGAGTTGAACTGATGCTTAACTGAGTTGTAACTAAGTTGCGAAGTAATGAGGGGGGGGTGAGGTGGCCTCAATCCTCCTCGGTCTTATCACTCGGCCAACCACAAGCATCCACAAGAGGCAATTTTCCCACATGAGGAAGAGAGGTGCAAATCCTGAGGGAGAGTTAACTGCCGCACTCCGATACAGACTCAAAACTAATTGATGATGATTGGAATCTCCTCCAATAATCCGTGTCGAGCTAATTAGCTCTTTATTAAATTTAATTTGGCCTTTTTTGGAGATATTTTGATTTTCTCCATTTAATAAATAATGATTATTTTAATTAAATATTCCTCATTTATTAATTTTGAGGAAATATTTAATTAAGAGAAAAATAATCATCCAAAACTTAGAATAAGTGTGTCTAGGGGGTAAATGAGTGTTTTGGCTTAGAAAACAAGTCTTTATTTGCCAAAAATGTAATGTCCTCTTCCTTTTAGGCCCTAAGGCCCATACCGCTAACCTATGTGATTCCTGTGGGTTCGAGCGGTTACTAATAACTAGGGAATCAGATCAGGACTGATGCCATCCATAGAAGATCTACGGC
>LPNX011147100.1:30237-55616 GCA_001517045.1 Pseudotsuga menziesii
AAACCACCAGGGGCATGAGCAGCTGCCTCAGAGAACCAAAACGTTTTCATACTTAGAGGGTTCAGAACTGCAGTATATTCCAGCCAATCTCTCCGGCACAGCAAGGCTATCAGCTCTGCAAATCGGCGGATCCATCGGGCACCTCCTTCCTTGAGGGCGTCACCTTTTTCTCTAATTGGGCGTCTTATTGCTGGAGCATTCACCGGAGACAACAGAGATCAGTTCCTCTCCGATCCAAATCTCAGTACTTGCAGACTTTATCTGCAGCAGTTCAGCCAGTTATCAGTGGTAAGTGTGAATTCTGTCTCACAAACCCTAACCCTAATTTTTCCTATAAAATAGGGATTTTTGCCTGGCAGTTTTGTAAGCCCAGTTGTATCCGCATAATTGTTTAGAAATAGAAAATATCGGGATTTGGGATATTTCAAAAAACCACCTCTTGACCACTTAATTATTACAATTTGAAAATTTTCAATTAAACCATAGTAAAAATGGTTTAATTAATTGAAAATTTTAATTTCTCTTTAGTCAAAAATTAAAAATTAAAAACTTGTACGCGTCTGGGAAAAAACATTTCGGACAATGTTTTAATGCATCCCAGGACTTAGGAAATGACCATAGAACATACAAATAGTGTCTAGTAGGTTCATATTCATTAGTTGGACTCTAATAACCCCCCAAGGCCCAACTTTCAAAATCGGGCATTCCAGCTTTGGAGGAAGTAGAATAAAAACTCATCAATTATTACTCGGCTAAAAGCAAAGAATAATCGACAAGGGAAAAAACTCCCTGAATACCTTAGTTGATAGTTAAGTCTCAAGAGACCAAGCCACTCAAAAACCCTACTAGCACACTTTATTACAACCCTAAGGGGCATGGTCATTTTAACAAAAAAAATAAAAATGGCTAGCCAAAATTGGCTAACCAAATTACACTGCACTTCTGAACCCCAGAGATGAACATTCATCATGATCAATAACTGGCGGCTCAATAGAAATCCACTAAATGCAGAATTAGTGGATAACAGGTCACACCCAGTGACTTGAAGATTTCAGCCACGTGACCGAGGTGCGAATTAGGTGGCGACATTTGCGCGCCATTGCCGGGGATAAATCTTTCTATTCCCGGAATATGACCTTTGAGTTTTCATTCTTGTTTTGCGCTTTGTTTGATGAATGTAGTAAATCAATAAACTTAGATCATCCAGCGACTCCACTACCCTTAACTTGCCAAAGCGTTCTACAAGAAGAAACTCTGAAGGCTTGCTTCAGTTCATCCCTGAACCTGAACAGGTTTACCACAAGAGGAAAAGCAAGTTAGCTTCTCGTAAGATCCTTGACGATCTTTCATCTGAGTCAATCTTAAATATCCACCTCTTATTTGTTAATAATTCTCAATTAAATAATCCACATAGTACCATGGGTACTCTTCTCAAACCTCTTGATTACTCTGTCGTAATTGGGCAACCTCATAACATCCCTGATAAATCCATTGAGAAGGTTCCATCTTTTTATGGAAACGATCCTATAACTGCTAGGTCTCATTTGTTGGCTTTTACACAGTGCTACAATAAATGGTGCCACAACGTGAACCACAAAGATGTCAAAATGATGTTGTTCGCCTTATCTCTTGAAGTCAATGCCTTTGAATGGTTCACCTCCCTAGACGACTATGGTATCAAGACATTCAAAGAATTTGAAATTGCTTTCAACCAGAGATGGGGGAATAAGAAAGAGAAAAGGCACCTGTTAGTTGCCTTAACAAAAACAAAAAAGAAGGAGAACGAAACCATAGAAGAGTTCAATAAAAAATTCAATGATATGGTGGGAAGACTCCATGCTGATATTAAACCATCTGATACCTCAGTTCTTATATATTACCCTAAAGCATTTGAAGGAGAAATGAGGTATCAACTTAGAGACAAAGAGCCAGACAACCTTAAGAAGGCCATGGAGATCGCTGAAAAGATAGACAAAAACATGCAATTTGCAGAAAATTTTACTATCCCGGGATTTGTTAGAGGCACAACTTCATCTTCCAAACCTCATGATGCTAAAGGAAAAATATTAAAACCTGAAGGAAAAGATGAGGGCAAAGAATCAATGAAAGAGGTAGTTGACATGATGATAAATTGTACCTCCCAGATGAATGCAATGCAGAATAGGATAAACAACATGGAAAAAGCACAAGTTTCTCAAAACCATAGAAATTTCATGTCTCGATCAATTTGAAGTAATTCGAATGACGCACCAAGTGAAATTGATTTGCTCAAGTGAGGTAGTGTGCCCCTCCTCCCTACACAGTCAAACTACCAAAGTGAGATTTGTTACGCAAGAAAAATGAACTACAGATGCAAGAAAAACAGAGAGCATATCAAAGATCAAAGATACTATTGAAAAACCCATTGATTATGAAAACGTTTTCAAGACAAACGAGTTGGGAGATCCACAAAAACGCCCCAAGAGAAAACGCCCTCCTGCATGCAAAACACTATCTTCCAAAAATATTTGATATACCGGAAAAATATTTCAAATGCTAAGTAAGATAAACTTTCCAATCATAGACAAGAACATCCCACAAAGAAGATCCAAGAATTTCTGCAAAAAATCTCTTTATTCAAATATCCAGAGCCAAGAGTACAAAATTTCCCGATGGGATACAATGAGGGGGGTCTCTTCTTTATATAGCTTTCGAGAGACACAAACCCTAACTTAGTTTTTCATCCAAAGGTTGAGATTAAAACATCATCAACGGTGGAGATCACTTTTACACAGATCAATACATGGATCAACATGACTAAATCAAGAGGGGGGCGAATCACCTCAAAAAACCCATTTTTGCAATTTTGACACTTAGAGTGACATGGGGGGGTCCCCCTATACATATTTCTAAAGATACAACTTGATTTACACACTTTTATTTTGGTCATTTTGTCCAATTTCACCCTATGGAGGACGTCCTCCCTAAGAGAGCCAAAAAAATAATCCAGAACATCAAACTGACAGAAACTTATGCAAATATGTCCAGAGAGCCATAATAATCATCCATAGAAATTACCTTACCATTTCCTTGACCACACAAGCCAAATCAATTTCTTCAATGATTTCCTGGTTCATTTTTTTAGTGGTACATCCTCTAAAAATAATAATAATCATTATAACATTGTTCAGGCTGATAACTGGGGAAAACTGACTGCACAAAAGTGTCTGGAGACATGGTAGAATGGTATAAGTGACTACTCATACCCCCTGGAACACTGTGGCACCCTAGGAGAACCATAATAACTGCAATCTGTAATAAAAAATATGATCTGACCAATAATAAAGTGATAATAATCATTGATCATGAAATCTAGGGCCAAACTCTGAAAACTGAAACCGCAGTATTGGTCCTGGGCATGTCTGGAGCAAATATAAGCACTGCCAAAGTTTTAGCCACTGCCTTGGGAACCGTGTTTGACTTGGTCAACTGGGTTGACCAGGTCAAAATACCCAAACTGAAAGTGAGATACTGAACTAAGCTGAACCTGCATGCATCCAAGGTAAGAACTGCTCCAAGATGTATATTAAAACCCAACTTAAATTATGCCATTCAGAATCATGGTGGCAATAATAAATAATAATAACAATCAATAAGATATACCTGTGTCTTTGAGTAATCATTGAATCCTCTGGAAGCCTCTTGTATATGCCATGTTTACAAAGTTTAAACAATTTGCTAGTGCTGGGTGAAGGTGGAAAACAAGGCTAAGGTAAAAGGGAAATCACTTATAGTTGATTTTGACTATATGATCTCTCCGAATGATGACAAGTACACACAACCACAATGACATATGCACGACAGATAAACAATAGGGAATTGTGGTGTCTCACAAGTGGATGAGTTAATCTGAAAAGAGTCCATTCAACTTTAACAACATGTCTACAACTCACATCCAAGCTAACAATCACGCTCTGTGAGGATCTTTTCGAGGACCCTTGCGTTGAGTACACAAGAAACTGTAGTGAAGAGATCCTAGGGGACACTTAGAATTAGTTGTCCCTTACTCCATCTCATATCAAAACCCACAGGCTCCATGAGGAATTAATCATTACATTTTAATAAGATGGCCAACAGTCTTTAGATTTTGCATTTGTTTATCCACTGCTTTATTTGGCCTTTTCACAATTTCATTTCATATCCCTTTTTGAGTTGTGTCTCAAGACATAGTTTGCAACTTTATTTGGGGGCTTTCATTTCTCAGTATATAGCATATAACACAATGCATGTGATGATGGTAGACATATTGCTTCAAGTTTTAGCTGACACTCTTCGGGAAACTATAGGGAATATCCACAGTCAGGACCAAACATTAGGGGAAACCAACCAGAGAGGTCAAGGCTTCAAAACCCAACTCGCCTAAGCTCATACCAACACCAACGGGTTCTCCTGGCCTAGAAGGATCAAGGCTTTGGCAAGTTTTGTTGCACAACTCAGAGCCGAGACACAAAACAACATGGAATCCATCATGCATAGGGGTCAAAATAGGGAAGATGATCTTCAATCTCATAGCTCTCAGTCAATCATAGATCATGGGAGAAAACTCAATTATGGATGAATTGGATGGATGTGGACAAGTGATACATGGAACCAACAAAGCACTAAGGTTTAAAAGTTGTGTGAAGCATGGCATAAGCAATAGTCTTCTACATTAGATTCTTTAATCATTCTCAACACAAGTTTAAGCATCAGTATACATATAATATAGGCATAGGTCACCATAATCATCATAGCACAACCATAGTTTTAAAAATCGGGATCGGACTCGGAATCGGAATCGGAATCGGTAATGAATCGGTCATAAATCGGCCAATTTGAATTTAATGAATTGGTTTGCTAAAAAATACATCAAATATTTAAATTTTAAAGAAAAATAACATTTTCAAGATTATAATCAATGATTCTAAGGCATTGAAGACAAAATAACCAAAATCTGCTCATGTATATACCATATAAGAGTCAATATATCAAAATGGCACAAAGTGTACTGTAATCTGGAGTCTGTGACTGTACTCTGTGGATCTATGTTAGTATAGGAATCAATCCACTCTTTCATGTGATTATGTGTGTATTCCTGTCCAAGCTTGTGTGTAAAACTCACATGCTTGTACAATGATTTATAGGAGAGAAGCAAGACTAGAGATGGATCAAGAATAGGGATCCAAATCTAGAGTACAATCAACAATATAACAAGACTCATATCCTAGACTAGAACTCCAATAATAGCTGCAACTTCAAGGAATGAATGACCTCATGATACACTTCGCTGGCCTAAGCATTATTGTTGAGTATTCAATTTAATTACAACCATCTTTTTGCTGAACTAGCCTTGTAATCTCAACATCTAGCAACCAGAATAAGTCGTGTTGTTCCACACCCATAGTAACCATCTTTTTGCTATTTTGATCAACTATAAAACTCCTATTATTGTTGAAATTTATATGTGTGGGCTATACTTCATTATACTACTTATCAAATGTAGGTTTTTTCTCCAAAACAAGGAACATAATAGGCATTTTTAGTTATTACATTATGTCCTCCTAGCTAAAGTAGGTCATTTCCCTTTCTACTCAGCTTGTATTCAGAATAGAAACTTCAAAGCTCTGTTGTTAAGCCACTGTCCACAGTGCTACCCACTCCACAGTCCATACCTCGAAAATAAAATGAGTCAAACGGTAAACCTTGTCCAAGTCCTTGGCAGTTGGCACTTGCTCCATGTTTCAAGTTTTCAACTTTCAACCAAATAAAATGATTCTCAACCGGTCCAAGTTCTGTTTTGTAGTTGTGCATTGTTGGGTAGTTAGGTTAGGGAATGGGATAGGTTAGGAGTCAGGACCTAGGTTAGGGAACAGTTTAGGTTAGTAAACATTTAAAAAATAAAAAATAAAACAAACTAAAAAATTAAAAAAAATGTGACTTTTTCCAAACCGGACCGGTCAGGCTCGAACTCGGCTGGTTGGACCGGTTTGGTACCAAACCGGCCAGTTCGGTAACTAACCGGTCCCCGATCCGGTTTACCAACCGGTTTGACCCAGTTTGGTACCGAATCGGTGAACCGGCCGATTCCAGTTCCGATTTTCCGATTTTTAAAACTATGAGCACAACAAGTCCAAGGTGTTAGTATACATCAGAGAGCAAAATGCTACCAAAGAGCCATATACCGGATCTCACCATATACATGTCTCTATCTGATATGCCCATCTATAAACTGTGTACCATATCTGTTGCTCTACTCGAATGAACTAGGTCACCACTGAAGTCATCTCAAAGGACAAGGAGATCTCAATTCTGGTGAGGAAATACTTTGTATCTGATACTGAACATAGGCTCTGAATAACTCATGCTATAATGATGATCCATGTCGTTTCCCCATCTGATTGTTTGGCTCATAAAAATAAAGAGATCAATCTGCATGCTGCATCATGGTAGCCCAACTACAATATATATGATAACAGGTACTTCCAAAAAAGAAAGAAAGGAGTTGATTGAGCTAGTAAAAGAATACGTAGATGTATTTGCTTTTAAATATGATGAGCCAAAAGCTTATCGGGATGATGTATTCCAACATACGATCCCTTTGAGACCTAAAGCTAAACCCTTTCGACAAAAACTCAGAAGAATAAATCCCAAGTTGGCATCCATGGTCCAAAAGGAGCTACAAAAGATGTTGGAAGCAGGCATTATTGTGCCAACAAGGCATTCATCATGGTGTTCGAACTTGGCTCTAGTCAGAAAAAAGAATGGACAACTAAGATTAAGCATAGATTTTCAAAACTTAAATATCTCATGTATGAGAGACAATTACCCCTTACCTGAAATGGAAACTTTACTTCAAAGAGTAACGGGGTCAGGGATAATGTCTATGCTGGATGGTTTCTTAGGTTACAATCAAGAGCTTATCAAGAAGGAAGATCAACACAAGACCACTTTTACTTCACCTTAGGGAACATTTGAGTACCTAAGAATGCCATTTGGTCATTTGAATGCGGATGCAACGTTCCAAAGAGCCATGGACCATGCCTTTAATGAGCTAATTGGAAAAATGATAGAAATCTATCAAGATGACCTCACTGTTTTTTCAAAGGAAAGATCGGATCACATAGACCATCTTAGAAAAGTTTTTGAAAGGTGTAGAATGTATGGCATATCTCTAAATCCTGCTAAATCAGTACTAGGAGTTGATGAGGATAAATTGTTGGGACACACAATTTCCAAAGATGGGGTCAAAAGAGGCTTTGCATCCATAAAAGATTGCATCTCTAGGTCTCCTGATTTGATAAGTCCTAATTACTCCAAAGATTTCCAGATTTCTCATTTGCATCAGAGGACACAATTGTCGGAGTTTTGTTGCAAAAGAACAAAGAGGGTCAAGAACAACCGATTGCATTTATGAGTAGATCCTTACAGAATTCTGAACTAAAGTACACTACTATGGAAAAGCAAGCCTATGCCTTTGTCAAATCATTGAAACACTTCGGAACCTATATTGGTAACTCCAAAGCAGTTAGTTATGTCCCTCACTCAGTAGTAAAGGATATAATGTCTCAACAAGATTGCATGGGCATAAGGGGAAAGTGGGTATCAAAGATCCAGGAATATGACTTGGAAATTAAGCCTACTAAATTAATCAAAGAACAAGGACTTGCTGAGATGATGACAGAAGGAAATGAACAAGCCTTGAGAATGGGTTGTCAAAATAGCCCATCAGCATTAGCCATTTCAACAGGAATTCAGCATCTCCAACAACAGCAGTGGTATTCAAATATTATATTCTACCTCATCAACCTAACTTGTCTGGATCAGCTAGTTGGCCACAAGAGAAGGTCATTAAGATTACAAGCCACCAAGTATTGCCTCACACAAGAAGGATTGGGTTGGAAAAACCCGGACAGTCTCATACTTAGGTGTGTGGATGAAGAAGAGTCTCAAAGACTCTTAGAGCAGTTTCATTCAAGATTTTGTGGTGGCCACTTTGCATCCAAAACTACAGCTCACAAGATCCTTAGAGCCGGATACTATTGGCCCACTTTATTTACTGATGTGCACAAGTCTGTTAGGAATTGTTAGAAATGTCAACTTTTCACAGGAAAACAGAAACTTATTGCATTACCTCTAAAGCCGGTAATAATGGGGCCTCGTTTTCAATGGTAAATTTAAAGACAATTCAAGTAATGGTTCTACTTGGATTTTAACATCAACAGATTATTTTACCAAGTGGGTAGAGGCCATACCTATTAAGGCAGCAACCGAGAAGGTGGTTATGGACTTCCTTGAAGATAGAATCATCACCATATTTGGGGTTCCTGCCAAAATAATCACAGATAATTCCAAAGCATTCAGTTTAGTAGCAATGTCTTAATTTTTCTTTAAGTATGGCATTATCCTATCTCATTCCTCAAACTACTATCCCCAGGGAAATGGTCTTGTTGAGTCAAGCAATAAAAACTTGATGACCATCGTGAAAAAGATTGTTGGTGATAACAAGAAGGAATGGGATAGCAAAATCAAGTTCACACTTTGGGCAGATAGAATTACTTGTTGGACACAATGTTTACACTGAGAGGGGGGTGAATCAGTGTAAATCCAATTTTAAAACTTTTCTTAACTTATCACAATTAACTACCAATTCATCACTCCACTATTCTACCAATTTCATAATCATTTCATAAACATCTTTCACTTCATCATTCACATATCATAAGCATTTGAATCATCAAGAACCATAACACAAAAGAACACAACACCATATAATTTTGTAATCTTTTTGTATTAGTTTTGGACCGGCTACAACCGTGAGGTAAAATCAGCACCTACTGATATGAAGAGCACCTACTTTGAATACAGGACCCTGCTTGGTTTTCTTAGACCCTGCTAAGAAGGGTTTGAGGTATCCTAACCTCAAAAGCAAGACAAGCTTGCTAATACAATTACAACTCACTGTCTCATCATACTCATCACACACACATATCACTGTCAAGTGCGCTCACTGCCACATCATCTTTCTATCCACGTCATCACTGTCATATTAAAGATCACTCTCAAGCATATCACTGTCAAGTCAGCACATCACTGTCATACTTAGGCATATCATTGTCATATAATACTTGTCAAGTCCACCATTATCAAGGTAACACAGTCAAGCATTCACTGTGTAAACATGGCAACTACTTTCATCAACATTGTCTTCATGATAAGGGTTGTCAAAGGTTGTCACATCACTGTCATAGTGTTGTTTAAATCAACTGTCACTACTTACTCATGTCATTCTACTCTTTATCAAGTCATTATGATCTTTGTCATATCACAGTCCACTTGAAAGGATGTTATGTTAAGTTGTCACTATGCCAAAGTTGTCGCTGTCAACTGCTCAGTACTGTCAAGTGCCTCTTAGCTATTTCTGTCATATCAATCTTATGTCATAGTCAAGTTAATGCTGTCAACTCTCCCTGTATCATCAACGGCTGTCGCTTCATATCACAGCTGTCACTTGTCAAAGTTTGTCACTATCAATCCAAAGGCTATTACTGCTGTCTCTATGAGGTTGATATCAAGCTGTCAAATAATGGTTATCAGTGTCACATCATCCACAGTTATGTCATCAACCAAGCATCAAGTCTTCATCAATCATCTCAACACATTTCATCATGCTATAGGTCTGTACATTGAGTCAGTTGTACTTGTGACTATTTGAACTTTATATTTGGCTGTATATGCATCACCGTGTTTAGCTTCATATCAACACAATCATCACATACCACTTGTACATTCAAAAACACTTACTGTATGTGTGTTATTATTGTATCACAAATACTGTATCAGAAATGCTTCTTGCACTAGTGTATGTATCACTATACTACAGTATTTATCATTGCATACCATGAATTACTTCATACGTCATCATGCCACTGTATGTCCAACTAGGGTATCATCACTAGTGCATCATAGTCATTACAGTATCATATGTCATCATCAGACAAGGCAATGCAAACATCAAAGGTTCATTATCATATACTGCATACTCATATTCCTGTATTTACTATTGCTAGGGTTATCATCATCCTACAGCAGTATACATCATCACAATTTACCACTGTATGTATAATACTTATCACTGTATATTATTGTACACATACCTTGTTACTGTAAGATAACCTTACTCAAGACGGTGCTTGTGAAAACTGTAGATTCCAAGGACATCATTACCATCCAAGCTGGGACAGTTTGAGAAAGATTCCAATGCTTCAGAGCTGTTTGTAGGTGTTTAAAGAAGTTATTGTGGAGATGTCTCTGCTGTTCATTCACAGTAAGATGTCTTGAGCATTGGGACAAGATCTGGCAAGCACCATCAAATTCATCAGACCTCAAGTGACCAGACCATTATCAATTCGGACTGTAAAGAGGAAGAGGTTTATGGTCTGCTGCAATCTCTTGACTGTCATGAAGGCTGCCACTTCTTCACCTAAATCTAACACCACTGTTTGCTGCTATACTCCACCAAACTGTCATCCACGAGTTAGGGCATGGTTAAGTTCATTGACTGCTGCTCCAAAAAGGGAGAAAGTACTGCTGCTGGTGAATTCCTTTAGTCCACCCAAAAGAAAAATAAAACTCAGACTTGACCACTGCTGAAGCAAGCTGGAACTTCCTGCTGCAACCCTACCGAATTCCTTCCTCAGATCAACGAATTTAACCCCAAAAAATTTATATTCTGCTGCTATAAGAAGACATTACTTGGCTGCTGCTATTACTACTGCTGTCTACGAATTAAAAAATGTTAAGACTCTACTGAGGCAGCCCATCCGAAAATCCACAATCTGTTGCTCCCACACTACTCCTAAACAGCGAAATTCCTCAGTCATCCATGAAAATTGTAGAGCTGTCCGAAAATTACACTTACAAAATGAAACTTCAACTGGGTATTTATACTAGTTTCCCCCAAAAAGATCATTTTTGAGCCGACTTCAAGGGATGGTGTGGGGCTCGTGGTTTTATTTAGTATTTTAATTTGAATCGAATTGTGTCACACATTCTTCAAAGGTCAACCCTTAGGGTTTGTTGCATGTAATTTATTAATTTTTTTAATTTGAAATTGAATTTTAATTTTGTCACAAAGACAAACATCCTTCATTCAAGGGTCAAACCCTACCATGGTTTTAGGGTGTACTTATTTTTATTCCTCCCCATAGTCAACCCTTTTTCAACCTTCACCCTTACCATTAAAAATGGTTTTAGGGATAATCATTAAGCCACTAGAGCTTCCATACACATGGCATGCTATCATCCCATATGCAAGAGTATGATCATGGGCTCTAAGCTCGTCATCAACTTGTCATATGTCTTGTCACCTTTTTTTTGCTTGTCATCATGCCATTTACACCTTTGTTATTAATGGTGTGTCATCAATGACAACTTTGCTCAACATTACTAAGAAAAGTGCAACTGAAAAGTCTCCTTTTGAGTTGGTTTATGGCATGAATGTGACTTTGCCTATTCATCTTCAATCACCAGTGTATCAGACTCTGCAAGATTCAGGTTCAGATCAGGATGACTTCCAGAGTAGAATAAATGAACTGATAGAGTTAGATGAGCGCAGAAGAAGGGTTGTTAATCAGAGTATCAAAAATCAGGATAAGGTCAAAAGAAATTTTGACAAATCATCCAAACCAAGAGTTTTTCATAAAGGAGATGCAGTGTTACTTTGAGTTAAACAAAGAGAAAATTCGGGAAAGCACGGAATGTTTGACAGTTTATGGATAGTACCTTACATCATTCATGATGTGGCCGATGACAACTCATTTCATCTCAGTAACATGGACGGGGAAAAGAAGACTCTGCCACTCAATGGACAAATTCTGAAACTATTTTTCAGTGAAAACATCTGATGCCAATGGGAGCATCTTTGTATCATGATTTCTAAACTTTTCCTTGCAGTTTACTTCTTAGCTTAACTTATATTCTGTATAATAGTTTTTGTATACTAGTTGCTTTTGTTGTATATAATCAATGTATCATAATTTGCAACTTATTGTTTCATTTGGCTATTTATATACTGTGATTGACTTATTCAGTTTTTATGCAGGAACCAGAGATTCTAGGTTTCTCGTATGACCGATTTCCACAAGGTTCATATCAATCACATGTCCCACAGTTGGAGCCAGATGTTACCAACTAGGTTTCATCTAGTCGGACTTTCAAGTGAGCCGGTAAAGATGAACAAAGTACTTGTTCAAACTCAGAGCTCAAAGGTCCATCAGGCCTTCATGGCCTTTTTTATTTTTTGTACCGCATGTTCATACCCCTTCGGAGAAGTTGTAATAAATGTACTAGCATGACAATTTTTTTGTAAAGGACTTGACTTTCTAAGACCTAAACGTCAATCAAATCATTCCAAGGTGTTTTATCCCTTGTCAATTATGCAATGTTGAAAAAGCTATGTATAATTTTCGAGTTTTTCACCACTCCTCCAGAGCTGGAATGGTCGTCTTGGTGGGTAGGCCTTAGGAGGTTATTAAATTTCACGTGTCAATGTATATGAGCGTGCTCAGCATCGGTTTTGAGTCGTATGAACATGTGTTAGGTCCCCCTAGATTTTTGTCCGATTTCGAGAAGAATACTTTTTTTTCTTTTTTAAGCCAGTTTTTAATGGTTTAGTTAAAAAACTTCAAAATATAATAATTGATGGGTATGAAGTCTATTTTTGGTGTGGGGATGCTCGTTTTCACACTCAAAGCAGCCTTTTTATCCCAGAGGCAACTTTTCCTATGATATGGGCGGAGAAAACATCACGTAATGCATTATCTCTCTAAAAGTGCATTAAAACGTCGTTTTAATGTTAAAAGTGCAACAAAATGGCACAAAGGGACAAAATTGAATAAGTCAAAATTCAATTATTTTAATGTGGAAATGACATGGCATGAGGGCCCCATCTCATGCGCCTCTCTTCCATGTGGGTAAATTAAACTTTGTTTAAAGGTTGTGAAGGTAGCGAGTGGTTAAATAAATGACGGCAACTTCAAACAAGTGAATGCGCCAACATGTGAAGGTCGCGAGTGGTATGGGGAGTGGACCCCTCTTCATGAGGAATTAAAGAAATAAAATTTGGGTATGTTTTAGTTATGATATATAATGTATCATTTATGATTTTAGATATCGCATGTTATTCGTGAGAAGACTCGCACATGAGGAGGAAGGAGACACCAACCTCATGAAGCAAGCGAATTGTTGGTGTAGTGTTGGCGCATGATGAGTGGATGATTGAGTTAGGTGAGAGAGGTGTCACTTACCTCTCCAGTTCCACTCCCAGTTAACTCAGTTTAACTCAGATCAACTCCCACTCTATCTTCAGTGTTGGTGGTGCCCCCCTGGGCCTGCTTTTGCTATAAATAAAGCATGTTTCTCTCCCTTTCAAGTTAGTCAGAGTTTGTTGAGCAGAGGCTGGAGAATTGTAATTGTTGTACTATCTTTTTGTTATTGAGAATTAAAGAGGCTTTGGAGGTCCATGTTGTGTGATGCTATCAATTGAGTGGATGTATTATCTCGATTTCATGAAGTAACCTGTATTTGGTCTTTGTGCACTTGCTTTATGAAAATCTAGCCTACTGGTAGGATTGATATCAATTTTGTAGGAAGGATTACTAAACTTGTTTGATTTAGTTAATCTTTTATTTGCAGTAAGTTAAAGATTCAAGATTTATATGTATCATATGCTTATGCTCATATTTTCTTGGTTTTTGTCTTATTTCATTTCTAGATTTAATGGGTTGTGTGCAAGTATGTTGCTAGTTGCAGGTCACTCGATTTGAAGAAGCAAAGAGCTTGTTTGCTTAAGTTTTTTCAGATCTCTTTCGAAAGATCAAACCCTCGGAGCCCTAAACGTCTAAACCTTTGAAGTCTTCTTTGCTTAAGGATCCACACTGCTGTTCTCTTTCTCTTCATACCTTATTTTCTTTGGTTACTATTTTAACTTGCAAATCGAATTAGATCTATCACTTTAAAGTTAAAATCATAATTAGATATAGTTCCTTTGGCAACGTAAAGAGATGCTAGCTGCTTTATAAAGAAGTTTCATATGCAAGCTAGATCTAGTATAGAGATTCTTTTTTTTTCTTAGTTGATTTTTTGTTAAGACCTAAAGGCTAGGATCAAAGTTTCATTTTCTAGTATTTAAAAAGTTAAATTTTGCATGATAAGAGTTCTTTCTATTGGCTTCCTGTTACCACCTAAATTGTACTTGATGGAGTTTTTAGGCGAGCAAATAAAGTTTGAGCAAGCACACTTGTTCATGATCAGAGTTCAGAAGTCTGCCACACTTTTTCTGGGAGATTTTTTAATTATTTTTTGTAACACATGTTCATACCGCCTTGGGGAAATTGTAAAAAATGTGCTAGCATGGTCAATTTTATCAAAGGCTCGGCTTCCTAGACTTAGACATCAAGCTGACTAGCCCAGAGTGTTTTTTCCCTTGGTAATTATTGGTTGTTGAACAAATGACTAATAATTTCTGAGTTTTTCACTCACGCCTCCAAAGTTGGGGGAGTCATCTTGGTGGTTAGGCCTTAGGAGGTTATTAGAGTCTCTGTGTTACTGTTTATAAACATGTTAGGCATTCGAATTGAGTCGTATGGACATGTGCTAGGTCCACTTAGAGTTTCATCTGATTCCTAGAGAAAAAAAAAATTCTGTTTTTTAAACCACATTTTAATGGTTTAATTAAAAAAACTTGTAAATGGCTAAAAAACTTGATCTGGAGGCAGAATTTGGCGTGGAGATATTGCAGCTGAATCCAATTGTTACCCCTCAGATTGTACAAGGGATAAATATGCTGATCATCTAGATAAAGTTCAATGTATGGCTTGTCCAAGCCAACTATGTAAGCTATGTCATTTGTATAAAGAGATTCATGGTTGTGATGTAATGATGTAATTGAGATGTATCGTATATATGTAAAGGGTCAGTTATAACACATATTTAGTTCCCTTATGATGGTTGCACAAAGGGAATGTCTCTTGGGTGTTTAGCCACATGGGTAAGACCCCCTTAATAAAGAATGTTGCATTCTCCACGTCGATTCCACCTCGATAAAGACAGGTACAACCTAATGTATTACCATAATGGTGTCTTGACTATCAGTTGTCCTTCCACCTATCAGGGGAAACTATAAAAGGGGGAGTCAAAGAAGAAGGGATCAGTTTGGTTGTTGGCTTCGGAGATTCAGTACAATTCCAGAAGAGGAATAAAATATTTGACAAACTTGTGAAGGATAGGAGGAGATATCCACATCAAACGTCATTGTACCTAAATCAAACATCTTTTTCTAGCAAAGGAAATAGCTATAAAAAGACGAGAACCTCTTTCATTGAAAAGTATAGTCATTATGACAGAATAGATATGTTAGAATACAAATATACTAACCAAATAAACAAGAAAGCACTGAAATTTTTAAAGTGTGGGAAACCTTACACTTGAGCAAAATTCCAAATAAAGTGAAATCTGAGACAGATGAGGTCTGCAGAATACAATATACCTGCAAACACAATAACTGTTGATATGAATGGATACCATGACAACTTAATTGCATTTGCGTCATATTTGGAAAAAAACAAAAACAAACAAACATAAAAAGATCCCGAGAGGATAACCAGGCAAAACTATGACATACTCTGTTTTTGGTGGTAGATATTTCTTGTTTATTGTAGCACTTCGACGTAGGATACAAAACTGTGTCCTTTTTTGCAAGCCTAGCGATCGTTCTTGTCCAATATCCTTTTCCTCCGTACTTCAAGAAAGTAGTACATGCACCATAAATAGTCCGTAAGACATAAGCTACCATGAAGATGTAATTAAAAGTATGTCCATAAATCAAAGTAGTAATGATAATGCACAAAAACATTCAAAAAATATTATAAATAAGGATGTGTTAAGACTCGAGAAGGAAAAAACTCAAAATATATAAAATTTGTTCCATCTAACGTCTTTTTCAAAATAACCAAATTCTCTGTTGGTTAATTTCAGTTGTTTCAAATTGATTTTTATTATTGTCATTAACCTTTTCCCTGGAGCAATTATTGTCTCAGTATCATGTCACAAGAATTAAAATTATTGGGCAATTCTAAGCTTAGCCAACAATACTGAAAAATACGATGTTTATTGCATTCTAGATCAATTTCTCTTTTTAGAGGTCCTACACATTAGATGTCAAAAATCATTTCAGAACATCTATATCTCCCTGCAGCAGTTAACCATTTGTAACATACTTTGATTTAGTAAAAAACAACAAACTAGATTTAGATATAATGTATGCATAGTTACCATATACAGATTCAGACTCAGTATTATTTGGAAAATTATGTACTGAAAAATTATAATTTGAAAAAAATACCTGAAGTGTACATCTTGTTACAACAAAATCTAGCACCCCCTAAATGATGTAAAGTACTAGGAATCAAGGAGCTAGTGTTGTGCAACTTTAGAAGGTCACCCTTCGTCACCTCAATGGCTCTTCCTCTCTCTTCGAGTTGGCTCTCCTCCAACTCAAATGGAGTATCCCTAACTAAGATTGCTAACACTATGGAGTGGGGGCTCAAGCTTATATGGGAGAGTAAGTCTTGACAAAATAAGCGTGGTTGTAATATAGATGAAATATGGATGGAAATGAAAATGGGAAAAGAGATAAGATAGGAGAATGAAGGTGAAAGCAAAGCAAAGAAAAGAGATGGGAATCTAGTTCCTTATAAATGATGGGCTAATGGAGTCATAAGATGCTATACTAAATGAAGGACTTAGTTTGTCACATCATGGATGTTATCACACAATGTGTAGCTACCCACTAAAGGTATCCTATCCGGGACGGTAGAGGTGAGGTAGCTAATCGGTGACACCGCAAGGGTCTCATCCATTATAAGAAGAAAGGTAGTTGTCACACAGGACGGGCCCTTGTCACTTTAGATCAATACGGAGAATGATCAAGGGGGAGACCCTACCAGCCTATGAGGGCTAGCGCACCTACTCAAGACACTCTATGGGTAAAAGAAAATGGATACAAGAGGTTAATAATGAGTAAGTTGATCTAGATCTAGAATGATAGAAATGGTAAGTGAGGTTAAGGCCAAGTTGGGAAGGCTTAAGGTAATGGGAAATTGCCCAACTCGAAGAAAAATGTACCACAAAGAGTTTAATATTGTAGATCTAGATAGATCTAGCCTAATGGAGAAATACCCTAATTAGATCCACCTAGGGTTTATGCAATAATGGACAAAGTGGACCCAAGAGAGTAGATCGGGAGGTGCTATGGCTAGATCTATATGCTTTAAGAGTAGATATGGTAATTTAGAGTGGGTTCAAGCATACCCAACTGATAGATATGAAGATATGACCAACAACCCAAGGAGGGCGCCCCACCTACAGAGGACTAGTGCTAGATCCCGGGTACATGGAGTTGGATTTAAGTGAAATTTGAGATCTAGGGTTTAAATAATTATTTCTAAGTGGGTTTTGATGGTCATCATCAAATAAGCACCCCATCTATCAAATCAAGAAAACAAGAGTTATAAATTTAGGGTTTTAAGTGACAATTGGATAAAAATATGGAAAATAATACTAACCTTGTAGATCATACTTGAATATACTTGCGGCTGCCTCACTCATTGATGATCCTTCCACTTAGTTACAATTCCAAGCAAGATCCAATAGCTCCGGCGTAAAACGTGTTGCTACTGAAAGTGAGATTTGATTCACAAATAGAGAAGAACTGTGCAAGTCATCTGAAAGAGAAAAACTCAATGCATAAAACACAATTGGTCACTCCCTGAAAGATAAAATGATTTGCCCAAAAGTAAGAGATGATTCTAGACGTCTTCACAATCTCCTCCAAGCAAGTTGCTACCCTACAAAATATTAGTTCGTCCTCCACAAAATAGATATCGAATGCATAAAAGATCCACCGGAATATCTAAGCAATAGGCATAACATGTTGATTGAATTGTCATCGATGCCAACATGGGACTTGCAGTGGCCCCACAGGTATTCATTGATGCCACCAAGTCCCTCTTGCAGTACGAAGCCCATACAAAGATGAGTTGTGCTTTGAAGCACCTTATGGAGCCTGATAAGGTCCTTGAACCCGCAAGGTTGGATCTTGGAGACACCACCTTGTTGATGATGATGAAGACCCTGCTGGTGATAATGAAGACCTTGGTTAAGGTGTTGAAGCCCTTATGGACGATGGAGAAGCCCTTGATGGGTTGAAGAAGCATTAATGACACATTCTGTGGTAATTTATGTTTTGATGGGGTCATGATACCCTAGGAGAAGGCTTGGCAACCCCACAGGAGGTATCATGATGGATCTTGACCCTTGGGGGTCCTCTTATATGGTTTAGGTGGTTGAAGAAGCCCATGAAGCCTCTTACCTGATGAAGAAGCCCTTAAAGAAGTCCTTGGACCCACACTTGATGAATTAATGGTCCTTATACCCTTGAAGGAGATGACGTGGTCATGGGGTCTTGGAACTGTTGGAGATGGTCCTAAGGCATGAAAAAGGCTTGGCACCCACTTATATGGTGGTGTGATGGCACTTGGACACTTGGACACACTTGCTTGCATGTTGTGGGTTGATATGGTCATGATGATGTGCTATGGCACACATGCCTTGATCTTGAGGTCATGTACATACCCTTCACTAATGGTCCGTGTACCCTTGAAGGAATGATGAAGATGATGTGGTCATCTATAGGTTGATGGGGTCATGGAACCCTTCGATATGGTCATATTGCATAATGGTGGAGCTCTTGTGAAAGTCATTGATATGCTCTTGTTAGACTGATGGTCCTTGATGCTACTAGGATGATGATATCCTGACACATTGTATATGTGAATATGATTGTGATGAATTGTTAAAGAAGACCTTGAAGGAGTCCCTACCAAATCCTATTGAGATCGTAGTACTTAAGACACATGGTGGAATTCGTGAAGAATATTGACAAGTTTGATGGTGGCATTTTTGGATTAAAATTGAGATAAAATCAGCTCCAAAATAAAAGTAAAAATAAAAATATATATCAGGTCGGCTCTCAAAATAGTATGGAAAACGAGTATAAATAGGAACCAACACTTCCATTTTGAAGTGTGGATTTTTGGATGAGAGATATAGCTCTGATTTTCGGTGGAGATTGGACTGAGGAATTTCGGCAGCAGCAGCCTCAGTCCCAAATTTTGAAGGATAATTTTCTTTTGTTTTTGATCTTTTGCTGCCCTAGACACACAGTCTGATTTTTGGACTTTTATACACAGTAGTCCGTTTTTTTTATAACTTGCATGGGGTTTCATCCACTGCTTCCACATTCCAAGATTGATCCATTGTGTAGGCTTAACATAGTCCAAGTTTGAAGTCTACAAGGTTGAAGTCAGCAAGGTTGAAAACACAATCCAATTTCAAGTTTGGAGTTTGCAAATACAGACCCGAGTTTGACACAGTCCCAAACCTTCTCAGCAATAATACACAGTCCACATTGATGCTATTCCACAGATCCGAGGTGTATACACAGTCCGAATTGTGACTGAGTTCGGGGTTTGACATGTGATTAGGGTTCTTCCTAAACCTCGTACACACTTTGATCTTTCAGATGCACACTCAGACCGAACTTGACTGATTTTAGGGCTCATACACCGTCTATAAGCAGTCTGAGTTTGACAATGTTTTGTAAGAGTTTGGCAGTCTGTCTTGAGGAGAGTTTGGGAGCTCTAGAGCTTTGAAGAATAAGCTTGGGTGTATGATATATGACAGTTCTTTGAAGAATGGACAGCCCTAGAAGTTGACACATAAGGCTTCGTAAGGCAGTGAAGGAAGTAAACATCTAATCTTATTCTCTGGTGAAGACATTCTTTCAGGCATTCAACTCCAGAAATTTCTCATGACTACCCCAAAGTTTGAGAAAGTTATGTTCAAGCATCTGGGTTCAAGTAAGTATACTCTTCCAGACATCTAGCATTAGCATTTTGTTGTGAACTATGAGTGTATATGGGTTGGAGGAATTGTTAGAACTCAGTTCTGGACTTTTGGGACAAGGCTTAAGCCCCAATGACACATTTTGAACAGCCTAGTTGATTGCATGTTAACTTGAAAGTTTTGGTTAACTCCATAATGTTGAAATATTGTAACTTCAAAGAATATTCAAAATGTATTTTACTGTTGTAATCGATCAGAGATGTTTTATTCCTCCGTAGGGATGTTAGTATTGTATTTGGTCATCATAGAGTCATGAGGTAAAACCATCATTGTAAGTCGGGTCAATAGAACCCTCCAGAAAATAATATTATATTGTTTTGTGTCCTAGGTAAGTCGACCCAGTAAGGTTGTTGGGGCCGACCTAGTTAGGAAAAAAGTCAAGTGGAAGATAAAGTATAAATAGAAGAGGTGTGCTCCTCACTTGGACACACACACTCACTTGTGTATAGCGCATAGGAGAGAGAGAGACATATCGACAAGGAGAAGGAGCACCTGTTTGGGGTTGTCTTTGTACTTTTGATACATCTATATAGAGGAAGTTTTGTTGGGTTTTCTTCCCCTAGAGAGTTCCCCAGGATAAGTCTATGTCTATCTTGTGATTGTGTTTCTTTCAGTGATCCTGCATATGCTATTGTTGTGAAATTGAATTGAATACTAATAATATATAGCTTAGCATATGAAATCTTAACATGGTATCAGAGCTAGCCTGAATAGGACAGCTTTCGCAAGGTGAAACACTCTCCTCTCCCTCCGGCAAGAAATTAGGGTTTCTGTCAAAGTTGGAATTTTGGATATCTGAATGCATAGAAAGTTGCACCTCCCTAGAGCGCATCTATTGAGCCCTAGATCAAAATTTTTGAGTGGGTAGATCTCCGCGAAAGTCAAACCCTAGTTTGGATTTGGACCAAAAAACTGCAGAAAACTAGAAGACTGCAGATCAAAATCTCGCAAGTCCAATTTGAGAGGTGAAGATTTGGAATCTCCAGAAACCAAGTGTACCAGTCAACTCGCCTCAGTCAAGTGCATCTCTTGGTAAGGTCAGTTTTGAATTTTGAGAAATTTCAGTTTTTGGTGAGCTCCTGGATAAGATGGCCCCAAGCACTAAGCTTGAGGATAAGTTGGAAGGCATAGAGAATTTTCGAGCATGGAAATATAGAATTGGCCTCATTCTTAGAGAAAATGATCTTGACAAATACATCAAAGGAGAAGTTGCAGAACTTGAAGAGGATGAAGCTAAGGAGAAGCACAAGAAGGACCTAATTAGGGCAATGAGGATTATTGTTGATTCTATCAAAGATCGATTGATTCCTCAAGTGTCATCCAAAGAGACCCCGAAGGAGATGGTGATGCCCTATCCAGAATGTATGAAGGAAGGAACATCAATAGAAAGATGAATTTGAAATCTCAATCGAAGAGTACCAAGATGAGCCAAGGAGAATCCATCCAAGACTATTTCACAAGGGTCTCCCAGTTCAAGGAGCAACTAGAAGCCATTGGAGACTCCCTTGATGAAGATGAACTAGTTATAACTATTCTCAATGGTCTCACTAGACCTTGGGATTCATTCATCCAAACTATGTGTGCGAGAAAGAAAAGCATGAAGTTTGACATTGTATGGGAAGATTGCATCCAAGAGTAGACTAGAGTAGCCAATAGAGAAGCTCTACTTAAAGAGAATGATCAAGCCCTAGACACCCATACCAAAAGAGCAAGAAATCAACCTAACTTCAAGAAGGAAATCCACAAGGAGTCTCAACCTCCCAAGAAGCTCCAAAGGACAAGTGGAAACAATCAGAGGAAAAACTACTCCAACTTTCAATGTTTCAACTGCAACAAGATAGGACACATTGCCAGAAATTGTCCATTGAAGAAAGAAGAATACAAGAAGAGGAACAACAAAAGACATCATGCACACCTAGCTGAAGATGAAGAAGAAGAGTAAGAAGGACCTCGAAGAAAACAAAAGAAGAAGATGCAGAAGAGTATGTATTATTCTCTGCACTCTCTAGGTTTGTGACACCTGAAGAAGACATATGGCTTATTGATATTGGTGCTTCAAAGCACATGACAGGACAAAAGAAAACTCTGTCAAAACTTGAAGAAAGGAACTCTCCTCAGAAGGTACCATTAGGAGATGACTATCAATATCCTATCAAAAGAATTGGTGAAGCAAGCTACAAGCTTGATTCTAACACCCCCATGAAGATGAAGGAAGTCATATATGTACCAGGTTTGAAGAAGAACTTACTTTCTATCTCATCACTGGATAAGAAAGGATATAGGGTTTCATTTATAGATGGACAAGTACTTATGTATCCCAAAGGAAAATCAATTGAAGATGCAGTTGTCATTGGTGAAGAAGAAGGAGGCTTATAATGTAATTTTCTCTTCTAATTAAGCACCAAAACACCCGCTAACCTACTTAATTCCCATAGGTTTGAGCGGGTACTACATTAAAGGGAATTGACTAAAGACATTTCATACTTAGAACAGATCAGGTCACTCATTCGGTATTAAAGTCATCAGTTTGATAAAGAAAGCCTTATTTCTTTAGGCATAAAGTCAACATGAAATTAGAATCGCATGCATGTAAAAGTGAAGTGTAAACCCTAAATGTGACATGCAAACCCTAAAAGTACATGTTATTCTATTTAAAAAGGTTTATTGAACCAAACAGATCATCTATGATTATTATTGATGATTTGGAGATTTTGAGCAGCAGGAGCAAGTGCAACAACAGTAGTTGGGGTTGAAGACGGTGTCTTCAGCTAACGAGGGTTTGGCAGTGAAATCTATCTTCCCTAGTCTCTTTCAGGGTAGGCCATCCAGGTCTACTATCCGCATTCACCGTATACTTCCATATTCAGTGATTCCGCAACGACAGAACATCTTTTTGTAGGTTCACGTTTTATAGCTAGGGATTAGCTAGAAAACCCCAGAAGCATTTGCTAGGATCCTTCAGCTCAATCATTTTTCTACATATTTCACCATTCCTCTCAATCGTCTCAACACATCACACTAAGGGATTATCAGCCCATTGTCGGCACACTCGGGGCATCCAGCAGCAGATTTACAGCACAAGGGGAGAGGTCACCCTCTCCAACAAAACAATTTCCTAGGGGTCTTGGAGGAGTCAGATCCTCTACATGCACCAGCCTATCTCTTCAGGAAGAAGAGACTATCATTCCTACAAAGTTTTGACAACAACTAACCATCCCTTCATCAAAAACGTCATCTTCAGCTGGGAGAGAGCCTTCTTTGTAGCTGGGCGTCAACAGGAGAAAGGGAGCACTATTACCTCACCTATCCAGCACCACATGCATGCAGCATATCTCTAGAGTACTATCAGCTTATTTATCAGTGGTAAGTGTACAACTTCTTTCTAAAACTTTCCACCCTATAATTTCTCTAGATCTGCTATATTTTAGGACATTTGGGCACGACAATGTCGTATGCACTTTTTATTTCGCCTTTTGCACATCATTGAGTGTATGAACAACAAATTTGTAGTAAAGAACCGTAGAATATCAGTTTGGGATATTACATATATAAACTCAAGGGACATTCAAAAACAGCCCTTGTTCATGAGACCACTAGCCCAAGTGAATTATGGCATAGGAGGATTGCTCACATCAACTACAAAGCACTACCCCATGTGAGCAAAGTAGTGACAGCTTTACCAGATTTGAAGATCAATCATGAAGGCACTTGCAAAGGATGTGCAAAAGGAAATAATATCAAGAATATGTTTCCGAAGAGTGAGACAAAGACTAAAGGTACGTTGGAATTAATCCATTCAAATGTATGTGCTCCAATGCCCTCCACATCTTTGAGTGGTTACAAATATTATGTTACATTTATTGATGACCATTCAAAAAAGACATGGATATATTTCTTGAAAACAAAGGATGAAGTATTTGGAAAATTCAAGGAATTCAAATCCTTGATAGAGAATCATTCAGAAAGAAGAATCAAGACACTCAGAACAAACAATGGTGGAGAATATACTTCAAAAGAGTTTGAAGCATTTTGTAAAGAAGCTAAAATCAAGAGGGAACTAACCACTCCATACAATCCCCAATAGAATGGTGTTACGGAAAGAAAGAATAGGACCATTATGGAAGCAGTGAAGACAATGATACATGATCAAGATATTCCAATGCATCCATGGGCTGAAGTAGCAAGAACAACAGTTTATTTACATAATAGATTATCCCATAGTGCCCTTAGATTTAAGACTCCAGAAGAATGTTCACAGGAAAGAAGCCTGAAGTGAGCACCTCAAGGTATTTGGTTGCCCAGTAAATGTTCACATACCAAAAGAAAAGAGAACCAAGTTGGACCCTTTCGGAAAGAAGGGAATATTTGGTGGATACCATGAAGTCTCCAAAACCTTCAACATATACATTCCAGGATTCCATCACATGGAGATTAGTAGGGATGTAACATTTGACGAAGAAGCAGCACTCAAGAGATCCAGAAAATGCCAACATGAAGAAGTGTATGAAGAAGATGTACCTCCCAGAAATAAAGAATTTGCACCCTCCCTTGAAGATGAAACATTAGAGGACCATGATATGTTGGAACCTCAAGAACCTCCTACTATGAATATATCACGAAAGTGAAAACTTGCTTGGGTAAGAGAAACTAGACAAGAAGCAGAGAAGTATGGAGTTCCAGAAGGCTCCACAAGAGTAAGCAAGAGGTCAATGCCATTCTCCAGTTATGTGGCTTTGATGTGTGATCTTGTAGATCAAGAACCTATCAGTTATGAAGAAGTTGTACAGGAGAAAGAATGGGTAGAAGCAACGACAGAATAATACCAATCTATAATGAAGAATGATGTTTATGATATAGTTCCCAAACCAGAAGGCAAAAGTGTGGTATGTGGTACCATGGTTAGTGACATTGGGTCACAACACCATCACTTCATATAGTGATTTCACACAAAGGCTCATGTAGTGGTTTGATAAGAGGGACCCAGAGATACATTTCAAAGAGCTAGCACAACTCAAACTGACTAGCAATGTCGAGGCCTTCATATTAGAGTTCCAGAGAGTGGCAGTTATGGTGACGGATGTATCCGAGAGCAGGTTGGTTATGCTATTTACAGAAGATTTGACTGAGCCTTTACGTGGGTGGGTGAAAGCATACAAACCATCCACTTTACAGGATGCCATCAGTAGAACCTGTTATCCAACTTTTTGTACCATAAGTTGGGTTACCTGAGGAGCTGCCAGTTGACAGACTTGTTCAAAGTCTGATTCCAGTGTATCAGTTGATCCATCTGCTTGTCTAGCCAATATTGGCTAGTCACTTTTTTATTTGAATAATTTTGA
>LPNX011147100.1:57438-70250 GCA_001517045.1 Pseudotsuga menziesii
TCGAAAGATTTTTGCTGCAGGTGTGCAATCGGCGGACAACAGAACCCGATACCTACAAGATTCAGTTCCCAAGAACAAGTTCCTGGTTAACACAAATTTTCCAATTAAAGTCAAGAACAAGAAACCCTTCCAGCAAGAATGGCCGAAGAAAAATTGGATGGATGATGACACTAGGAAGGAACTCAAAAGGAATGAATCATGCTTCACTTGTCAGGAACCATGTATTCTAGGTCATAGGTGCACAGGTAAAGCTAAAGCTCACTATATAGAAGTCTACTCAGATAGTGAAGACAACGAGGATGATCCTGAACAAGGAACAACCGAGGAGCTTAGAGCAACAGAGGAGGAGTCACCACTTCAAGGAGAATCAAAGGGTGGAGCTATTTCTACATTATCGGGAGTACCCACATTTCATACTCTTCGAGTCAGGGGAGTAAGACAGGGCCACAGGGTAGGTGTGTTAATTGATGGTGGGGCAACCCACAATTTTATAGATGCAGCATGAGTGGCTAGGTGGGGTATTAAGACAGAGGAATTTGAAGCATAGTAGAAAAAATCGGCATCGGCAAAAAATCGGCGAGGGTCCAGAAAACATCTTCTCGACAAACTCGGCAAAAAAATCAACAAAAATCGGCAAACCTCGGCAAGCATTAAAAAATGCAAATTTTGTACTTCAATAGGGTCAAAATTTCCTTACCGATTTTTTCCCCTATTTGTCGATTTTTCCCGATTTTTCCCGATTTTTTCCTGATTTTTTCCAATTTTTCCCAATTTTTTCCTGATTTTTGCCGATTTTTCGCAATGTCTGATTTTTTCGGGCCGAAAAATCGGCAGCCAGAAAAAATCGCGATTTTTCGGGACATCACCGAAAAATCGGCGATTTTTTCCACTATGATTTGAAGGGTTCACAGTAGCAGTAGCACGAAATAACAACATGGAATGCAACCATTGAATTTACAAACTAAATGTTACACTTGGGAACTATAATATGACCGACTCCTTTTATGCAATGTTCCCCCAAGTTTTCGGGATGGGGGGACGCAGGAGCAGGGAAACACACATTCGGGACGTGTGGAGACCACCCCCAAATTTAGGGATATTCGGGGGGGACGTGGGGACGTCTCTAAAAATATCAAAAATAATAATTCATTTGATGTATACTAATGATTGTGCAATGTAAATACTAAATATATCGGTTTATTTTCTAAGTAGTACTAAGTAGGAATTGTAAAATGTGAAAATAATGGGAAAATATTAAAAAAAAAATTCACAGGGGCATGGTTGGGGAGGGAAAGTTTCGCCCAGGAGTCCCCAAGTCCCCAGGATGCAGGAAACGTGGAAACGCGTCCCCGTGGAACACTACTTTTATGTGGTAAATGGAGCAGATACAAATGTAGTATTAGGGGTTCAATGGCTCTATTCTATAGGGAAGTATACTACAGATTATAGGACAATGGAAATGGAATTCCAGGGATAGGATGGAAAAAGGGTGGTCTTGAGGGGCATGAACACTTATCCCCCCAAGCCAGTATCATCATAGAGGATGGAGGTCGTACTCAGATAGGGAGACATAGAGTGGTTAGTCGAATGTTTTATCACTTTTCAAAAACCTCTAGATAACAACACCCAACATCCAACAAATATGCAGCCATTGCTCCATAAACATGAGAGAAAATTCAGAGATCTTCCATCATGTCGACCGCCAAACAGAGGGTTCGAGCACATTATTGAGTTAGAGGAGGGAACACAGGCAATCATCACCACTGCATACATGCATCCCAAAAGGTACAAGGATGAGATAGAAAAAACAATTAAGGAATTGTTGGAGTTAGGTTACATACGACCAAGTTCTATCCCATTTGCATCATCAGTAGTATTGGTAAAAAAAAAAGATGGCACCTTATGGATGTGTATCGATTGCAGGGCCCTCAACAAGAAAACTATCAAGAACAGGTACCCCATTCCCAGAATTGATGAGTTAATGGAAGAGTTACAGGGGGCGAAGTACTTCTCAAAAATTGATCTCTGATCAGGGTATCATCATATCCAAGAAAGGGATCAAGATATTGCAAAGACAACTTTTCATTGCTAGTTTGGTCATTATGAGTTCTAACTCATGCCTTTTGGACTCACCAATGCACCGGCAACTTTCCAATATTGCATGAACCACACCATCAAGGCTCAGTTGCGTAAGTTTTTACTTGTGTTCTTTGATGACATTTTAATTTACAGTAAAACATGGGAAGAACATTTGAAGCACCTAGATGTGGTAATGGGAATTCTGAAAGAACAAACCCTTTATGCTAAAATGTCTAAATGTGAATTTGGTATGCAAGAAATGTTATATCTAGGGCATGTAATAATCATAGATGGAGTACAGGTTCATATGGAAAAAATTAGAGCTATCTTGAATTGGCCTACACAAAAAAATGTAACAGAATTGAAGGGATTTTGGGGCCTTTGCACTTATTACAGGAGGTATGTTAAAGGGTTTTCTCAATTGACAGCACCACTCACAGATCTTACAAAGAAAGGGGCATTCAGCTGGACAGGAGGGGCACAACAGGCCTTTGAAAAGATGAAAAAAAATATGAGTTCATGTCTCGTTTTGGCATTACCCGATTTCACTCAGCCATTTGTAGTAGAGTGCGATGCTTTAGGGGAGGGAATAGGGGCAGTATTGATACAAAACCATCACCCATTATCATTTGAAAGTAGAAAACTTAAAGATTATGAACGCCACTACTCTATTTATGACAAGGAAATGCCAGCAATCTTACACGCCTTAACAAAATTCAGGCATTATTTGGTAGGAAGCAGGTTTAGAATTAAGACAGATCACAATAGCCTCAAATACTTCTTAGAACAAAAGGAGTTGAATGAACGGCAACAAAAATGGGTCAGCAAGGTATAGGCTTATGACTTTGAAATAGAATATGTTAAGGGAAAAAACAATGTTGTAGCAAATGCATTATCGAGACGACTAGCCTCTTTATCACTCATGAGTATATCTACCGACTGGAGGTCTCATCTCTTGGTTGAATATTCAAAAAATAAATTTACTTGTGAGTTGTTAGATGGACAAATACAAGATGACAGGTATAGGGTGATCGATGACATCATTTACTACAAGAATAGGATATACCTAGTTCCAGAATCAGCTTTAAAGAAAAAGGTTTTATAGCCATTTCATGATCCACCATTATCAGGGCATCGGGGTTCCTTGAAAACTTACAGACATATTAGAGAGACGTTCTCCTGGAAAGGCCTCAAGGAAGATGTAATACAGCATGTCCAAGAGTGCAGTATGTGCCAACAGAATAAAATTGAACACACTCATCCGGCAGGGTTACTCCAGCCATTACCTATACCAGAGTAAAAATGGGAGAGCATCTCGATGGACTTCGTGACAGGTTTACCCAAGGTACAGGGACGAGATTGCTTATATGTGGTAGTAGACCGGTTAACAAAATTTGCTCACTTCTTTGCCATTCCTTCTGATTATTTCGCATCACAGGTAGCAGACTTGTTTTTTCGAGAATTTTTTAGACTACATGGACTACCTAAGACTATTATCAGTGACCAAGACAGTAAATTCACCAGTGCCTTCTGGCAGGAGCTTTTTAGATTGGTTGGGACAGAATTAGCTACTAGCACAAGTTATCATCCTTAGAGTGATGGACAGACAGAAATAGTCAACAAATGGATTGAGGGGTATTTAAGAAATTATGTTGCAGGGCAACAAAGGGCATGGATTAAATGGCTACACCTAGGTGAGTACTGTTATAATACCGCACACCATATGTCTATTGGGATGACTCCTTTCAAATATTTATATGGCTATGAGGCACTAAACTTTGCAGATTTAGTCTTCGGAGATAGCAGAGCACCTAAGGTAAAAGATTGGGTACAGGACAATCAGGATATTCTTAAAGTGCTAAAAGAGAATTTATAGAAAGCTCAAAAAACCAACAAAAATTGTACACGGATAGACACAGTGTCGAGCGTAGTTTTAAGGTAGAAAACTTGGTATACTTATAGCTGCAACCTTACAGACAATCTTCACTCAAGAAAAAAGGGGCGGAGAAACTGAAGCCTCACTTCTATGGTCCTTACAAAGTAGTCAGAAAGGTTGGGGAGGTGGCCTATGAACTAGAGCTTCCAGAGGAAAGTAAAATTCATAATGTATTTCATGTATCAAATCTCAAGAAAACTATGGGGAAACACATCGCTCCATCCACCGCGTTACCTCCATTAGATGATGAAGGACTCCTAGTGTTGATTCCAAAAAAGATCCTACAGGTTCGAGAAAGGAAACTCGAATAGGGAATACTTGGTACAATGGAAAGAATTACCTATTGAAGATGCCATATGGGAAGAAGAACATGTATTGCAGCATAATGGTTTACAGTTGCTTGAGGGCAAGCAATTTCAAGCGGGGAGGACTGTAATGTCCTCTTCTAAAAAAACATCTGAGACACCCATTAACCTATTTAATTCCCATAGGTTCGAGCATGTATCAAGAAAAGGGAATTGACTGAGGACATTTAATACCACGAACAGAAATGAACATCTCTTCAGTATTATTAGGTCATCAATATATTAGAAAAGGCCATCGGAGCAGATATCAAAAAGCATGCGGAGCATGCAGGCCTTATTTCATATTATATAAGTCAATGAGCAATTAGGTTTGCATGCATGCAAAAGTAAAGTCATGCAAACCGTAAAAGCTATATAAGAAGATAAGTTGAACCAAAAAGGATCTATTGTTATTATTCACTTTTGAGATTGGTTTCGAGAGCAATAGCAAGCTAGGGTTGAGGGCGTGAGCCATCAACTAACAGTTGTTTTCGGCAGTGAAACCTATCTACCCTCATCATTTCCGAATATATCACTCATATCTATCATTATCTCTTCACAACATTCATTCTTCTGCAGAGATCTAGCATACAGAGAAGGACAATATTACAGGGGTTATGCTTTACAGCTGGAAAATAGATGGAGACACCAAGAACAATTCGCTTTGATCCAGAGACTCATCATTTCTTCTGCATGTCATTATCATTCTCTTTGGAAGGGTCATATTACTATACTGGGTGATCATCAGGCCATCTTTTGCACATCCGGAGCAGATAGCAGCAGAAACGTGGAAGAGGGAGGGTGTCATCCATTCAGAGGAAAACAATTCGCTAGTTGCCAAGAAGGGAGTTAAACTGTAGCATGTGTCCACCAAAATCTTCAGGCAGACCATACTACCTGACCTAGAAAGTCTTAGCACCATCTGTCAAGTATTGAAGCAATTACGAGAAGATCGTCATCTAAAGAGGGGCATTTTCCTTGCATGGGCAAATCACCTAGAACTAGGAACACATTTTGGAAGCTATAGTTGATGCATGGCATGCATGTCTTTTATATACTGGAGAACCATCACAGCTATAAATATTGGTATGTTTCTACAATCTTACTGAAGCCTGTTTCCTATTTTATCTTCGTATTTGTCAGATTTAGGGTTTTTGGGCACGTAACCTATTTTGCATGCAAATCAAATTAAGTATCACACATAGCTAAAACATATAAACCGGCAAACAATCATCGTTATCTTTCAGTATAAAGGTAGAATATCAATTGGGATATTACATAATGATACTCTCTTATTTATATTAATTGACTACAACATAACAATGGTGATCAAGATCAATCAAAGAAAAGATAAGACTTGCACTAGAGTAGGTGCATGGTCCTTCATGAAGCCCTTTACATATGCTCACTTACAAGCTTAACCACACTACTAGGATGGTTGAGGTGGATGAAACAAGGCTAAGCTAAGGGGAGTTGACTTGTTGAATATAACACTCTGATCTCTCAGAGAGAAGGGAAACAAGAGTCCACCAAGACATGTGCAAGATAGGTAACAATAGTGGATGGGGTTTTCTCACATATGGATAAAGTGCTTAGATGGTCTCCACAAGACTCTAACAAGCATCAAACATTTGATTCACTTTTCAATTGTATAGCCTTCCATTTCACTTTCAAAATTCAAGATAATCTTTCTTTCACTCGCCAGCCTTCGAGGGAAGGTGCCCTAAATAGCCTTGTTTGCCCTGTTACCACCTGAGTTGCACTCAGGTGAAATTTTAAGTGAGCCGCCAAAGATGAACAATTACTTGTTCAATTTTCAAGTTCAGAAGTCCATGCAGGCCTTCTTAAGCCGTTTTAAAAAAAAAAATGTTTAACATGTTCCTACCCCATGGGGAATTGTAATAAAATGAGTTAACACGATGACTTTATGTCAAAGGTTTGGTTTCCTAGGACTTAGTCATCAATGCATTATTCCAGGTTGTTTTTTTCTTGTTAATTATCTATTGTTTTTAAACGATAAGTAATTTTCTAGTTTTTCACTCAAGCCTCCAAAGTTGGAATAACTGCCTTGGTGGTTAAAGCCTTGGAAAGTTATTAAAACGTATGTGTCAATGTATATTACCATGCTAATCATTATTTTGAGTCATTATGAACATGTCCGAAGTCCCCCATAGTTTTTTTTCTTTCTGGAAATTTTTTTTTTTTTTTTCCGTTTTTACAGGCTTATTTTTAATAAGTTAACTGTAAAACTCTAAAAAGTCATAAAAATGTGGCTATGAGGTTGTTTTTTCCATGGAGGTGCTCGTTTTCTGACTCAGAGCACCCACTTAACCCCTAAACCCACTTTCCTAAGTTTTCGA
The DNA here is from genome assembly GCA_001517045.1 of Pseudotsuga menziesii. Lineage (NCBI taxonomy): Eukaryota > Viridiplantae > Streptophyta > Pinopsida > Pinales > Pinaceae > Pseudotsuga > Pseudotsuga menziesii. Next base: position 64,158 of record LPNX011147100.1, read on the forward strand.
GTAATTATTTATCTCCAAAATTAATAATTACTCGAAAAACCCAAAAAAGACCAAAAAATTGGAAAAAATGAGAAATTTGGCAACTCATAAAAAATTGGAAACTTGACGAAAATTGATTCCATGAGTTGGCAAAGGTCAATAGAATTATTCCTAAAGAGTTACAAGTCACCGAAAGGAAAGAAATGGTTGTTAAATATCAAATTGTATTTTTTTCCAAGAGGGGCGATTTTCCCAAAGAAAGAAAGATTTCGTTTGAGGTTAAGCTTTTGGCATTTTGGTAATTGTCTTCTTTGCGCCCCAAAGTATGGGGATCCAACTCACATCCAACTCACGCCAAGCTATCAAGCTCATCCTTTAGAAAGTGGACCCCCTCATGTTGAGTTTTTCTATTTAAGATTGCAAGTTCTCTTCATTTTGACGGAAGAAAATTGTAAGGAACTTATGCTATTGTATCTTGTAATCGTTTGTTGAGTTTATTGAATAAAATCAAAAGGCTTTGGAGGCATACTTGTGTCGGGTATCAGTGTGTGGTGATTTCTTGTGCTACATGAGGTATAACTGTATCAGTTTCTTGTTACATGCTTTGTTGTTCTAACCGGTCTTTGAAGGATTAATGATAATTGGTAGAAGAGAATAAATAAGTAGTTTCTTATTTTATTTCTCTGAGTTATTTATGTGGATAGATCTTAGAAATGTATGTTTTACTTGTTTGTATGCATTCTTTCTAATCTTTTGCATAGGTACTCCCAGATATAACTCTTTGGTATAGTCATTGTTCAAGCCATGCAGGGATATCTAGCGTGAAGGAGTGTTGGTTCTTGTTTGATTCCATCACATCTCTGTGCTTATTCGAAGAGATCTCAATCCCTCGGCTCTCCACTTGAGGACTCTGTTGCCTGCCAATGTGCACACTGTCAGCCAGAAATCTTTCAAACAGCTGTCTCCTAGCAAAAGGGAGACGTGCGGCCTTGGGGGCAAGCAAAGACTCAGGGGTTATCACCTGATCCCAACTCCTCTGTTTAGGAAAACTCCTAATGAAGCCAAGGGGAGTAGTCCCTAAAAAGAGTTTCTAAGGCTCAAAGAGGTTTTAAATATTACTTAGGTGCATGATGCGAATGGGTGTTTTTTAGGAGTTTTAAATAAAGACTCACAATAAAAAGACCCAAGAAAATACTTGCAATATGATTAAAAAATTCATCACCATTTGATAATCACAATTTCACAGTAAAGCATTCATTATATGAAAACAATACTCCAGATAGATAATAAACAAATGTATGAAAACAATACTCCAGATAGATAATAAACAAAAGATAAGACCAATGCCAGATGGAGTGCTTGAGATCGTTTTGCAAGTGCCTCTTGGTAAATTTTATTGTAAATTTTTATGGGTGAGTCGATTATTAAGGGGAAGGGAATCTCCAAGATATACCTTTCAGTACTGGAGATATGTCCAGAAAATAGTCTAAGTGGCTCTGTACGAGAACATGTGGGATGTCCAGAGTCCCAGAAGCGGTGTTCAACACTACACCAACAAGGATATATCCTAACTGTGCTTCCAAGATCTCGGTACAGTGGTTCCCGCGTTCCCAGGCAGAATTTGCCCACTTTCGAATATTCAACGAATAACGTCGGATTTTCGTTGGTTTCTTTAGGGAAATTTTTTTATTATGGTTGAAATAGATTTAAAATGTGAGAATTAGAAACGTCTACGGCTGCTTCTGGGTATCCCAACTGGGTAGAGCATACACAGCGTAGCACAGATGTTTATTCCGATTTTAATTAAGGGTGAAGTGGAACCATTGTAACAACTCTCCGACCGAGAGCACTCTCGATCCACCTTATGGCGAGATTCAAGAGATTTATGAAAAAGAAAAAGTTGTTAAAAGAAATAAGTTAAGCAAATGGACTCTCTGACAGAAAGCACTCTTGATCCACCTTTCGATGAGATTCAAGAGATTTTTTTGTTCCTTTTAGATTTAACAATATGATAAACAAAGGCAGTAAAGCTAAGCTAAAACAAAACAAATGAAATAAAACCTCTCCGATAGAGACTGCTCTTGATCCACTTTTCAGTGAGATTCAAGAGGCTTTGGGTTCCTTCTTTTCTTTTAGCAATTATATATATAAAAAGAAAAACTACTAAAATGAAACTACACTAACAAAGTTTCTTTTTTATGAAAACTAAAAGCTTAATATACTCTAACAGTTATTATGCATGAAAAAAGAAAAAAAGAAAAAAGAAAAAACAAGGACGATACAGGTTTCCCCCAAATGGGGGAAGTGGGGTGTGGGAGCCCTTATCCCACTTGCTCTTTATTAACTTGTTACAATGCTTAAAAAAGAAAAGGTGACTTTTGATCCTTGAAAAAGAGGTCAAAAAGGCCCTAAAACCGCTTGGGAAAGCAGGGGAATGAAGGAGGGGGAGGTAGGATTGAGTATAGGTGCTCTGGGTAGCCTAAGACTAAAAATTTGGCAGCATATCCTTCTCTTTTTTCATATACCTGCTAAAAACTAGCAAGCTTACAATGCCAAATTAGTGGGTTAATACTTTAAAAATACATAAAAAAATACACTGCTTTAGTACTTGTAAAAATGGGAAAAATTTGAACTTTTAAATACGAAAGTAACTAGTGATTTAGATCCAATATCTAGAAATGAAAACTTGAAATATTTTAGATCTAATCCTATTGCAAGTTAAAAAAAATGATAAACATTTTAGATTTGCTTTTACTTGTAACAATAAAGTAACCAAAAAAGAAAAAGATTTGTAGTTTTGAAGAAAGAAAGAGAAGGAACTTAAGCCCAAGCTTGAACAAGATCGAGGAGGAGGATGCCAGAAAAAACAAGAAAGGTTAGATCCAAAATATGTGGTGAAGAAGACAAGATGCAGTCGAGCTCCAATCTTACTCCACGCTTGGTGATCTGCACAGCTAAAGAACCCTTCAAACAAGTGATTAGATCTAGTATGGTAGGTTAAATAAAATCAAAAGTGCAGACGTATAATCAACTACAACATGCAACTCTTAGATCTTAGATAACTATTCATAAATAAACAATTTGAACCTTCAAATGTCTATTCTATGGATTAGCATATAATCTTCTTAGCTAGATAATCAATACTTGTATAAAAGGAAAAAGAACGAAGCAGATATCACCTCGGTTATTTAATCAAGCATTCACAACAATGAGAGCTCTTGCACCATCAGTCTAGCCTCCAAAGTCTCAACTTTATTCATAAAAATATAAGCAATTACAAGTTACATGAGCAGAGGTTCCTTCCATCCATTTCGGAATGAGGAAGAAGGACCCCTATTTATACAAAAAGGGAGAAGAGGGGGATCATAAACCCTAGCGCAAGCATCAAGGAGAGATTAAGGGGTCGCAACCCTAACTGACTGAACCTCCAGCAGTTGATTTGGAGTTGAACTGAAGCCTGGTAGATGTGATTAGGGTGAGGTGGCCTCCACCCAAGCAAGGCACCCACCCTACTCACCTTGGAAATATCACCAACCAATAAAAATGTGACAAAGAAGGAAAAACATCCATGCATAGAGAGAGGCACAAATCCCAAGGTGAAGTTCACTGTAGCATCCCAATACTGACTCAGATCAGTTAGGACTTGATTGGAATCTTCCTAGATGCTTTTTTCCGAGCTAATTAGCCCTTTATTTTATTCGAATCAGTTTATTTTGGAGAGTTTTTTATTTATCTCCATTTAATAATTTAATTATTATTTTAATTAAATATTCCTCACCTATTGATTTTGAGGATATATTCAATTAAGTGAAAAATAATCATCTGAAATTTAGAATAAGTGTGTCTAGGGGTTAAATGAGTGTTTTGGCTTAGAAAACAAGCCTTGATTTGCCAAAATCCACCCCCAGACCACTTAATTATTACATTTTGAAAATTTCCAATTAAACCATAGGAAAAATGGTTTAATTAATTGAAATTTTTAATTATTTTTCCATAGTCAAAAATAAAAAATAAAAATTCCGAGGACATCCAGTAAAAAAAATTCGAACATTTTTTTAACACATCCTGGGACCTAGGAAATGACCATAGGACATACCAATAGTGTCTAGTAGGTTCATATTTTAATGTTGGACTCTAATAACCCCCCAAGGCCTGACCGCCAAATTTGGGCATTCCAGCTTTGGAGATAGCAGGAGAAAAACTCATCGATTATAACTCGGTTAAAGGCAAAGAAATAATCGACAAGGGAAAAAATCCTTGAAATACCCTTATTGATTGCTAAGTCTAAGGGAGCCGAAACACTCAAGACCACCCTACTAGTACACTTTATTACAAACCCCATGGAGCATGGTCATTTCGACAAAAAACAAAAAAGGCTAGCCAAAATTAGCTAACTCTGGAACAAACTGCACTTCTGAACTATGGCAATGAACATGCATCATGTTCAATAAATGGTGGCTCAATAGAAATCCACTAAGTGCAGAATTAGTGGATAACAAACTCCATTGCCCTGAGTTTCTAAGCTTTGGGGCATTGTTTCTCTTACTTTTCCTCACAAAAGAAAATTTTCATTTTTTTTTTTTTGTTACTATTTCTTAGTGCATATTTGAATCTCATTAATATAATAGAGAATATCTTATCAATCTGATTTACATATGCATTTGAAAGTTCAGATGTGATATAAAAAGTAATATTTTATAGATCTAGACTTGTTAAAATTGCAAAGAAAATATTTTTCGAAGTACTAAATTTTTATGCTAAAATTTTTGTATTTTATTTGATTGATCCATCATATTTAGCATAACATTGCTTGTCGTTTTGCAGCAGAAGTTAATTAAAGAGAGAGGTGTTGCCGCCTAATTCACACTTTAAGATGCAGGAAAGTCACAACCTGCTATGTGTGTCCTTGGGGGCAAGCGAGCGCTGGGGACCACTGTCACCACAGTCTACAGCTCCTCCGTTTAGGCAAGATCCCAACAGAGCCAAGGGGGGTAGTCCCTATGGGAAAACTAAGTTCCAGATTTATTAATTAATTACAGATTAATTAAAGGGATCTTTTATTATGAATTAAGGCTGGGACTTTAGAATATCTAAAAAATGACAAGCAGCATGCAAGTGCACAAAATTCCTTTGATGACAAGCAGACCTTGAGATAAATAAAGACCAGTGCCTATTATAAATGGAGTCTAAAGGTGGATTTGCAACTTTATAATTTTACAAATGAATTTGAGACTTCAATTAAACTACAGCTTTGTACAACAAAATGAATGAGCAAATAAATAATGGATCAAGATGTTAAGCAATGTACAATTGATCTAAATTCACCAACATTAACCAATGTACAAGGTTTACAAGTTAAGAGTAGAACAAAACTCTAAATGGAAATTATTAACCAACAGTAAATAAAGGAAAGATAAACTTTAAGGTTTGATTTACTTGAAGCACTTTAAACGGATGTTAAGCATTCACCACGTGAGCAATTACAGAACAGAAAGTAAATGAAATTGAAAGTGAAGTATTGGAGTGCTTGCAGTAAAATAAACGTGAAAGTGCTTGTAGTATTGTGTTGTAGTAAAACCTTGAACAGCAAAGCAAAAATAAACAGTAGACCAATGTTTGTAGGGCGTTTTGCAGTGTCTCTTGCTAAATTTTAATAAATTTTATTAGAGTTGTTCTTCTTGAAGTTAGTTTTAGATCCGGTGGTGTGACTACCCCGATCTAGTTCTTCTCAAACCGAAGATGGAATGCTGTTGCGCTCAACAGGTGGGAGCAAGCCCACCCCTAGCTCACAGGTCAAACCCCAATGGCTCGGTGCTCACAAGGAGGACGTCAGAGCGCCTAGAGACTGTCCCCAGCCTGCTACCCCTTGCAGCTTTCGAGTCACTGTTTTTAATCGATTCAAAAGTCTCTAGATGGATGCCTATTAGACTACGACTTCCTTTTCCCCAGGTCGTATCTCGGAGTACCTCGGAGGGTGATAACCGAGTAGAGGAGCAGGAGATAGAGAAGCTTGGATGGTTAATTTTATGGGTTGATTTTAAATCTTGGGTGATTAAGATGCAAATGTAAATTTTAAAGATATCAACAAGATCACCAAGCGATGTCCCTTATGGG
>LPNX011147124.1:8734-59808 GCA_001517045.1 Pseudotsuga menziesii
AACTCCAACACTTATTTGCACCGGTGCAAGAGCAGGGTCAGGCGCTTGAACTCGAACACTTATCTGCGCCGGTGCAACAGCACGGTTAGGAGCTTGAACTCGAACACTTGTCTGCGCCGGTGCAACACCACTTATCTGCGCCGGTGCAACAGCACGGTTAGGAGCTTGAACTCGAACACTTGTCTGCGCCGGTACAACAGCACGGTTAGGAGCTTGAACTCCAACACTTGTCTGCGCCGGTGCAACACCACTTATCTGCGCCGGTGCAACAGCACGGTTAGGAGCTTGAACTCGAACACTTGTCTGCGCCGGTGCAACACCACTTATCTGCGCCGGTGCAACAGCACGGTTAGGAGCTTGAACTCGAACACTTGTCTGCGCCTGTGCAACATCACGCTTAGGAGCTTGAACTCGAACACTTGTCTGCGCCGGTGCAACACCACTTATCTGCGCCGGTGCAACAGCACGGTTAGGAGCTTGAACTCGAACACTTGTCTGCGCCGGTGCAACACCACTTATCTGCGCCTGTGCAACAGCAGGGTCAGGAGCTTGAACTCGAACACTTATCTGTGGCGGTGCAGGCATTGGTGTTGTGTACTGTACTTGAAGCCCGGATGGATCTGCAACAAAAGAAAGAATGGACTTGTTGTTGGTGTGTATATAGAGCTATGCATATATTTGAAAAAAAAAAACAACAAGAACAATACACAACTCTTCCCTAAGAAACATTTATATTGAATATCTTACCTCGTTGTACTGGTTGAAAAGGTTGCGGTTGACGCCGAGGCCGCAGCCATGCGCTATTATGCCAACGATCTTCACCTTGTGGATATGGATTTCCCCCTGAAACGAAGCCAGCGTTTCTGACAGGATTCATGTTTTTCTAATATTATCACCCAAAACACAGAATAAAAACTGTAAGGTTCTTCTGTAATTTCTTTTTTTCGCAAAACTGTTATGCAATTTCCTTTTTCGCAAAACCTAATGTTTGGTTTATGTATCCCTTCAGACTCAAACCTCACTGCAATTTCCTTTTCCGCAAAACCGAATGTTTGATTTATGTCTCCCTTCAAACTCAAACCTCAATATAAATACGAATTGACTTCCCATCGTACTCAAAGGGTTCATTGATCATGGAAGGTCGGTCCAGTGGCTTTTTAACCGTTTGTCAACTCTATTTTGAATTATGTGGACTCATTTTGTTCCTAAGCACAAGCCTTTCCGAGTTTTTTTACCAATATAAAAAATAATAATAATATTAATTAATTTAAATACAAATAATAATAATAATAATATTAATTAATTTAAAAACATGTAGGAATTTTCTTGCCAAAACAATAATAACATTAATATTCATTAATTTAAAACATGTATTTACTCTATTGTGAAATCTAAGCCTTGTGACATTGAGACTTATAATACAAGTTACTTGAATTAAAAATATTTAAATTTTTAAGCATTTTATATAGTTTGCGGATAATTTTGGCCATATTTAGAGTAAGATTATTTTATTCCATAGATTTTGGATGAATCAATTTACAAAAAAAAGAATTGGACAATTTTTTTGGAAAAAATATTGAGCATTTTAATAGTTCTTAGACAATTTTGATCATATTTAGAGCAAGATACTTTTTATCCCATGGAATTTGAGTCCACACTAAAATTAGAGGATGGGCCAAAATTTAGCCCCTAAGTTTTTCCTTGCAACCCACTTGTTATGTGATTAAAAATTCTATTTCTTTTCAATAAGAAAAAAACCAGCTTTATTTTTGTAAGTGAGGTGTCATTATACTATATCAAAAAAGCTAAACCACAATTTTTTTTTACTACAAGGGTTGATCACCCTTCCTTCCTCTAGGGGATACTAAAATGAAAAATAGATCTTGATCCTCATGGACTTCTAGACTAATTACCGAGTTATCATATATATCTATTTGCCTATGACATCCTTTCAAATGTATCAAGTGACTGCCTATCATGTTGCCTTTGTGGATTAGAAAGTCAAAATTGGGGTTTTTGCAAACATTATATGAACTATATTTGTATAGATGAGAAAAAACATTGATAATCAAATATGACCATAGAACTCTGAGAACCTGCCATATCCTTGGTTGTAGTCTTCCGTGTTAGAAATGATAATTGGGTTGTTCCAGCTGGAGCCAAAGGGAACTACAGGCTTGGCGGTACTAGTATCGATGTCTTCTGAGGTGATGTTCATTTTTATGGCCATAATTCTATTGATTCTTTTATTTTATTCCTCTATGGCCAATATATTTTCTTCCAGGTAGCTGGTTGAGTCATTCTTGGGCAGGTTGTTGTCCATTAGCGTCTAAAGTACCCAATTTAATGTTGCAGAGCATCACAATGTCGAGCATAGTCTTTAATGTCGCTTGGCTTCTAAACCTAGTTTGCAAGAGGTTCAGTGCAATCGTCATTCTCCGGACCATTGGAATTCTCATGCTCTGAATTATTCATAATTTAGGATTTGGATGCTTATCCATTCACCCTATCATCTAAGGGGGGATTACCTGGAATGTATTCAATATTGACCCTTCTGTTCATTCTAGTGACATTTTCGTTGAGTATGGAGGCCCCATGGTGCATGTCCTGAATTATTCTGGCTGCGCTGGTGCCTACAGCCTACCTTTGTCTCATTTTTCCTAGAACTTGACTGATGGAGAGTTTGTTCGTCCAATATCCAACCAGGGTTCTGTCGAACGGGGTGAGATGATCTCTTGTGGAGAATGGGCCAACTTACCAAAAACTGAGAGTTTCCACTAGTTGCATGTGCAGAGATGTCTGATGAAAGTCCTAATGTATTCTTTCCTAGACATTGATGTCATGTTGAATTTGTTGTGGTCTGAGATTCCCGTAAGACATGGAGATTACCACCACATGAAGCTGGTTGGTTGTGATGTTTCTCTAGCTATCGATAAGTATTATGCATCGTTTTGGACACTCCATCTTTTCGCAGCCTAGACTGTTGATGCAAAGAGAATTTTTGTTTTGTTTCAAGGTAATGCGGATGAGGATGAGTTTTCATGTTTCCCAATACTTTATTAAATTGAGACTACTAGCCATAATTGGGATGTACTCACTGGTACTCACTCCCTTGAGTTACTTACATCATGATTACATACCTTTGGTTGTTATCCCAAATCAACCCAAATCATGTCCAAGGAATATTAAGCATTTTCCTATGAGTATTTATACGATTCATTAAAATTGTTTCTCTTGGACCATGTGCTCTGCATGGTAGTAATTGTTCATTGGATTTGTGTTATATTGATTTTCCTGGATCCCTTCATAATCAATGGTGGTACATGTCCTTTCCATTATGTGTATCTGAGGGGAATGTGGTAGTGCCAAGATGGAATCAGTTGGTCCATTGTTACTATGAGAGCGCATGTCCTCATTAGCAAGAGCTAAGTAGATGGCCATGAAATCCTCCTTGTGTAGATGCATGAGTTAATCATCAAGCATTCTAGCACCTACAAAAGTACCTACTTCGGAATGTATTCACTTGTATATCTTATTTATTGTACCCCGATGTTTATTCCAGAAAGTGTCTGTAATGTATTTGAGTCATGTCATGCCCCGATGTTCCTATCGAGAGATTCAATAATGTAAACAAGTCATGTAAAGTCATTTTGGGTAACCCTCCTATTGACCAAGGGTTAAAGTCCCCGCATTTGTGGGGCCCTAGGGTTATTAGACTCTCCTATAGAAGTCAGTCCTAGTGAGTTATTGTCAAGTCAGGAATTGGTATAAATAGAGAGTGAGCCTCTCTATTTAACATACATTCACTCACACTTAGTTGTAGCACATAACTGAGAGAGAAGAAGTTGTTGGGATAAGAGAGAGAGAGAGACTACTACTGTCGAGAGATCATCTTACTATTTTTGGGGTTTTTCTTTTGGTGCTGATTCTATCTCTGAGGAAGTTGCGAGGTTTTCTCCTTTATGGTTTCCCCGAGGAAAAACTTTGTGTTCATTGTCTCTTATGTTTGATTGTTTTGCTTGTTATTCTCTCAATTAAAATATCCTAAGATAATACTAGCTTGAATGATAAAAATCTAACATGGTACCAGAGCTAACCTAAGAAGAAGACATTGTGCAGGTGCAGAAACTAGGGCTTCCTACTTTTTGGATCTCTCTCCACAGATTTTCAACAAAATAAGGTTGGGATGACCCTCCTCTCAAGGGCACATCTTTCTGTCAATGCAGAATCTGATTCTGAGCATTTTTAGTTTTTGACCCGACACTACTATTGAAAATTAGGGCTTTCCACAGAAGTGGAATTTTTGAGTGAGCCCATGCCTAGATTGATCTCCTCCTCAAAATGGAAGTTTAGAGATCAAGATCAAAGTTTTTGGCTGGATAGAACTCTAGGAAATTCAAACCCTAAATATGCTCCTGTGAACCAGTAAACCAGCTCTATAGAATTCCAGCTCCAGATCCAGTTCCGACATCTTAACCTGGTAAGATCTAAATATTTTGTATTTCCATTTGAGGTTCTCTGTTAAGATGTCTCATCATACCAAGCTTGATGAAAATCTTGAAGGGGATGACAACTTCTGAGCCTAGAAGTATAGGATCTCCTTGGTCCTGGAAGAAAATGAATTGGACCCTTACATAAATGAAGAGGTTCCAGTTCCAGAGGGAGATGAGGCAAAAACCTTACACAAAAATAAATTGGTCATGGCTAAAAGGATCATGGAAGATTCAATCAAGGATCACCTTATACCTCAGGTGTCCTCCCTAAAGACACCCAAAGAGATGTTTGATTCCCTGACCAAGTTATTTGAAGGGAAGAACATAAACCGAAAGATGACTATGAGAAATTAGTTGAAGAATGTAAAGATTCAGAATGCGAATACCATCTAGTCTTACTTTACAAACGTTTCTCATATCAAGGAACAATTGGAAGCTGTAGATGAAGAAGTAGAGAATGCAGAAATTGTGATGACCACCTTGAATGGTCTCCCTGGAGCTTGGGACCCTTTTATTCAAGGGATCTATGCCAGAAAGAAGCTAGTTAAGTTTAGTAGACTGTGGGAGGAATTCTCACAAGAAGAAGCTTGGATAGTAGCTCGAGAAGAAAAGATGGGAAGTGAATATCAAGCTCTCACAGTACACTCCAAGAAAAGAAAGACATACTATCACAAAGGTAAGCATTCTAATCCTAATAAATTTAACAAGAATTGACCCAGATTCAGATGCTTCATATGTGATGAAAGAGGACACTGTGCTAGAGACTGTCCTAAGAATAAAAGTGATTCTCACAAGAAAAAAGGAAACAAGAAAAGACATCATGGTCACACTGCAGAGGATGATGAACATCCCAAGAAAAGAATCAAACATGAAAGTGATGATTCTTCAAGCGATGTAGAATATGTTCTAATTTCTTCCCTCATAAGAACTGTCTCACATGGAAGCAATGATTGGCTTATAGATAGTGGTGCTTCCAAACACATCATGGGATTTAAGGAATATTTTGTGAAACTTGGGGATGACTACCAGTATCCAATAAAAGGTAGTGGTGAATCCTCTGACAAACTAGACTCTGGAAAGTCTATAAAGATGAAGGATGTCCTATTTGTTCCAGGACTAAAGAAGAACCTTCTCTCCATCTCGACATTGGATGCAAAAGGCATGAGAGTTTCATTCATAGATGGAAAAGTTCTCATGTGTCCAAAAGGAAAGACTATTGACGATGCAGTAGTAATTGGAGAAAAAGAAGGAGGACTATACAATTTGAAGGGCCAACCTAAATAAGATTTTGTTCATGACTCAGTTGAACCAAATGAAATTTGGCATAGAAGGCTTGCACATGTTCCCTACAGGGCACTACCAATTGCAAGCAAAGTTGTTGAAGGACTTCCAGAAATGAAGGAAAAACATGACGGTGTGTGCAAAGGATGTGCAAAAGGAAAGAATACAAAGAAGACATTTCCAAGTAGCGAGAGAAAGGAAAAAGGAATCCTGGAAATCATCCACTCCGATGTATGCGGTCCAATGTCATCCAGTTCTCTAAGCGGGTATGCATATTATGTTTCTTTCATTGATGATTTTTATAGGATAACATGGATATACTTCATGAAGAATAAGGATGAAGTATTCAACAAGTTCAAGGAATACAAAGTATTGATTGAGAACCACATTGAAAAGAATATCAAGATCTTTCAATCAGATAATGGTGGAGAATTCACGTCAAATGAATTCAAAGATCTATGCAGAGATTCAGGGATTAATAAGGTGTTGAACACTCCATATAATCCACAACTGAATGGGGTTGCAGAAAGAAAGAATAGAACAATCATGGAAGCAACAAGGGAAATGCTTCATGATCAAGACCTTCCTATGCATATATGGGCAGAAGCTTCTAGAATAGCTGTGTATGTACAGAACTGTACTCCACATAGAGTACTCGAGAACAAGACACCTGAAGAAGTCTTTTCCGGCAAGAAGCTACAAGTCAGTCATCTCAAAATATTTTGTTGTCCAATATACATACACATTCCAAAAGAAAAGAGAACAAAGTTAGATCCTTTAGGAAAGAAGGGTATATTTGTAGGATACTCTGAGAACTCGAAGGCTTACAGAATATACTTCCCAGGATTCAAGAAGATCGACATCAGTAGAGATGTAACATTTGATGAAGACTCAGCTTACATCAAATCCAAGGAAAAACCTGCTAAAGACTCTGAAGAATCAGAAGTACCAAGGATCACTATTGCAACAATGAATGAAGAAACTCCAGAAGATGAAGATCGAGAGATGGAAGAACCCTCACAAGAGTAAACCTGCATGGGTATGAGAAGTTATCCAAGGTGCATAAAGATATGGGGTACCAGAAGAAATACACAGAGAAAGAAAGAGAACTAGGTCCCACTCTGGATATGTAGCTCTGTTATGTGACATCATTGATAAAGAACCTTCCAACTATGAAGAAGCAATGGAAAAGAAAGAATGGAAGGATGCTATGATTGAAGAATACCAGTTGATCATTAAGAATGATTTTTGGGATGTTGTCCTAAGACCAAAGGGAAATTCTGTTGTGACTTCCAAATGGATATACAAGATCAAGCATGCTGCAGATGGTAGCATAGAGAAATATAAAGCTATATTTGTGGCTTGTGGCTTCTCCTAGAAAGAAGGAATATATTATGAAGAGACATTCGCAATTGTGGCNCAGATTAGTGACTTGCTCTGGCTACAGTTATGAAATGGAAGGTACACCAGATGGATTTCAAGACTACTTTCTTGAATGGTGTAGTAGAAGAGGAAGTGTATGTGGAGTAGCCACTCAGTTTTGAGACACATGACAGGGAGACTCATGTGTGCAAATTGAAGAAAGCCCTTTGTGGTTTAAAACAGGCATCTAGGGAATGGTACGGTAGAATTGACAGCTTCCTGACTAGTTTGGGCTTTAGCAAGAGTAAAGCAGATCCCAACCTTTACTACAAGGTTGAAGAAGGAAACCCAGTGTTGCTCCTACTGTATGTAGATGACCTATTCCTAACAGTGGTAGATGGGTTGATTGCTGACACGAAGAGGAATATTGTTGCTTAGTTTGAGATGAAGGACTTGGGTATGATGCATTACTTTCTAGGCATGGAGGTGTGGCAGAATGCAGATGGAATCTCCCTAGGACAAGGGAAGTATGCAGTAGAGATCCTGAAGAGATTCAGGATGATGGACTGAAAGGCCATGACCACACCTATGGCATCGAATCTGAAGCTATTGATGTATCGTCAGATGATTGGGTCCTTGATGTACCTAACGAATACGAGACCAGATATTTGCTTTGCTGTGAACACCTTGAGCCAATTCCTGACAGATCCGAGACATGTTCACTTGATTGCTGCAAAGCATATTCTAAGGTACCTAAAGGGTACAATTGATTATGGGCTCCAGTATAAGGCTGATCAGAAGATTAACCTATAAGGTTATGTTGATTAATATTGGGCAAGCAGTGCCATCGATAGAAAGAGAACTTCAGGGTGCTACTTCAGTATGGGATCATGTGTGATCTCTTGGTTTAGTAGGGAACAGTCTTGTGTGGCACTAAGTATAGCTGAAGCAGAGTATGTCGCAAGTTGTTCAACTAGTTGTGAGGCAATATGGCTAAGAAAGCTATTGTTTTATATATTTGATCTCTAGTTGGATGCTACTTGTATATATTGTGACAACCAGAGTTGTGTGAAGTTGTCTGAGAACCCAGTGTTCCATGACAAGTCGAAGCATATCGAGATCAAATATCACTATATCAGGGATATGGTGTAGAGAGGAGCAAGGAAGCTCTAGTATGTTGCGATGGACAAACAGATAGCTGATGTGTTGACTAAGCCATTGGCCAAAGTGAAGTTTGAGTACTTCAGGGAGAATCTTGGTGTTCTCTATATCGAGGTTCCCTCCAAGGGGAAGTGATGAGTTCGTGAGCCATTCTAACATGGTGAGAGGATTGGTTCCTTCAATGATCAAATGTAAGTGCTGAGCCATTCTGAGGTGACTATGGGATTTGTTCCCACATGATCAGATGTAAGTATAGAAGGCCATTCTCTAGGAGAATGGAGGCACCTATTCAGTTACCAGGAATTTGTTCAGTCTGGGACTAACACTCAGCCTGGAGTTGAGAGCATTTCTGACATGATGTGTGATGATTTTCTTATCATGGTCAGATATAAGTGGAGAACCTTTCTAACATGATGTGTGATGAGTTTCCTATCATGGTCAGATATAAGTGCAGAGCCTTTCTAACATGATGTGTGATGATTTTCCTATCATGGTCAGATATAAGTGCAGAGCCTTTCTGACATGATGTGTGATGAGTTTCCTATCATGGTCAGATGTAAGTGCAGAGCCTTTCTGACATGGTGTGCGATTAGTTTCCTACCATGGTTAGATGTGAGTGTTGAGCCCTTCTGACATGGTTTGTGATGAGTTTTTGACCATGGTAAGATGTGAGTGCTGGGAAGGCCTTTTTGACATAGTTGTGATGTGTTTTCGACCATGGTCAAAAATAAGTGTTGAAGAAGATGAAGACCTACATGGAGGCTAGGCCTACAACCAGCATGAAAAAGGGTTGGCTCTGTAGAACTTCCTGTGATGAGAAGAATCGAGATATAGCACCCGTGATGATGACCAGGGTTGATCCAGCAGTGATGATCTAGTGACGATCTAGATCCAGTGATGATCCAGATCCAGTGATGATGATCCAGATCGAGTGATGATCCAAATCCAGTGATAAAGATGAATTGAAGATGAAGATAATCTAGATGATACAGAGAAGAAGACTTGTGCTGATAAACTGTGTCGAGAGAATACCTTCCTAGTTAAGAGGGAGTGTTGATGTATTTGTAACTTCAGAATGTATTCACTTGTATATCTTATGTATTTTACCCCGATGTTTATTCCGGGAAGTTTCTGTAATGTATCTGAGTCATGTCATGCCCCAATGTTCCTATCGGGAGATTCAATAATGTAAATAGGTCATGTAAAGTCATTATGAGTAACCCTCCTATTGATCAAGGGTTAAAGTCCTCGCTATTGTGGGGACCTAGGTTTATTAGACTCTCCTAGAGAAGTCAGCCCTAGTGAGTTATTGTCATGTCAGGAATTAGTATAAATAGAGAGTGAGGCTCTCTATTTAACATACATTCACTCACACTCAGTTGTAGAGAATAACTGAAAGAGAAGAAGTTGTTGGGACAAGAAAGAGAGAGACTACTACTGTTGGGAGATCATCTTACTGTTTTTGGGGTTTTGCTTTTGGTGTTGATTCTATGTTTGAGGAAGTTGCAAGGTTTTCTCCTTTATGGTTTCCCCGAGGAAAAAATTTGTTTTCATTGTCTCTTATGTTTGATTGTTGTGCTTGTTATTCTCTCAGTTAAAAGATCCTAGCTTGAATGATAAAAATATAACAATTGACATGGATGGGGATTAGCATGGGGATTTCTTGGATCAGATCTGCCAAATTTCACAAGTCCTCTACCATCCTATAGTTATGACTTAGATATTTAACATTTGTACCATGGAGTAATTAGGTAACGTATTTTATCATAAACTCAGAGTCCCCTTCCACCATAAGTTTCACATAATTTCCTTTTTCGCAAAGCTGTTATGCAATTTCCTTTTTTGCAAAGTTGTTATGCAATTTATTTTTTTGCAAAACCTATTGTTTGGTTTCTGTCTCCATTCAAACTCAAACCTCAATATAAATATGAATTGACATCCCATCGTACCCAAGGGTTCATTGATTATGAAAAGTCGAACCAATGTCTTTTAAACGTTTGTCAACTATATTTTGAATTATGTGGATCCATTTTGTTGCTCAACACAAGCCATTAAGGCTCGCCTAGTGGGAAGAGACACCTAAAATCCATCCATTTTAAGGAGTTTTTTACCAATACAAAATAATAATAATATTAATTAATTTAAAAACATGTAGGAAGTTTCTTACCAACACAATAATAATAATAATAATAATAATTAATTTAAAAACATGTGTTTACTCAACTCCTTAACTCTAAGCCTTATGTCAGGGATATTTACATTACACATTACTTGGATTAAAAATATTTAAAATTTTAAGCATTTTATATAGTTTGTGGACAATTTTTCCCATATTTAGAGTAAGATAATTGTATTCCATAGATTTTGAGGAATCACTTTACGAGAAAAAAAAAGTAATTTGGCAATTGTTTTGGGGGGTAGGGGGGGATATTGAGCATTTTATATAGTTCATGGACAATTTTGACCATATTTAGAGAAAGATACTTTTATCCCATGGAATTTGAGTGAACCAGTTTAGAAAAACCCTATAAAATTAGCGGATGGGCCAAAATTTAGCCCATAAGTTTTTCATTGCAACCCACTTGTTATGTGATTAAAAATTCTATTTTTTTCCAATAAGAAAAAAGCATATTTATTTTTTATAAGTGGGGAGTCATTATACTATATCAGGAAAGAGAAACCACAAGGTTTCTTACTACATGGATTGATCACCCTTCCTCTAGGGGATACTAAATTGAAAAAGAGGTATTGAAAGTCATGGACTTCTAGACTAATTAGTGAGTTATCGTATATATATATATATATATATATATATATATATATATATTCTTATGACATCCTTCGAAATGTATCAAGTGACTAGCCTATCATGTTGCCTTTATGGATTAGAAAGTCAAAATTGGGGTTTTTGCAAACATTATATGAATTGTATTTTAGAGATGAGAAAAAACATTGATATTCAAATATGACCATAGAACTATGGGACCTAGTTATCCTTGGTTGTATTCTTCCACATCAGAGATGATGATTGGGTTGTTCGAGCTGAAGCCAAAGGGAACTGCATGTCTGGTGGTACTAGTATCGATGTGTTCCGAGGTGACCTTAATTTTCGGGGTCATATGTTTGTTGGTTCTTTTATTGTCTTCCATAATAGACAAGATATTTTATTACAGGTATATGGTTGAGTCATTCTTGGGCAAGGTACTGTCCATTAGTGTATAAAGTACCCAATTTAACATTGTAGAGAATCATAATGTCGAGCATAGTCTTTGATGTCACTTGTTTTCTTAATCTAGTTTGCAAAAGGTTCAGTGCAATCGTCATTCTCCATACCACTGGAATTCACATGCTCTGAATTCTTCATAATTTAGGCTTCAAGAGCTTCTCCATTCACCTTGTAAGCTAACAGGGAATTACCTGGAATGTATTCAATATTTACCCTTCTGGTCAATCTAGTGACATTTTCATCGAGTATGGAAGCCTCATGGTGAATGTCCCAAATTATTTTGGTTGCATTGGTGCCTACATCTTTCCTCTATCTCCTTTTTCCTAGAACTTGACTGATGGAGAGCTTGTTGACCCAAAAGGAAAACAAGGTTCTGTGGAACAGGATGAGTCGAGATCTTATGGAGCATGGGTAAGCTTCCTAGAAACTGAGAGTTTCCACTGGGTGCATGTGGAGGGAGGTCTAATGAAAGTCCCAATGTCTTCTTTCCTGGACGTTGATGTCATGTTGAATTTGTTGCGGTATGACATTCCAATATACCATGGCGATTACCTCCGCATGAAGATGGTTGGTTGCGACTTTTCTCTAGATATCGATAAGCATTCTGCACCTCTTTGGGCACCCCATATTTTTGCATCCTGGACTATTGATGCAAAGATAATTTTTGTTTCATTTCAAGGTAATGCAGATGAGGATGAGTTTCCTTGTTTCCCCGTACTTTCATAAATTGAGACTGCTAGCCATAATTGGCATGTACTCATGGGTACTCACTCCCTTAAGTTCCATAATGATTATGTACCTTTTGTTGCTGTCCCAGATCAACCCAAATCATGTCCAAGGCATATTAAGGATTTTCATGTGAGTAGTTGTACGATTCATTAAAATTGTTTCTCTTGGACCATGTGCTCTTCATGGTAGAAATCGGTCATTGGATTTGTGTTATACTGTCTTTTCTGGATCCCTTCATAGTTAATGGTGGCACCTATCCTTTCCATTAGGTGTATTTGGGGGGAATGTGGTAGTTCCATGATGGAATCAGTTGGTCCATTGTTGGTATGATTTCTCATGTCCTCATTAGCAATAGCTAAACAACTGGCCATGAAAGCCTCCTTGTGTATACATGCAAGTTAATCATTAAGCATTCTAACACATGTAGAAGTACCCATGTTAGCCATGTGGTCAACAACTTTATTTCCTTTACGTTTGACATGGATGGGGATCAGCATGAGAATTTTTTGGATCGGATCTGCCAAAGTTCCCAAGTCCTCCACCATCCTCTAGTTATGACTTAGATATTTGACATTGGTACCATGGAGTAATTAGGTAACGCAGTTGAACAGAATATGAGAGTCCCCTTTCACCAAAAGTTTCCTATAATGGTTTTTGATAGCAATTTTGAGCCCCTTATTAGAGCTTCCAATTCCATTACATTGTTGCTATTGATCCCCATATCTCCCGTATAGATTCTAAGAATGATGTGTTTGTCAAATTTGAAAACTGCGCCAAATCCTGCTTACCCTTGGTTTTTTTTTTGTCATTCCATCAAAGTTGAGTTTGATTAACCTAGTCTAAGGAGGGATCCAGCTCAATGGATTTGAGATTCTAGGGAAAACCAGAATGAGACTTGACCATTTGGAGTTGTAGTTGGAGGCCCAGGCCTGAATAATTCTTGTCTCTTATTCATCTAAGTTTTTTTATTCTTTCATCCAGAACTGAAGCTCAACTGTTTCCTTCATCATGAGTTTGATTTTGAGCCATAAGTGCTCTTGATAAGAGGCTTTATGGCTGAATATTTGTTGATTCGTTTCCTTCCATATGGACCAAAGGAAAAGGTATGGAATAGATACCAAATTCTATTGAGGATTGATATTTTGAATGGTTTGCAGTTCTAGTTGAGGATGGTTTCATTTACACTAGATTTGTCACGTTTGGTGGTTCGGGACAGAGTAGCCCCTCTATCCCAAAGGTCATTGATGAGGTGGAAACAATTCAATAAGTGTTTGTTGTCATCTTCGTTGATTTTGCACATGTAACATAGTCTTGGCCTTGTGAACTCTTGCTTCATAAGGTTATCCCACATAAGATTTTTGTTTTTTATGAGTATCTAAAGGAAAGTGGATATTTTATTCCAAAGGTTGGTGCCCCAGATTATTTTCCAAATAGGATCTTGATGTAGTTCATGATTCCCTACAATTATTGAGTAACCTTCCTTAAGTGTGTGTTACGGAGAGAAATTCCTATGGCTTGGGGTACCACAACAGACAGCTTGACTCCAGAAATCAATCCTTTCCAATATGCAATAGAAATCGAATATCTAACACTAAAGGATGAGACCTTGTACCTTATTCCGGACGGTTGAAGTAGATCCCTGTTGAGCTTTCTAACTTCAGCTTGAATTGATGAATCACTTCCTCAACAACAAGTAAACAAGACAAGAATACTATATATATTGGTGTTAGATCTATTCTAGCATATATAATCAACAATGTATAAGCATTTGAAATCATCCATGGATAAAATATTCATTCAAACATACATTATTGGACAGGAAAAGATATTTCTATTAATATAAAATCAGAGATTACAATGAATACAATATCTGTTGGCACGTCTGCGAATCGGAAAAACTGAATCCCCCAATTGGGCCTCCACCACTTCAATCCTCCATCTCTCGATAGCAAGCTCACAAGCAAAAGGCAAGCTTGGGAAGAACACAAAAGTGCTCCAAGGGACAAAGGGATGCAAACTCAAGCACAAGTTTTGGAAACAATGGACTATAGTTTCTTTGCTCCCAATTCTCTTATGCCTTCAATGTATCCAAAGAGTTCCTTATATAGCTTTTCAAAAGGGTAATGAAAGGTCAAATCCAAGCGATCTCAAGGCATATGGAAGGCCAGGAGACAAGTGAGTCAGATCCATGTCAAGGAAAACTCCAAAAGGATTTGGATTGTATACACATCCCGATGTACGCGGTTTTAGGGGTCAAACCCACGTATATACGCGGTAAGGGGTTTAAAAGTCACGTATATCAATTTTCACATGTTTATAGGGATGGTCTAGGAAACATCAAAGGACAAAAAATGGTCCAAGGGGTCTAAGAAGTCTGCAAAGGGATAGGGGAAGGCCATACAAGTGTGATTCACCTGGTGTGGTAAAATCAGCTATAACAGAGGCCCCCTAATGTGTGAGATCAGAGGGGTCATATGATGGTCGAAATACATTATAAGTCCATCCCAGAAGTGGAGTGATGAAGGATCCCAAATGGAAAACCAGCCACCCAATCAGCATAGTACAATGATACAAATCTGCAAATAACTGCAAATACATATAGCAGTCCCAGATATATAAGAGTACAATGGCCATGAATAGGCATGATACAAAATATCACACAAGTTGTCATCGCCACGTACAATATACATAGATCAGAATCTCCATGATGAAGATATACAAAGGATCATGATCTCCATAATGGCTGAAGATATACAATGGATCAAGATCTCCATAATAGCTGGAAATGTCTTACATATACTGGAATCATGTCATGAGAGCTAAAATCTCACGAACACTAGCACGATCAAGGAGGTAGCATATAAGAGATGCCACCAATCTAGAAGGTCTTCTACACAAACCACTATGAGTACATGTCCTACTATGTGAATAGAGGTGTCGAGGTCGAACATAGTAGTCCATTGTCTGATTACCAGTCATTGATGTATACCGTTAACAGACACGAGATCACCCACTGATAATGAAAATGGGAATCAAGTTACTAGAGTGCAAACTAACAAGTGTGAATAAATTTGTTGAG
Source organism: Pseudotsuga menziesii (assembly GCA_001517045.1). NCBI lineage: Eukaryota > Viridiplantae > Streptophyta > Pinopsida > Pinales > Pinaceae > Pseudotsuga > Pseudotsuga menziesii. Next base: position 24,066 of record LPNX011147124.1, read on the forward strand.
ATCAAAAACTTGAGAGGATCCATTGATTGGGGGACATTGATGTATTCCCAAAAACTGTTGATGGCGAGAGAACCCGCCACTGATGACTGCAAGTCTCAAGGCACTCAAAAATGACTCTAGATTCCAATCCCAGAATAAATGATCTGGAGTCTATGGGATTAAATCTGCTAGAAGGAGGGAATTAAGGCATCCCCCATCATCCAACATGAGGTACTTAGCAAAGCTGTATAATGTGGAAGGAATCGATCATAAGGTGCATGAACCAGTAACTGTATTAGGAATGGCCGACATGCAAAGTCAAGATAACTAAGGAATGGCTGACTCAGGTTTCAACTTCCTTCAAACAAGAGCATAAGGGTGAATGGTGACTGAATAAAGGCAGCATAGACTCAATATATAAAACTGGGGCATCTCTGCGGCACAGGAAGCATCGAAAGAGGCTCCATGGGGACTGGAAGCTTAACCAGTCGGTGGAGATAAACTCAGATAAAATGAGTATAGCTTCTAAATTCAAACTATAAACCCAATCAACGGATGTGATATACAGTGCTTGGTTCGAAGGCGACATGAATCGACAGCTGCCAAAAGATAACATCTTTCCTTGTCCGGCTTTTTGGTTTTTTGATTTTTTTTTTTGGACTTTTTCAAACATTTAAAAATCTTGAAAAAGAATAAAACTGCTTTATAGTTATAGACTAGGAGGAGACGAGTGTCATATGGGAAAACAAACTAGTTCCAAGCAGTGGAACATACCTATGCTCAATGCAAGGATACATGTGTAGGATAGTGACACTCAGTGGAAAATCCCCTCCCGGTAAAAATAGGGAATCAAGCTGCAAAGGATATATAAAATGGCTTTGCATGGTTAGACATGAGACAAGCTCGGGATATATGGCTGAAAATCAATGTCAGGGAAGCTGACGTAAGGCTCAATAAGGCAGGAAAAGCTCATGATAATGCAATTACAACTTGACACAAGGGAATCGTGAGGGAAATAGGCCAGCAAAAGATCAAGAGGAGTATGAGGCTCTTGCGAAATGTCATGGAAATACTATACAACGGACTCCCACACCCTAAGGGACAAAATGTCAGCATGGGCACCAAATGCAAATAAGGCACTAATTAGGGTACCCATGTAAGGTGAAGCTCTACCACTCATATCATGCCACTTCTAAAACAACAAGAAGGTTCTATGACATAATAGAGTGGGTTCGTACCTAAGGCTATAATGAAACGGTCATAAGGTCATGCAAAATGCAAACGGTGATGAAACCTAACCTATATGCCAGTTTAGACATGATACCTAAAATCGGCATGAATGAGTCAATCCAATGGCTGAAACGGCACTCAAAAAGGTCTCCTACATCATAAATTAGTCCAAAAACGGTCCAAAAGAATTAGAAATGGTCCAAACTATAGGAAAGGGGGTAAAAAATTTCAAAATTTTGAAAAATTTCTATAAATAGTAAAAAATTCAAAACATTATAAAACATTTGAAATTTTTACCCATTGGAGCTCAGAACTTCAATCGTGAATTCCAGGAGATCCAGCCAGCAAAATCCATACCGTTTTTTTCAGGTACTTACCCATGCTCTACTCTTTCATTTTGATGCAAATTTTGTCAAATTCCATGGTGTATTTAGGATTCTAGGCCATTCTAAGATGTGTGTCACCGCCCACGCAGAAATTGAGGGTTTTTCCACGTATAGGGCTGGATATACACGAAAAATTCCCTCAAAGTCACGTACATATGCGGCTATTTAGAAAACAGTCACGTATGCGGCCGCGCTCAATGATTTTTAAGTTTTCGGATGGATCAAACTCAAATTTTATGTGCAGGATGGTCCTAGAATGGAGAGAATGTGAACATGGTGATGTAGAAGAGGCAGTAAGGGTAGATCTAATGGCTCAATAAGCATTACGTGCATGCGGGCTTTACAAGTTTTGGTGTCTTGGTGGCTTAAGAGCCAAACCAAGACTATTGCAGATGTTGGTGAACTACTGGGATCCAGACTCAGAGTCGTTCCAAATAGATGGGATGTCCCTCATCATAGAAGTGGAGGATATATATTTTATTACTAGACTTTCCCAACGGGGGGAAGTGGTGAACCTATGCTCTCGCGGGCCCAAAAGTGGCCTGACTATAGATGAGTACATTGCGGTGTACTGCTATCCGAACATGGAGAAGGTGGAGAGTCAGATCCCAACTAACTCCATATAGGTGTTGGGCCTAAAGTCCATCCTACTGACATTGGGTAGGATAGCAGGCTTAGCTTCACTCCACCAGGCCTCGCGGCCTCTGATGTTCTATGCAGTAGAGTGCATGAGACCCACTGTGTACGATTGGAGCACTGTGCTACTAGGAAACATGAAACAATAGCTCAGTGAGTGCAAGATGGGTAGAGTGAAAAACTTTGGTTTCAGCAGCATACTAAGCACGTTTTTATTTGAGCATGTTTCGGGATTGATCCCTAGAGTTGATGTTCCTCTACATGGGGTTCGAGATCTAGCCCAATGGCGTTGGGTGGATGCGATGCGCAGACTAGGTGGAGGTAAGGTGTCCAACCCCTATCTAGCTGATTTCTTTTTGTGGTGGTGATGACAAATAGTTGCCATCGATGACTACCCCTATGCGAGGATATATTTTCGAGGAGACCCGGACATGCCGCTACCACCAAGTTTGGCATACGGTGACATAGGTAACGAATCTCGACCCTCCTTTTAAAATTTTTGAGTTATTTAATTTTTTTGTGTTTTCTGATTATGTGGAAACAAAAGACATGTTTTTGGGAGACAATACATAGTGACATCTACCATATGCATGCAAATGTGGGACCATGACGATCTGAAGGCTTCCCTCGTCATAGACGAAAGGGAAGGGGAGATGATATCATAGGTGTGGATGTGGAGTGGATGCTCCAAAGCATTCATACCAACTTCATGAGGCTAACACACATAGTACACATGGCACAAGTCGAGGACTTTCCTGAGGCCATGCAGCACCAGATGGTGGGTGTATCACGAGCATGGGTGCGGCTATTTCGATGGCTAGCTAGAGCCGTAGTGACATTCCACGATCACAACCCCCCTCCTCCTCCATAGGCTTAGATACCTAGGAGTGATACATTTTGTACTACCGTGTATTGTATTTTGGTGGCTCGAGAGCCCCATTTTTGTATTATGACACTATGTATTACCACATTTTGAATGTTTATAAAAACTTTTATGATGATCGGTTTATTTATTTTCATGTGTATAAATTTATGTTTGTGATGAGCTTATTGTGTATGAAACAAATGCCAATATAACACGTAGTTAGCATATGAGTCAGCAACTTGATTATTAATTCTTGGAATATGTATGTATGTTATATTGTCAAATTACCGTTCTAATAATCTCACACGTAAGAATCTTCTTAATAATGTCGGATCTCTAACATGGTACAAACCATTAAGCTGTGACACTACTAACTCCAAATCAAGACATACCTTAAGAGAGAGAACACCATGTAAAATGGCTTCTCATAAAAGCTCAATAACGACACTATACTCAGCAACATTGTTTGAAGATGGTCGTAAACATATGCCTCCCAAAGACAATACCTGACCCATAGGAGTATAAATCACCCAAGCAGCAGAGGCTGAGTGTCGATTGTGACGGCTCGCACCATCCACGAATCCTATGAAGGTGGAAGATTCCATTGACATCTGCCAAAAGAAACATAAACTAATCACAAACCCAATCACCACAAGAAAAAGACCTACCTATGGAAAACTGTACAATAATATACAATAACCAGCCTTGGCTGAACATCATGCATAGTACTTTTTGAGATAGAGCCCATTTCCAGGCTCTACCAAGGTCATTCCCTCATAATCCACTAACTCATAAGTGCCCTTCTCTAACACATGTTTGACGACGTAAGGACCACGCCACATGGGGTTAAACTTTCCTATCCCCAAGGGTTCTTTCGGTTGATCCCATAAAAGGACCAAGTCTACCTCACTAAACCTCCTTGGATGGACAGACTTATCGTACTAGACCTTTACACAACGATTATTTACTTCTAGAGCCACCAAGGCATCGTGACACTGCTCATCAAGTTGCTCAAGGTGGACCAAACGCTTCTCCAATAGGGAAGTGTCTGGTAAGAGCTCTATGGCTAGCTTCAAAGAAGGAATATCGCACTCAATTGGCAATACCGACTCCACTCCATGTACAAGTTGATATGGAGAAAAACTCGTGGTAGTCTTAACAGTGGTTCTATAAGCCCACAAAGCAGGATATAACATAATGCTCCAATTATTCTTGCTTTGTGCGATGGTTCATTGGAGAATGGATTTGAGTGATTTGTTCACTGCTTCTACCTATCCATTTGCTTGAGGGTAGTAAGAGGAGGAATGCTCTTGTTTATACCCTAACTTTGATGCCAACTCTTCCATCATATGATTCTGAAAGTGCAAGCCATGGTCAGTGAAAAGCTCTTTCGGAATACTGAACGGAGTAATAATCTGGTTGAATACGAAGTGTGAGACTATCTCACCATCAGATTTAATTGTAGGCATAGCCTCAGCCCATTTCATGAAGTAGTCAACAGCCACTATGATATGATGATGCCCCCCAGTTGAAGCTGGGTTGCAATCCATAAAATCAAGCCCCCACTTAGTGAAGGGACTGGTGGTGATCATGGGATGTAACGGGGCAGGTTTCAAGCACATATTATGTGCAAACACCTGGCAAGGATGGAACCTCTTGACCGCATCTACACAATCCTTAAAGATCGACAGCTAGAAATAACCTGCTCTTAATATTTTTTGGGCTGTAGAAAGCCCAGATAGATGACCACCACACACCCCTCCATGGCAATCATTTAGCACTACCTCAACCTCTTCATGAGTTAAACAACAACGTAAAATGAAATCTACCCCACGGCGGTACAAAGTGTTATCCACTATGAGGTAATTCTTAGACACGTGACGTAACCATCATCGTTCATCCCATGAGAGGTGAGTGGGGACCTTCAATGTTTGTAAATATATAATGATATCCCCATAGCATGGGTCTAAAGTTGAGATTAAGAATATGTACTCATCAATAAATGTATCTTCACAAACCAACTCCTCGGCTTCGCATGGGAAATCCAATATAAGCTCCGCAAAAATTAACAATTTCTTCGATTTTGCTGAAACAAACTTCAGGTCAAATTCTTGCAAGATGACAATCCATTTATTATATTTTCCCCCAATCATCCTTCGAGTGAGGATGAATTGAAATGGATTGACATGGGCTACAACCAAGGTCTGGCAAAGGAGAATATAATGTCTCAACTGTTGAACTGCATGTACAGTAGCTAAGGTGAGCTTCTCAACATGGGAATAACGGATCTCTACGTCAATAAGATTCTAGCTCAGATAGTATATGACATGCTCTTGGAGCTCCTCATCCTCTTGAACCAAAACCATACCAATCGTCTCCATGGACATGGCCACATAAAGTAGAAAATCATGGCTATAGTCTGGGGGACTAATCACCGGGGCTGATGCTAGGGATCGCTTAAGCACATCAAAGGACTCCTAGGCTCACTCATCCCAACAAAAGGTGGTGTCCTTCTTCAAAAGATGCATGAAGCCTCTAGTCAAATTCTCAAAATTAACAACGAATATCCATAAGAAGTTTTCCACGCCTTGTAAACATTGAAGATAACGAATGTTTATCGGGGCAGATAACTGAAGTATTGCCTCAACCTTCAAAGGGTCAACTCTTATACCCTCTTTAGAAATGATGAATCCTAATAAGCGACCAGACTTCACACAAAAGATGCACTTGTGAGGATTTAACTCGACCAAATAATGGTGGCACCTTTTGAATACCAATCTCAAATGATAGGAATGACGCATTCTCATATGATAATGAGCAGCAAGGTCATCCAAAAACACTTCGATAATTGATTTGAGATCATGGAAGATTAAGGTAATTGCCCACTGAAAAGTAACTCCGGTGTTCTTAAGGCCAAAAGGCATTTTTCGATATGCAAAAGTTCCCCAAGGACAAATAAATGCGATCTTATGTTGGTCTTTGGGTTTAATTTGTATCTGATTGTATCCAGAAAATCCATCCATAAAGCAAAAAACCTCGCTACTCGCACACTCATCCAAAATCTGATCAATAAATGGTGTGGGGAAATTGTCCTTAGGACAGGCACAATTCAAATCACATAAATCAATACATATGTGGATCACTCCCTACTTCTTATCAACCAGAATGGGGTTTGAAACCCACTCCATCAAGGGAACGGGATAGATAAAACTGGCTTTCAACTGTTTCTCTATCTCTGCCTTAATCGTGGGTGCTTTCCTAGGATTCACCGCATGCAAGCATTGTCGAACAGACTTAGCATTGGGATAAGTCTTAATCTCATGTTCAACAATGTGAGGGTCGATACCTGACATTTCATCGTAAGACCAAGAAAAGATATCATGAAATTCTTTAAACAACTCGGTGTATTCTTGAATCTCAGCATGGGAACATTCTGCCCCAATATAGACATTCTCTATCCTACCAGGATCGCGAGATATATTGATAGGAATCATTGGAGATATATTTTCCATGTTTCCATCAGCCATCGGACCAGGAGAGCTTAATGGAACCATGGGACTACCAATTCTCTCACTAAGAACCTCCCTAAAGTCCTCATGCTCCAACCAGTCAAACTTGGGAAGAAAGTAAGATCTATGATGCAACTCTTCCCATGGTGGCTCAACTCTCGACATGGCCTCGATAATCGCTTCGTCTAAAGGAAAAACACTATCAAGGCAGTCGTGCACATGAAAAGACTACACTTCCCATGTAGGTGGCACATATGGGTCCGCCTCCTCTGTCCGTGAATAGGAAGGAATAGGCTCTGCAACACATCCAAGATTAGCTTGATAAGCTACCATAGTTGCAAGCAATGACACGTCTGTCACGATGGGCTCACTAGAAGTATTTGGTGTAGGAAGAACCCAAGGATATTCCATATGACTCGTGCAAAAAGACACCGATCTCATAGATGTCAAAGCCTCACCAAAACTAGACCCTATTATAAGGATAGGTGCAGGACAACTAAGAATTCCCATGAGGGATGGATACATGCCCACACCCACACTCCCATTTTTCAGCTGAGAGTGCTCTACAATTGGGATTGAATCTCTCGAAGATGTGGTAACTGATGGATTGTTGAATGACATTTGATTAATCATAACTATCTTCCCATTAAATGGAAAGAATACAATGTGAAATAGGGAAGAAGCTACGGCTTGCATACTGTACATTCAATTCCTACCCAGTAAGAGATTGTAGTCAAGGGGCACATCAACCACCTTGACCTCTATCGCAATGGTATTCCCTCCCAAATGGACCTTAAGGGAAGGAAGGATCCCATGTTGGGCTATAGGGAAGACCCAGGTTTTATACCGTTAACTTCGCACCAACAAAAGACCCACAGTGTTGGCCCTTTCAGCAACAGCCTGCGAACAGGCTGCAGTCTCACCTGAAACAGCTATGGGGTGCCGCAGAATCAGGTTTATGCATGAAGAAGAGGGATATTACTATACCTTTAGCCTTTAACAATTTATAATCATATAACACAGTGCTTTGACTATCAATTATATAGCTTCGCAGCTAGATAACAAACAGTTACTTGCTTAACCCTTAACTGGGAATTCACAGCGAAGTTAGTATTTTAGCAGTGATCTTACTTATCAGATATATATATATTTATCAATGCATAAAAGAACATAATAGAAACAACACAAAGAACCACAACACAAGATATAACGTGGTTCACCCCCATTTTAGGGGCTACATCCATAGAACTATGTTTTATTCAACTCTTTATAAAAACCACAGTTCTAATCTACGCACTTAGCTATAGATCTCCTCAAGTCCTCAAAGTCGCGCACACAGCAGTAGACCTCTGTGCACACAGCTGTAGATCTTCCTTAGCACAAAAACCCTTTGCGCACACAACTGCAGAGGTCATCCACGCACACAGCTGGGACTTAACCTTCTTACAAAACCCTTAAACAGTTCTTAGCTTCGCATTACATTAGCATCATAAGATAGTAATCAAATGCATAACCCTACTTCTTTACATAAGTGCCTATTTATACAGCGCACTATTACAAAACCATGGACTTAAACCATGGGCACCCAAAAACCCTAACCCTGGATTTAAACCATGGGTTATTTACAAAAAGGGGGCTTCGACCCAACCCTGACAGCCCTAAGACTATTTTGAGTCGTAACTCCACTTACAAACTTCCGCAAACCCCGCAGAGTTACCAAAACTAAGGACCGTTAAGGTCGGAGCCCCAACAGGCCCCTAAGACTCACTAGTGGCCCGTCCCGGGACACTCTGCTGCTCTTCGAGCAAGAGAATCTTCTTTGCGAATATAGTGAACTGACTGTTGAGGTTGTGCATGATGTCATCAGCTACTTTCTCCTTTTCCACCAACTCCTACAATGCTGTGGATGATACTTCGCTGGACTTTTCCTGTGCAAATGCATCATATTCCTTCAGAACTTTGAGCTGGCTATCCACAATAGTACTCAACTCCAAAGCCTCACTGACAAGTGGATGCACAAAATTTTCCAACTCTGTTACTTTCACTCTGCATAACTCAATTTCTTGCTGGAGTTCATTACTTTGCTTTAACTTGAGTATTTTCTGCATAGGAGGCAAAGTCTTAATTTCTGTTTTTACTGCATCCAGCTCTGTCTGTCACTGCTTAATGGTTTCTTGCAACTGTCCTATTTCTGGATGTTCCTGAAGGGTTGTCTAGGCCTCTACACTATCTTCTAGTAGCTTTGCTACGCTGCCCACAATATCTGAGATTTTCACTGCTGAGGCCTGAATGTCTGTGTGGCGTTGTTCTCTGACCTCAGGTGGACTCTCCGAAGTGATGCGAAGTTGAAGCTCCACGATCTGAGTCTCATGTTCTTCCTTTAAATTTTCGATTTCACTGCGATACTATTGTGCGTAATATTTTAGGCTAACTATTCTTTGTTCTGGCTCTTCCTCCAACTGTACGTCGAAGTCAGGAAGACTTCGACATGCCTCATCCAAAACTCGTACTAGTGTAACCTTCTTACGTTCTGCATCCCTCTTTCTCTGCTACGCTCCCTCCAGCTACACTGCGAAGCCCTGCTGCTGACTTATGGCATTTTCCAACTGCATTTGGGAATAGTGGTCTCGTGTCTGGATTTCCTTCATAACTGCTAACTGGCAGAGATGTAGCTTCGTCATAGACATCTTAGTGTAATCTATTCCAACCTTCATGCTCATCTCCGAACGAGACGCTGCGTCAGTTAATATGAGGGATGCACTTGACACTTGGCCTTTGTTATCTCTGGCTCGCCATTGCCTTAGGTCTGGCTGTGCGCTTACTGGGGCACTGCTTGCTGCAGTGCCAGTCACTGATTTTTCTGCTAAGTCCTTTAGCTCTGAAATCCTGTTTGCTACGCCAGTAAGTGCAGCGAGATGCATATCTGCAAACTATGACCACTTGCTAGTTAATACTTTTGTAGACTTCATCAGAGCCTGTTCAAGCTCTTCCAGCGTCATAGTAGGCTCTTCGTCAATATCTTTGTCCTTTGATGCTTTTGCTTTCTTTCTGGACTAAGGTTTGGTCACTTCCTGTGCTTCTGGTGACTTTCGCTTCTCTGGCCAATTGGGGTCTGAGATGGTTTTAACTGAATCCTCTTCCTCTGCTTCATCTCCACCATCTCCACCCTGGTCACTTTCAGTCTGCTGCAACTCAGTTTGTTCTTCACTGTCCTCTGGTGGGTCTTGCTGCTGCGTCTGACTAGGGCTTGCACCCACATTGGTAACTGGGGGAACTGGAATGGTGGGTTTTGTTCCTGAGTCTTTCAACCATTCAGTCAGCCATTGCTGAACTACTGCACGGATGTCTTCCTCATTTACTACATATGGTAACTTGAACCATTGATGCATTTGATCTGCGCGGGCCTGGATGAAAATATGATGCATGTCGACGCTGAAGTTGGTTGCGTCGTCATATTGAGAGAATAACTCATTACTGAGCCGTTGTGTTTTTGTGATCTCATACGAGATACTCATCATATAAAAGGCAAATACATAGTTTGTCATCTGCTGTAGGGTTTTATCCTGTGAAACCCACAGAGAGGCATACCTGGTTGTGCTAGGCATGGTCAAAGGTACAGCAACAAACTGCGCCTCGATAGGTTCTTGCCATCCTACCAATGCGATAAGGATTATCAGCCATGAGTAGTGAAAGGGCCTACCTTTCTCCTACGCTTCGCGAGTGTCTTCAAGGAATTCCTTTGCAATGTACCCTGCCCAGTTGTAACTGTAGCCTTCGGCACAGTTCACAGCAATTCTGATAACTGGGGTAGGCACTTCATTTGGTCTGCATTTTCGCATGATCTTGCATGCTAAGAGCTCAGCTACGAAGCGAATATTCTGGAGTGGAATCGTGGAAGTGTGATACCCTCATTTCCCCTTCGTCAGGCCTAAGCGGTCCTTCATGCTTTGTGCGAGCTTCATATCTTCATGCTTTGAAGGATTGGTAAGCCTGTGATCCTATGAATGAGCTCGCCATTGATAGGAATTCTCTTGTCTCCTATCCATAGGTGGTCATCATCTACTAATGCCAGCAGTTGCTTGACCACTATGGTCACCTGTGTGCTGCGACCAAAATGGGGAACATCGAGCATTTTCAGCAGACCAGCTTGATCCAAGCCAACAGCCCACTGTTTCACTTTGAGTAATGTTTCTCCAGTCTTAGGTTATTTGACAAAGTGCAAGTATGTTTCAGGTGCAAACTGTGGAAACTTCCCACGATCATTCGTATCATGGTCTGCATACTTAAGCCGATCTATTTTCTTGGTCATGGTCCCAACCAGCTGCACACCTAGTGGCAGCGAAGGGGTGCGTAATGTGAACTTCTTTGTCCACTGAGGTGGCTAAACTCCTGGTCGAACTGGAGAAAGATACGGTGGACACTGTGGTGCAATGTTCTCATCCTCTTCAGATGATAGCTCTGCTGAACCAGACGGAGCCATCTTAGGATCCTCCGGTGTTTTCCCTGATTGCTTGTGTCTATCTTCGTTGTGCTTAGAATGCACTTCAGGCTTAAACTTCTTTCGGGCATATCGTGTCTGCATTGGCTGAGTCGGTGCTGGAGGGGTTTCTTCATGGGGCGCAGACCCAGGTGGATTGGAAAAAAGGCTCTGCAGACCCGTTTGTTCAAATTCTCTCAATAGGTCCTGAAGTCTGCGATCAGCTGACATGGGTTCACTTGTGAAACTCAAGGAAATGTGTAATGTGATTGCCCCATACCTGGGTGTCTTCTTATACAATCCATCGACCAAATCTGCCATAACTGTGCATTGAAGGCACCAAATTTGACAGAGATCATGTTCCTACGGTGCTAGATTTCCTCGGATCTCATTAGGACAGGCAATTAAGGTAATTAAAGTACCGGCACCGCCAAATCGACAGTTTTCCAACGGTCGAATTTTAGGCTTCGCCGCATTTTTGTTATTCGGTGCAACCAGTACCTCAGCTTCATCACAATAAGTTCCATCGACACAACATTGATCTTCGGCACATCCTGGCAAAATCTGCGACGAAGCTGTGAGGTTCAGCTCATTAGCTGCTGGGTCCTTCCAATCAGGTTGGTACTCAGTTATTTCTTTGTCATCAAACAGATTAGCTACGTCCAAGGCAAGCCAAATCTCGTTAATAGAAAATGTGAGTATAAAACTATCAACAAGACTATCCCAACTTACAGTACCATGGTGAAGCTCGACCTCCACATACCAGCTCTTTGCTAAAGGCGCCAGGGTGTGTACAAACCTATGTACCCATTCTTCATGAGGTACATGCTTCCATGTTTCGTAACACTGCTCCAAATGTTCCTGCGGGCTATTCTGACCGTCGAACCTGCGTCGCACCTCCTAATGTTGATCCATGAATCTTAGGCAAAGAGATTTCTGACAAGCTTCCCAACTATGAATATACTTTCTATGGCCATCCCACCATCTAGCTGCTATATCTCTAAATGCTGAATCTAGGGTCTGCATTTTCTGTGAATCCGGCACTTGTTCTGAGAACTATTCAATAAATTCTCCTAGATCTGTCAAACCATCATAGGTAGGCAAAGCTCTTGTCTGTGCGCTAAGCCATCTAAGAGACTTGGTAATTCTTGTGCACCGATGTCCATGTAGCTCATATAGTCGATTCTGCCAATTCTCTAGACCTTCGTCTGAATCAGACATGCACGAGCTATCACACTGCCAGTCCATTATGCCTTCAGCAGTAGGTTCAACATAATCTTCTTCCTTAGCTGTGATGTTGTAGATGTGATCCAGAATATCCTGATCTTCCTCTTTGACTGGTTCTGTATACGTTGCTCCTTGAGAAGGATCCAATGGTACTATGACTCTCAAACCCTTCCCTTCAAAAGTCATCTATCTCTTTTTAAGATTGATAACTGGATCATTGTTTATTTCCCACTCAATTCCTAGCAAGGCTAGATAGGGGTTTTTATCGTCAATTATCTCAATAACTTCGAAGTCTGCTAAGGTACTGACACCAGCTATATCCACTAGTACACTAGGGAATATTCCAAGGGGCATAATCCTCTGCTGATTGGCTAATCTCAACTGTATAGGGGACCAATCAAGGGTAGGTTTTCCCATTTGTTCCCATGTCTGCTTAGTTAAAATATTGACTTCTAATCCCAGATCTGAAATGATATCCTTCATGTCATACTCTCCTACCTGAGCATGCAATCTCATTTCTCTTCCAGTTCTTCTAACTCTACTAATAGTTTTTTCCTCACCCGATCTTTACTGAGGTTCGCAATATTGAGTAACTTTCTGTAATTCATTCAGAGCATTCTGATTTCTTAACAACTTGATGCAACTCTGTAGAAACGATGACAGAGTACTTACTTGACCTTGTGAAATTTCCTGGGGTTGTGAATGTTGTCGTTGCTGCTGCTTGGTTGCTACCGATGTTTCTGGATCAGCAAATTCTTGTCGAGCTTCCAGAAAGGTTTCTTTTTCTCTTCCAATGTCCAAGGCTGGAACTTTATCTGGGGCCTTGCGGACCCAAGCTTCGTCGGACTGCTTCTCCTTACTCTGCACTTGTGTCGTAGCTCCACTCCTTGTAACAACATTAATGGCTGGGACCGGTCTTTGCTCTACAGCAATCAATTGAACATTCTGACTAGGTTTACTATTTCTTTCTTGGATTTTAGCTATCAACTATGGGCACTGCTCGATGACATGATCGACTACTCTGCAATATCGACACGTCGTGGTTGGGGTCTGATAGTCCCGAGCTAGATGTCCTGCCTGATTGTAGTTATAGAAGATAACCTAGCCTCGACCTCCACCAGGAATACCATGACCACGGCCTCGGAAACTACCTCGACCACCCCGGTAACCATATCCATCATTTCCTTGTGCATCAGGGTGAACCCTATAATTATCGTAGGTTCGCTCCCTCATGAGGTCGAAGCTGTGACATTCATCTTCATTGTGGCCTACTGATTTATAGAACTTATAGTAAGGATTCTTCGAGACTTGAACATACCTCTGCAACAGATAGCAATATTCAGGCCGATGCTGGCCGGTTGTTCGACAGATCTCACAGTATAGAACAGTAGGATTCAGCGGGTTTGGTGCACCAATTTGTATATAGTTTCTTAACGCTGGACACTAGTCTTTGTCATGGCCTTCTGTCCGACATCGTATACACGACACATCTTCACAGATGGATTTCCCCTTCTTCATGTCACGGAGCTCTAAATCCATTTCCGCCAGTTGCGCTTGGATTTGGGATATGCCGAAATTATCTCCGACATGAGTTGTTTCAAGCTTCATGGCAATCTCTAGAGCCTCTTGTTGATTAGCAACCTTTTGTTGCATGAGTGTAGTTCTGATGTGAGGTAATAATGTGGCAATGAACCACTCCTTATGTTGTTCTGGTCCAATCGTGAAGCTAACTTGATCTAGCATAACTTTGAACCTTTGGTCAAAGTCCCACACAAATTCACCTCGCCACTGTTGAATCTCTTTCAATTCAGTGATGCGCTGGGACTCTAATTTAGGCTTCTTAAATTCTCTAATTAGTGCTGCTTTAATGTCAGCCAAGACAGGGTTTTGGGTTCTAGAAAGATTCATAAACCAAGTCAAAGCTCGGCCTCTGAAAGAAGTAACCAGCTGCACTCTTCTGACATCTGGGTCCATAATGTTCTTCGCGGTCCACACAGCTTCGTATAAAAACCAGAACTATTCTGGATCCTCTGATCCAGTTCCTTTGAAAACGAGTAGTTTGATGTCATCGTTCACATGGGCCATATTGGATCTAGGGGGAGGGAGGGGGAGGAGGAGAACTTGCTGGGGTAGACTGACCTGCGACAGGGATACTCGGGCTAGGGTTACTTTCAGACTGCGACAGATTCTCGGGGATAACAGGTCTTCGCTGCGGGGTTACGGGAGGGTTTCTAACAGAGGGGGTTTCTGCAGACTCAGAGTCATCTGGACTTAAAGGGGTATACTCAGTATCTTGGCCAAGGATATAGGACCCAATATCTCTCTTGTATCTTTTACCGCTTCGCAGCAAACCACTTTGCTTGTCGAAGTCACTTCCAATCATAGGTTAGCAATAATAGATCTAACAATCTAATTCTATAAGCAATATTCCTTTTTCAGCCAATAGCATTTTAATATTCAAGCTAAATGAATTCAAGTACTTACCCCTTGGTCCTTTAAAAATTTGTCGTTCAGCTTCATTGAAGGAGGTACTTGTGTCGATGGCAACCTCCATCACAAATGCTTCAAGGGTTCGCGCTGTCCAGAAATCAACAGCGCGCGAGATCGTGTTGTTCACCCTTTTCAATATAGCAATTCTTGCTGGGGTCCAAGGAGGAAAATGATCTTCTTGGAATTTCTTCCTTCTCTCTGTCAACTTGGATAACCACTGGTGCAATTCTATGTGTATACTACCAAAGAAAATTTCATAAGCATCAGAAAAGACGTACCTTTGCAAAAATTTGTCCACGCTATAACGAGGATCCTTGTTTTCTTGCTCTGCAAACTTCAAATAGGTATCTTCTATCCAGTCACCAATTTCTTGTACGGAGGGCCTCCACACAGCAGCAAGCCTCTGCGCACACAGCAGCAAGCCTCTGCGCACACAGCAGCAGATCTTCCTTAGCACAAAAACCCTCTGCGCACACAGCTGCAGAGGTCGTCCACGCACATAGCTGGTACTTAACCTTCTTACAGAACCCTTAAATAGCTCTTAGATTCGCATTACATTAGCATCATAAGATAATCATCAAAGGCCTAACCCTACTTCTTTACATAAGTGCCTATTTATACAGCGCACTATTACAAAACCATGGACTTAAACCATGGGCACCGAAAAACCCTAACCCTGGATTTAAACCATGGGTTATTTACAAAAAGGGGGCTTTTACCCAACCCTGACACCCCTAATACTATTTTGAGCCATAACTCCACTTACAAACTTCCACAAACCCCGCAGAGTTACCAAAACTAAGGACCATTAAGGTCGGAGCCCCAACATCCCATGCGGCCTAAATGATCTCCCATCAAACTTAGTTAACATGGTCATCGATTTAGACAACTTAGGGGAACCTAAACCCTTCCAACACAATAAAGAAATCATAGAAGCAGCAGCGCCTTCGTCAATCACAGTGTGCTTGATGGTCATGTTGAGACATTATAAATGATTCAAAAGAGACACATAGTAAGGCAAGCGAGGTTGAAGTCTTGCGGTTTCAAATTTAATCGCAGAGGAAGAATTATCATCATTCACACCAAGGGAAAAAATCAAATCCTTCCTTTGCGAAGGACAACTCTGAAGTACTTCTAGTGCAGACATCGCACAAGGAGTGTGGCCCAAATTCTCGACAACAGAATAGTTCTGGGTGGCTCGGGCATTAGGATTGTGCCCCGAACGCTTAAGGACTCCCTTAGGAATGCAAGGTGCAACTTCAGGTTTATCCACAGGTTTCTCAATACACAAAGGAGTCCCTGGTGGATCAGGTTCCTTTCTTGGTTTGGGTTGTGACGAACCATAGTCCTTCGCATGGGTCACAACTTTCGCAGCACGCACCATGTTAATGCAACCATGACCACTACCCTTCGGCAGATATTGATCACCACTAGACTGATCATGGGTCCTCGAGTTCATGTTTTGATTGTGAGGCAAAGGGTTAGTCAGCACAGCTGGGCCCTGTGCTAGGAATCTCGAGGCTTCATCGATACGAGAGCACAAGTAAGTGAGGTGATCTTCCTGACACAACTTGCAAGGAAATTTAACCTTACATTTAGATTGCTTGGCCCCCCCAGCATTTCAGGTGTTCTTGTCATTATTATTAGCATTTTCATTCCTATTCCCACCCTTACAATTGTTCTTACCCTTCTTTTTATTCCTTCTGGCCCTGCTGGTTACCCTTCTGGTTCAACAATTGCATCGAAAGCACACTCGCCGTTTGGGTGTGTTGCGATGAATTCGTGGCTTGTCCCAAAGCAAATTGGTTGATTGACAATTGACTAACTTGTTTCGCAACTAAATCCACAGTTTTAGCACTCACACAACCAACAATTCCATCGGCATGTGGTCCAGGTTTAACTTTGGGGTCGAAACTAGAACACGGAGCATTGGGAATGATCTCATGTAACAAACCAGATGGTTGAAGTAGATGCCCGTTGAGCTTTCCAAATTCAGCTTGAATTGATGAATCACTTCATCAAGAACAAGTAAACAAGACAAGCATACTATATACATTGGTGTTAGATCTATTCTAGCATATATAATCAACAATGTATAAGCATTTGAAGTCATCCATGGATAAAATATTCATTCAAACATACATGATTGGACAGGAAAAGATATTTCTATTAATATAAAATCAGATATTACAATGAATACAACCTCTATCGGCACATCTGCAAATCGGAGAAATTGAATCCCCCACTTGGGCCTCCACCACTTCAATCCTCCATCTCTCAATAGCAAGCTCACAAGCAAAAGGCAAGCTTGGGAAGAACACAAAAGTGCTCCAAGGGACAAAGGGATGCACACTCAAGCACAAGTTCCAGCAACAATGGACTATAGTTTCTTTTCTCTCAATTCTCTTATGCCTTCAATGTATCCAAAGAGTTCCTCATATAGCTTTTAAAAGGAGTAATGAAAGGTCGAATCTGAGCGATCTCTAGGCATATGGAAGGCCAGGAGACAAGTGAGTCGGATCCATGTCAAGGAAAACTCCAAAAGGATTTGGATTTTATACACGTCCCGATGTACACGGTTTTAGGGTTCAAACTCACGTATATACACGATAAGGGGTCTAAAAGTCATGTATAGAAATTTTCACATGTTTATAGGGATGGTCTAGGAAACATCAAAGGACGAAAAATGGTCCAAGGGGTCTAAGAAGTTTGCAGAGGGACATGGAAATGACATACAAGTGTGATTCACATGGTTTGGTAAAATAAGCTATAACAGTGTGTAACTACCCTTACGAAGGTATCCCCATCTGAGACTATCCTCCCCTTCTCTTGTTTTGATTTTCCTATTTTGTAGCTCATCATATATCACAACAGCAGTTTCATGTTGAGGTTGAGCAGGCCAGTTGCTACCATTTCCTCTAGCCTGAGTTGATATCATTATCATTCCAAAAGTGATTTACTTTGAAGAAATCTCTTTATGCTAGATCCTATTGCAAAGGAGGTTTGGATAGAAAGTATTTCATCTTGGGATCTTGTTTCCAAGAGTCATCCCAAAAGAGGGATTTTCTACAATTTTTTATTTCCCAAAAGATGCAATTTTGGATGAGATTCTTGTTGCTCTAAGACAAGTTCCAAAAAATTTAATTGTTTATTTGGTCATTCTATCTTATGAGTTCATGTTGATATACATAATGGAAATATTGGATTTACATAATAGGCCCTAAGTTTTTTTATTATGATTGAGCTAGTTCCACCAGATCTTGGAGCATATGGATTGAATTGTATGATTAGGGTCCCTCAAACTAAGACCCCTTTGAGTTTGGTATTACAAACGTCCTCCCACTTTACTAGAGCCCATTTATTTATGTTGTTGTTGCTCCCCCATAAGAAGTTCCTTTGAATATTCTTAATGAGCTTGAGGATGGTTTTCGGGGAAGCCATGAATAAAAAAGGTAGAGTGAAGGCATAAGAGAATTGAGAGAAAAGAAACCCACAGATTTAACGAGGATTAAAAGCTATATGAGGAACTCTTTGGATTAATGTTCCATCAATATTGGTTGACCTAAAGGACCCACTTGATAGGATTTCAGTGATATTTCAATAGAAGGTCTTCCTAGTTGGCTTGACGAAGGGGTTTCTCCATGACAGGAGATCTGAGATATTTGGTGGGTAAGTTGCAGTTGGAAAATACTAAACAGATAGCAATGCATATTTGTATAGAGGGGGTCGTATTGAAGAAAAAGTGTTGGGACTTGTCCATATTGACACAGGATCTTGAAGCAGCTTTGAATGTTTTAAGGATTTTTTTTATGGTTTTCGATTCCTTGATAGAAGGATCAACCATAAGAAGTGTATCATCAACAAATTGATGATGGGTAAAAGTAGGGGCCCCTCTGTGAAGGTTGATACTTTTTAAGTTTCCCTTGAGAGGGTTTGCATGAATGGTTCTTCTCAGTCCTTCTACCATGAGAATATAGAGGAAGGGAGAAAGTGGATATCCTTGATGAATACCCCTTGACGGTGTGAAAGAAGTAGCAAAAGATCCATTAACAAGGATGGAAAAGAAGGATGAACATATTAGTCCCATTATCTAATCGATCCAATATTGATTCAAGCCGAAAGCTCGGATGATCCTAATGATGTAGCACCAACTCTTCTTTTCACATGTCTAGTTTTATCTCCATTCCTGGTTTTTTGGTGAGGTTAAGGGAGTGAACAAATTCATGAGCCAGGAGGATACCATCCAAAAAAATTCTTCCTTCAACGTAGCCAATTTGTTCATTGGAGATTAGAAGAGGGAGAAGGGGATTTAGTCTAGAGGTTATGACCTTAGTTATGATTTTATAAATAACATTACATAAATCTATGGGGCAAAACTTATCTGAATTAGAAGGATAGTGACCTTTCGGGATAAGAGTAAGGAAGGTTGCATTAAAGGAATATATGATACTCTTAGTTTTTCTTGATCTCTCCATGAGGGCACACACTTATTCTTTAATGATATTCCAACAAGAATGGAAGAAGTCTGTAATAAATACATCTAGTCTAGGTGATTTTCCTTCCTGAAGAGATTTAGCTGCTATCTCCACCTCTTGCATGGTGATGGGTCTCATTAATCCATCATTGTGTTATTCAAAAAGGAGGCGTGGAATGTTTATGGAAATATCACCAATGGTGTTTTCTATGTCTTATTGAGGCTCTGCTAGAAGGTTGTTGAAGTAATATTTTATCTCAATGGCTATCTCCCTGTGTTGTTGAATACTCCTACCATTTCCATCTTTGAACATGACAATCTTGTAATGTTTCATGTGTTGAAGCATGGATTTATGAAAAAAGTGGCATTTCTTTCTCCTTCCCCTAACCACTTTACTTTAGATTTTTTCTTCCATAATATCTCCTCCTGTTTGAGGCGTTCTTCCAGTTGAGTAGATAGAATTTCCTCTTTTATGTTTATCTTCTCATTGCGTCCACAATATATTATTTCTTGTTGAATATTATCCATTCTCTCCTCAATTTTCTTTTTCTCCTCATGAATGTTTAAAAAGGTAGTTTTATTGTATACTTTTAGCCTTTGATTAAGGAACTTTAGTTTTTGTTGAAATTTTTACATAAGTGAACCTTTTAGGATGCCAGCTTCATTCCACCATTGTTTTATGTTTTGTTGGAAGATCGGATGGTCTAGCCAAAAATTTTCAAATCGAAAGGTTCTGTTGTGTTCCCTCCCATCTGAATTCCATTAAAGACTGTCGAGCTATTGTTTTTATCCATTTTCTTAGAGTATAGTTGCATACCAATCCTCTCCTCTTATGTAGATATTTCTCAAAACTAGAAAACGGTCCAACCTTGAGTCGATTTGGTGAAGGAATCCTCTTTTGTTGTTCCAGGTATGGGTTCCATTAGATGTTTCCATATCAATAAGATGATTTTTATTGATGGAGTCTCTAAAATATTGAATCTCTCTATATAGTCTTCTTAACCCCACTTTTTTTCCAATATATTAGTTATCATGTTAAAATATCCACTCGGGATCTAGTCATCCTCTTCGTTTAAGTTTCTAAGCCATTGGAGATGGTTGATGAAGAATATTTTATGATCTAGAGTTTGTGGAAAAAATACATTAGAGATCCAACATTTTTTGTTTGTCCCTATTAATGAAAAATGGTAGAGAGAGTTCTATGGTTGGCCACGAAGTTGTCCAGAATTATTTCCATGGGAATCTAGAGCACGTCAAGTCCTCCTGAGGCTCCGTGTGCATCTACGGATATGCTTCCATAATTATGTCGAATTGTTTTTGTTATTTTTTCAATATTTTGGGAGTTACATTTAGTTTTTTGAATAATTAGGATGGTTGGCTTGTCTATAGTTATTTTGTTTTGAATAATTTTGTTTAGAGGGGCCATTTATCCCGCTTAAGTTCGAGGGTATGATATTCATTGATGAATGGGAGGTAAGGTAGTAAAGACCTTCGTTGGCTGATTATATTGTCCCACTTAGAGCATAAGAGAGCATAACTCATCTAGTGTTTTCTTGTTGGATCTTCTTCCTTTTTTCTTGTCTGCATGATATTTATTTTCATATCCTTTCTTCCATTCCCTTTAATACCTAGACTATGGTCTTTCCCAATGGTCTTAGATAAATTCCTTGAAGTAGTTATGGCTTTAATCAACACTTTTTTGAAAATTTCAAGGTGGGTTCAGAAATGGGGATGTTCTATTTGCAATCCTCTTCTATTCCTTGAATATCTAGATCTCCCAATTCAGATTCATCCATATATTCAGGGCAGTCTACCAGGTTTGCCTCCATTGTGATGGGCATGGAAGAATAGAGGTGGGTCAAATTATGATAGGAACAAAAGTGGTTTCTTTGGTTTCAAGGAGATCAGAGAGACAATAATAATGATTTTGGGTGGGAACTTCCTTGGTGACAGGAGGAGAAGAGTTTATTGTGCTTTTTTTCTATTAACCACTTTTGAAAAGCCCTCAGAATCTTTCTCAACGTTACAATTTAAGTTGGGGGAATCTTGTTTAAGGGGAAATCATGGAAAATATGGTTTTGTTCATGGAATTTCCTACTCAGTTTCTATTGGAGTTCAAGCATGAAGGTGAATATGAGAAATTTTCTAGGTCCAAGGTTCAGAGAATAGTCTAGAAAGTGCAGCAGCAGTGAAGTTGTTGTGATAAGCCTCCAAGTGGGAGATTGGCTGTTGTGGAGCTTGATCTTCCAGATTACAATATGTTATTATTCAACTGTGTTGTACCCCAGGTTTACTATACACTTGTCTCAGCAGGGGGTATGGAGGGACATCGTCCCCCCACGGGGGTCGAGGGGTTAGAGGGGTTTCGGGGGAAGCGCATCTGAGAAAGGGGGTTCAAGGGAGAAGCTCCTGAAATAATAAAAAAATGGGATGTTTGTTGGCCACCAGTTTGCGGGCCCATGGTATTTGGTGACCCATGGTATTTACCATGGTAATTACCCTATAAAAGGAAATAATTGTAATACGATTGTGTATTGTATTGTAGCAGTGTAAAAAAATCTACGTGATTATGTGAGAGAGATTGTGAGAGAGTGAAGAGGAATTACAACGGGGTTGTTGTAGGTTTTATCCCTTCAATTTGTTGGATGGTATAATAATAAAGGACTAGAAATATCTGTGTGGATGTATTACATCTTGGGTGAACCATGTTATATATGTGCCTCTCTTGTAATTTGTTTTAATATTCGCATCTTGTTTAATTGTTATTGCTCTACGATCATGTTTTTCTAACACCAATTGTACAAACTAGGCCACATTCAAGTACTTAAATAAAATTAGTTTTAGTGCCTGGGTATAAGTTCAAACCCCATAGATTTTTATTTTCCTCATTCAAGTAGCCAACTTTTTACTATATTCAAAACAAGGATTAGGTTAGCAACCTTGGAAACCCACAAATTTGTTGAATCACAATAAAGTAGGTTGAAGTCGTGGGAGAATATGGAAACAAAGATAAACCTTGGTCATAAAATTTAAGCCTAAACTGTAAATTGGTCATCTAAGGTAACCCGTGGTCATCTAGATTGTATGTGGCATACAACATGTAAAACAAGATGATGTACATGGATTTGCAATTCTACAAACTAACATAGTTCTTGAACTCATTATTTATCAGTCTTAGAAAAAATTGTGATACTAAATAATTTTGAATTCTTCTTGTTCAATAAAACATGAAAAAGACCACAGATACACAAGCTAAGAACTTGGTTCCATGTACTTATATAACTTGGTACTAAGAGTTAGCAGAAGTCACATCCTTTATTTTATCCATATATTTAAGAATAGTCTTAAAAGTAAGCATTCCCCTCAAGGGAAAACGGCTCATAATTGGATTAGGTCATGACAAAGAGGAATTTGCAACCTATGGACACATTTATCCACACATTCTTTGGTTTGCACACAAATAATAATAATAATAATAATAATAATAATAATACGATTCCTCTCATAAGCATAAAAAGATACAAAAGTGCAATGTTAAAATGACTTTAAGAATTGTCAATTAAAGGGGAAAAAATTGGTGAAGAATAACAATTTGTATAGCCCATAGTCAAGTAATGTAGTTAATAAAACCAATTTCAATACTTAGACACCGATTCAAACCCCCCACAGAGATCAATTTTCCTTTTCCATGCAACCATGTTAGTACTACATCCCAGACAAGGAAGAGGTCAACAACCTTAGCATCCCACAATTTTTTTGAAACATAATAAACAATATGAAGACTCGGATAATAACCCTCAAAAACAATAAATGGCCATGGTGAAGAGCTACCTCTTAGTCTCCAACCCAAAAATGGGCAAGTCCTGGTCTTTGTAAAGGAGAATTCGACAAGCAAATATTCTTCGTGCGCTTTGACAACAAGACAATATTGATTTGGGTTGGGCCTGATATCTATAAAGGAAACTAGACCCCAAAAAAATTCCACCATTCCTCGCCAATCATGATTCTAAGTGCCTCCTCTCTATTAAATTCAAATTTGACACTTAGAGGTTCTTAGTTGACACCCAATTTCTCAAGAACTACACTAAAATACTTACCCAAAACTTAGATTTGAAGAAAGGACTTTGTGTGAAGATGAAGACAACCATATAGCACAATCATTTTAGAAAGTATACCATTTAAAATAAAATGTATTCGATTTTCAAGTCAACCAAAATGGTGAATCCTTAGAAAAAACCAATAATCCCTATCCTTTTCTTCTTACATAACAACAAAATACTTCCATAATCAAAACACTATTATTTTAAAGAACAAAGGTAGAATTTCTATGGATTAACACTGTATAACTTTTTAGGAAATCTCATGGATTCAAATATACCAACTATACTCAAGCATTCAATGAATATGCTAAGAGTTCTTGTAGAAATTCATAATCGAGATACAAGGAGGCATAAAACTCAATCCGTATACCAATTAAACCATTTATAATACCTTGAAAGTAACATGTGCCCTCAATATATTACCAACTAATAACGCACACATTAAACATAAAGAACAAAAAAATGACATCTTTGTGCTTTTATTCTTACATAACAAAGAAATGCTATAAGTTTCAAACAAATTTCTTTCAGCAGATTTAATGTAAAACAATGATAAAAGGTGAATGAATTAACTCTCTATATATGAATATAATGAGACAAAATATTGTCTAACAAATATTAGCGATAAAATATATCAACTACACTCACGCATTCCATGAATATGGTAAGATATCTCGTAGAAACATATATGCAAGGAGACATAAAATTCAATCCTTCAACCATTTAAATCAAGGCATAAAGGTTCAAGTCTTATCTTGTTTGCATGATTGTGAAGCTATATCCAACTACAAGAAAATTCAAATCTATGATATAGGACCCATCCACGGCCATAAACCTCCAATGGTTTCATAGGCACAAAAGGTGCAAGGGTCCTGTAGCAGTGGAACACTATCCTCCAACTAGAAGAAGTTGGAATTCTTCCCACTCACTTTTTAGTATCAGCTAATGATAGAAATGTTTAAAATAGTCAGTTTATTTCTTTCTTTCTTATCTCAATAATGTAATATCTTTCTTTATGAATATCACAATATTTTATGCAAAGTTTTATTTTTTTTTCATAACCAATAGTTATGAGAAGGGGAACAAGCTTTGGTTTCCAAATTTTTATGGGCAGGCCTTATATCATCAAGACAATACTATGCTTTTTTGGATTCTTAAGATTATTCCTACTTGATTCTTAGTCCTTCTGGTTGATATGGTTTCCATGATGGTATATCAACCAATGGAAGACATTGTATTATATGTATCTTGTCAATAATAAAAAGGTCCCATAATAGCTTACAAAAAACAACTACTTACACGTTGTGTTCCACATTAGCTTAGACCTCATCTAAATAGCTTCTATATTTGTGTAAAGAATCTCAAGTTCAATGTAGTAGTGTGTGTGTTCTTTGATCTTGTGATCCATCTAAATAATATTTCCCCATACAATTCTCATCATAGACTACAACTTTATCTTCAATTTGACATGCTTTAGTACCTCTGCATACTTGTATTTACATGCGTGCTAGTCGTCATGTTGTTACTACTTTTGTATCTACGATATTTTAGGGACTCATATAGATTTTAACCTTGCTTCTTTATATCATCATTTATATTTCCTACAAAGTTATATAAAGTGGCATCTTGATTGGTGACCTCCTAGTGTTTAGCCTTCCAATATGTCTCTTATTTTAGCAACTTATTTATTTTTTGGTATCTCCAAACAGTGTAAAAGTTACTTGAATCTAATATTATGTTGGTGGGAGAGGGTGACCTGAACATCTCTAATATACTATCATTTATCTTCAAGGTATTGATCTCTTCCCAAAACTCATCCAATAGTGATGTTAATGTAATGGAATCTACCTTAGTCACTTCCAATGGGGCCAATTCCTCATCGAATGACAAACTCTTAATATTAAGTTGAGAATATTCACCATTTAGGAAGTCAATTTCCTCTAGTAGTTTAGGTTTGTTCTCCATTAACAACTATACTATGGGGAGATCTCTAAAGTGTGATAATTTTTAGATTTTCTATATTCAACTACTTTTATTTTAGTAAGAAGATAACTTCCTTTGTTAGCTATTGATATTTCCATGTGGAAACTAACTTTTCCTCCAAGATAATTTATTTTTCTAGTAATATAAATATTTTTATTAGAAACCTATTTTATGAATTAAGGGAGATTAATTTATACCCCATATTTTGATTCTCCTATGAAGTCTAGCAGTACTACTTGTCATATGATAAGATACAGTCACTCTTTACCATTTTAATATTATGGAGGTAACTGATTTTTATAAAGACTTACTTGTGTAGCCCACCAATCAAGGAAACACATATCAGAGTTGGCTTTATAAACCAGGGGCTCAAAAGTACTCATTGTAAACAACCCACTCCCAATATCACATCTTGGGAAAAATATAAATGTTGCAATAGGATCTAACTTCCCTTGTGAATCCATCAAACTCTAGAAATTTCTCCTCAAGTATTTAATTTCCAACATTAAGGAAAGTAGATTAGTTTAAAGGAGATATTGGATAGGGTCAAACAAGGAGGATAATTCCTTATATTTCTCTTTTCTCTAAATTTATTAGGGCCTTATAATCCAAGCCTAGCATTAAGGGAATTCTAGGAAACCTTTTGACCATGAGCCATTCTCATGGGTAGCATGTTTTGTTTTGTTTTTCACAATTCATATTGTTGAAATCCTCACACAAGAAAATAGTGGGATTTAGGAAGTTCGTCCACAATAAATTTCCATAAATGGTCTCACTCTTCAACATCATGTGATGCATAAATATTAATCCAACCCAACATTCAATCACCCATATTTTTTGTTAAACAGAAACAGATAATTTTTTTTATATTAAAATGTTGAAACCATCTATCAATTACAAAATTTCTAAGCATCTTCAACAGATAATAGCTCTAATGGATTTGCAAAGAATGTTCCAAAGTATAGTTTACAAACAAAAAAGTCTTATGTGGCTACTAGACTTACTATATTTCTAGTATTGTATGCATAAACATACCGGCCTAAAAGATTAATACATTGAAAGATCATAAATAAAGAAGGATTATAGGATACTAAAACTAAAAAATAATAATTTCTACCAATGCTTGGCAGAGTTATCCTCTTATGGAGTAGGTCGATGGATCGAATCCTCCTCTGTGGCTTTTTCCTCTACTAGCAGAGTTGTATAAAATTATGGGACAAATTGAACATCCTGCAACAACTTATGATGGACAAAAATGTGTGGCTTTTAACCTTAACAATGACCTTTATGTGCTATGAAGGGAACAAACTCTATGATTATACTCTGGCCATTATTCTACCTTTATAAAGGATATGTCCATGATTACACAAAAAAAAAATTGAGTAAATATGGAATGGGAGTTCATTTTTGTTAATCTCATGTCCTATTTGCACAAAGAACAGAAAGACTAATGCTATGAGTTTCATACCTTTTGTAGTTTCAAGTGCCACCGTGCACCTTGTTATTTGTCCATTTCAAAGCATCAAGTCTATTATGAGTTCTTTTGGCAAAGGTACTTATTAATATTTTCCCTCATATTCTGAAATACATTAGGCTTTGTGGTAAATGCATCCATTCCACAAGCAAAATATTTGTCACTTTCAGATCGCAATGCATTGATAAGTAGTGATAAGTAAAATAAGAAATGATATATATGTATGTAATTTTTCTCTTGAGTGAAAAGAAGAGGGTCATGTATACATAACTGATCATTTTTGGTATATCAGCTACAATTTCATAGGTAACTATAATTTCCTTCTCCTTAGTAGCGGCAAGTTCCATATTTATAATGTCCTAAATAAAATCAGCTAGACAAAAAGGTTTCACCTCAAATTTCATCATTCCTTAACTCAAACAATACAAAGGATAAACTTAGTTAGAATCCACTTCTCTAGAGTCGGTTCATAGTGATATCAATAGGCCTATGATATCTTTCATCTGAACACATTGTTATAAGGGTAAACTCTATAGTAGTAGTCCGGAATAATCATTTGGCCAACATTTATCTTGATTTAAGCTTAGTAAGAGCTTCAAAGTAGTAAGAAGCAACTACTTAGTTGTTGGTCCTTCTTCTTCATTCCAAGATTACTAAGAAAATGTTCTCTAACAACTTTGGCATATATTCGGACATCCCAGATATCCCATAATAATAGAATATTGACATGCACATTCCTTGGCTTTCTTAGGAGTCAAACTTGGGATAAGTGGGGAGGCATATTAGACTTAAACTTTATGGGTAGGGAGAAACTCATGTCTCCCATGAAACTCATGTCTAAAATCCATGGGGAAATGGTTTTTGGCGTCATGGGAAAGTGGTCTAGAGGAAATACTATATATTTTGTAGGGTAGTTTTTAGTGGTGATAAATGGATCTATTTTCTTCCTAGACACATTGGATAGTAAACCCTAAGGAATACAAGATCACTAATGTGAAGACCTTGAGCATGGACGTGAGATGCTTTGTTTGGAGGACTAGGAGGTTGATGTGATGTCATGATTGATAGATTTTGGAGAGATTCCTTTCTTGGGAACGTGATGTGATGATGTGCTTGGATGTTCACTTATGTTATATCAATGACGAAGCAAGCAACTTTGGTTGGAATTGAATTCTTATAGCTATGGGTATCCTATTGGGATGCATTTTCCTTCTTGTTGTTTTGAAGACCAAATATTTTAGTTGGTGAAATTATAAGTGGTTGTTTAATGGTCAAACCCTAGTGTGATTGAGATGAGAACTTGCACATGTGAAGGATTTGACAAGTTGAAACCTATTTTATATTGCGATCATAAGAGTGTGATCTCACTTATGATAGGTATTGAAGCTATGTCATTGATGGCAGGTATACATACCTCATTGAGCTCCTTCTTTTTTCAAGAATAAATTATTATTCTCTACTAAACAGGTCCAACCATGTGAAGGTGTAATCTCTTATGGCCCCTCCCCCCATCACATCACTCTCATTTCCCCATACCAAATGCATGTACCTGAAAAAATATTAAATTTATATGAAAACATGTGGATTTAATTCATTATCAAAAATAAGTATACATAGTGTTTATTCAGTCACTTCTTTCTAGGTTTTTTTCTATTGACAAAATCAACAAGAAACTCGTTTTTTACAACTTGTCATGCAATTCTTGTGGCATCTACATCTTGTCATACTATCTTCCTAGTAGATTACTCGCGACATGGATGTTGCTGCAAGGGGTCAGGATTTGCTGCAATAATGTAAAAATGTTACATTGATATCTTTTGTTATTATAATGACAAGTATTTCATTAAAAAATATTACAGAGGTGTTTTTTACCTGAAATGGCCACTCATGTACTTCATGTTCTTGTCTAGGCTCATCTTGTTTAGTAGGACCGTCTACATTCTTTACAATTGAAAATTGAAAAAGTACAATTAATATTCACCATTTGCAATGCAATATTTTAAATTATAGTGTATGAATTCATTCATTACTAGGATTCAAAACAAAACCTTTGATAGGTTGTTCTACATCCTCCCCATTAGGTGGATCGTTGATTTCCTACTCGAAATAGAATTAATATTTTATTGCAAATTTTTATAATGAATAGATTGCACAAGTAATCAATCTTAAATAATATTCATTTATTTTATATACCTGTGCGCAAGATCAATCATCGGAAGACTATGTTTTCCCAAACAAGATTTTTTGATGGTCAACAATAGCTCCAAAATCGTGCTGGAATCCAAGATTCAAGTCTTCGTTTATGGGAACTTTATTGAATCGATCAGACTACATATTTGCATGATGTCACGAATTTACCTTTTACAGTTCAATAAAAGAAAAATATTTTGCAATTTATTATTTGGATGTAATACTTGTTTTTTTATACTTAAAATTTGTGCCGCCAAATTCGAATAACCACTAGGGACAAGCTTGTGTTGTCCATGTTTTTTTTGTCTTGCCTTTGTGGCCTTTGATGTGTCTGATAGCCTATGAAAAGGTTGAAATACGTTAGATGTTTCAATTGTTATCTAAAAATTAATAATAATAAGGTTTATAATTATATTGTTGAAAGTATTGCATACCTTCTTGTGCTCGGTGATAGCTTTCCTTTTTTTGTCAAAGCCCTCTCATTTCCACCTTCCACTAGGTATTTCCACACTCTTCCTAGAATCACTGGAGGGTGCTCATCCTACGATTCCTCTCTAGATGAACTCTGAATTGGTCCCCCACAATATTCATATGTTGGCCATCTTTATTTACGACCTCTACTCGATTAAAGGTTTTATTGTCAAACATGCCAACCAAGTGATTAGTGAGCTCATCTTTTAAATTTTTAGTTTGTTTATCCCACCTTTTGCGAATGGTGGGCCCAAATATCTCTAATGACATATCATTTAGATGTTTATAAAAAAACATCATTTCCTACAAGACGATCATGTCGTCATTAGTTGAAAAATAGTATTTTATGAGTAACCACTTATACTATGAAACGAGAACTTGATACTAAGAACAAGAACTCTAGCCATAAAAATGATGAATTTTGCATAAAAACACCAAAAACACCCCCCAAATAGAAAAGTGTTGATACAAGTATACACGTTTTTTTGGGGGGTAAAAAAAAAATCCATGGACTAAACATCCCATGTTTTTGTTTACAAAACCTTTAAAATCGACCCCTAAATTGGAAAAAGAATTTTTTCTTCAAGAGATAAATTACAACTTTTTTGAAATTTGCATATTAAACAAACAAAAATATTTCATAAATAATTTCACCACTCTAACCTTACAAAATCAAAAAAATTATGATGTGATTCATAATGAAATCATATATTATACCATACAAGAACAAATAAATATTCGAAATATCCTTTATAGTTTCTATTACAAACATCATACTAATAAAAAAACATCTAAAATGTTTCATTTGAAATTATTCAAATAAAGTTTGTTGAGATTCTGCAGTAAAGATTCATGGAATCTTGTGGAGAGTTTGTGGTGAGTGAAGAGTTGATATCGACGTTTCGAGCTGTGTGTGGCTCATCTTCGAGACAATAGCAATGCCTGGGAAGCTGTTCATATTTCATTAAGGTATTAATACAGAACAACCTTCTTAGAATGGTGCCAACTAGGTTATTAGGTGGTTTTTAGGGTTTAAATTGTTTTTAATTTTTAGTCCAATCCAATTACCATGTCTTAGATTTTAGTTGTTAATTATTAGACATAATTATCAATTATATTTAATTCTAGATTGTTTTAATTATTCATTTAATTTAAATGTACTTTAGTTTTAGGAATTAATATGTTAATAATATAGTTTATAAATTTAAATTTACTAGTTAATTTGATGATTAATTTTTTTTAATTTATAATCATGATTGGGTTTGATATTATTAATTAGGTTTTAATTAATTCTGAGTTTTTAATTTTAATTTATAATCATGATTAGGTTTCATATTATTAATTAGGTTTTTAATTCTGAGTTTTGAATAGTTAGTTAGTAAATTTAGTAATTTAATAGGTAAATAATATTGATTAGTTTTAGGATATTATTTACCAATAATTCACTAATTCAATGATTAGTTAATTAGCAAATATTTTGATATATTGTTAGTTTAGTTAGTTTAGTGCATTAATTTTAATTTAATTTAATTATTAATTATATTTTTATTTTTATTTTTAATTATAATTATAATTTAATCTAATTCTTATTAAGTTTAGTTAGTTCAGGTAACCAGGATCTACTGATGGTGAGGTCGATGTCTTTATTCAAGCAACTCGAGTTCTTAACTATCTCTATTGCCTCTCTAGTTCTTGTTCTTGGCCAATTATCCACTTGTGCCAATACCTACATGTCTTCTAGGTGTTTAGCTATTTTGTCCATGATCCCTTGAATGTAAGGGAGAAACTCCTTGTGATCACCCACCTTCTTTTCTTTGAAGGAATCCTTCAGTATGTTCTTATGGGCCTTTGTTATCTTTAAAGATTTGTTGATTTGAGTTGGGCTATAACCATTTCCTAGGAAGACATTGTAAAGGTGTTCTTTCTCAAAATCTATGTGGTCTTTATCAGAAACCCTAAGGCTCTAGTGATCAGAGTGTTGAGAACACCCATCTTTTGGTTCAGGTGATGCTGTGAAAGGGCGTGAAGGTATTGCTCTGTGTGGATTTTCTTCCTATAGACCTTATGGGCTATGCCCCAATCCTGTTTTTTTATAACCAATGTATTAACAAAGGGAAGCACAATGTTTTCCTCAAACTCTTTCATAAATTTAATGGAATCAGATTGTTTGTTTAGATGATCCACAAATGTTTCTAATTCTTCCTCCCCATGGGCCCATATTAAGAAAGTATCATCGACAAATCTCATGGGGACTTCACTTGTTGACCAATATACTATCACGTTAGTTCATATTGTGGGTTTTAAAATTATTAAAAATTGAACCAATATATTGTAGGTATTAGGGGTGATAAGGGGTTTAAGGTCGGGGTGAGTAGGGTGGTTTATAAGGATTGAGGTATAAAAAGGGGTGGGGAGGAGGTTTTAAGTATTAGGAGAGGGTTTCAACAAAAAGAGTTTGGGTCATCTCTGGAAATTAAGGGTATTCTTTAATATACCACGATCGCACATGCTATGTGAGATGTTCACTAAGTGAAGTCCCCATGACAAATCTAGACCACCATTCTAGTTTTGGATTAGCATAGCTCAATGTTTTTTCCTCGAAGTTCTCCATGAATAATTATCTATAATAGGTGAAATGGGAGAACACATAGCTACTCCACATGCATGTTCATAAAGATCACCCTTAAAGATAAGAAAATTTGGAATTAAGACACAAGCTATTGAGCTTGTATGTTTCAGGATCAGTCAAGTCTTCTATGACTTTGAAAAATTCTTTGATGGGGAACATTGTGAAGAGGGATGCGACGTCCAAGCTCAATAATATATCCTTCTCATATATATGTTTATCTTTGATTTTCTCGACAAAGTATGATGAGTCTTTTATAAATGAGCTTGTATTTCCTACTAACGGCTTTAATTTGTTTTCCAGGAATTTTGTAATCCTGTAGGTTTGTGATCCTATAGTGTCTACTATGGGTTGGAGGGGAACGCTAGGTTTATGGATCTTGGGAAGTACATATATTATTGGAACCAAGTGATCATAGATAATGAGTGTTTTCTTGATTTCTTCATCTAAGGATCATCTCTTTATAGCTTCAATGACTTCTTTTGTAATCCAATTGAGAGGGTTCTTATTGAGTTTCTTATAACAATCACTTAGATCCAGGTGCACTTTCATCTTATCAATGTACTCTTCCTTGTTGAGAATAACCGTAGCTCCCACAACATAATTTCAACCCAAAATTTGACGCCTTGCATGTCTGAAATTCGACACTTCTCTGTCTCATTTTCGACACATACACACTTTTTTTGGTGTCGGTGGCGTAACGTCAGATCTTCGACAGTTTACTAATGTGGGTCGAAGATCCGAAAGAAAATTGTGTCACATATTTGACCGTTTTTCCTTTCGAAGTGCCAACCAAAATTGCATAACCCATCGAAAATCAGATGTCCTCCGACCCTTGCAGTTTCAGCCGTCCGACAGACAGAAGTGTCTGAGAAATGGTAGTGTTGTCGGTTTTTAATTCAGGAAGTGTCGAAAATCCAACACAATCCGACACTAGAATAGTCAGCCTTCCGACAAAGTCCGACACTTTAATCATCGGTCGTCCGATGGGTGGAAGAATCAAAGTCATGGCACGACCGTCAGATGGACTGACCGGAGTGTCAAAAGAACGTCGAAAAAGCGACACCTGTTGATGGATTTTAAAAAAAAATCCAAAGATTTCACTTACGGCCACATGGTTTCAACCTAGAATTTGACCACTGAAGGAATCTTGGTAGCAAACTAGAGGATTCTATGTTAAGTATATATTTCATCCTTGCACATATAGTTATCACAACTACTTTACTCTTAACTTTACTTTTCGCAAAATAGAAAACCCAATATCCTCAAGAGAAGCACCCTCCTTTCTATTTATGAAATAAGGAAGAGATTAATTACAAGAAAACCCTATACTAGGTCTACAAGTTGACCACTTAACAAGACAATGTCCAATCTAACCAATCCATGAACACTTTAAGAGAATGTTCCTTAACTAGATACATTACATGTGCTAAGGGTAGGTGATTACAACACAACTTCTACCTACACACTTCTCCAAGTAACTCAGGTAGTGTGAACCACATGTATACAGGTCACGTAATCCCATGCCCACATGTTCCAACTTACCCACTTAGAAATGGCCTATGTTACTTGGCTTTTGAGAGAGTCGGAGAAAGGTTGCTTGCAATCAAGTTTTCCTAGTTGAACACAATGCAGTGCTTCTCTGGGTGAGACTATTAGTTGGAAAGTGGAATGAAGCAGTCCCCATACATTGTCTGTGTCCTTGACCTCCATTTTGAGTTGACTAAAGTTCTAAAGGGTGGCTTTTTATAACATGATTAAGATGAAATGGGTCTAAAGAATTGTGTTTATCCTTCATATGCATTGTGATAATTATATAAGTATCTGCATAAGTTTCTCCTTGTATAAGAAAGAGCTCTCATGTAAAGAGTGATTTACATCCCCAATATTAATAAGTGATGATGGAGGACACTGAACCTATAGAGTCTCTAAACAGAGGGGACCAAAGGAAACAACTAAGATAAAAAAATAACATAAATAAACTTGCTGACCAAGAGGCATTCAATACTTTTAGAATAGTCTAGCTTTGCTCAAGGAAGGGATATAGAATAAGATTGAATCCTACAAATACATAACCACTTCATATAGCAAAAAGACAAAGAAACAATAGAGTATGTTACCTTAAATCATTATTAATAATGTACATTAGATATTTAACTTCACTCTTGCAAATTCCAAACAACCAAGGTAAGCACAGATTGTTCTTGCTAAATGAAGTGGCTAGATAATAGAGGGGTCAAAGTTTATAATGATGGTCAAAAACCTATCCTTGGTTGCAAAACAATGTAGGAATTTTAAGAGGTGGATAAAAACTTATAAAGGATTCAAGAACACAGTATACATTGGGGCCCTGAGATGTCCACTCTGTGGATCAATACATTCATTGTAATACACTAAATAATAAACTCCGTTTCCAATTAAACATAGAATTGAGCGAAAATACAACAACAGCCAGCAAGCATAAGAGGCCAGTATATTAGATAAAAAAATTAACATACATCACTCATTTGCATTCCATGGTGCTTAACCTGTTGTTCAATGAAAGGTCAATCAAATAAATCTCTATTATACGTGACATAAATCCTAGGCTTCAATTCTTGCATGTGATTGAACCACTACCTAAGAAGCTCTGTCTGGAAAACATAGTAAAATTCTAGGCGATCAATACTTGTTTTCAGAATTATAGTCTTAGGGTAAACATTAAATGGTAGATATACCTCATTTGGCACATTTGCTACTTTGAAATTTCCTTCAAATTCTGGTTTTGGAGTGTACTCCAAGTCTTCAATGCCCCACCCCTACACACTCAGGAAACAAATGAAAAGGAATTGGAAAACTAAATAAGAGCAACGATGTTCATAACAATCAATGCAACATCAATCTGCAAACAATAAAAATCCCAAAACATAGATGAAATAAATCCCAAAACAAAGGATAGGCTGACCAACAGGTATAAAACAATGCCAAGTGTTTTTACCTCCCGATTTTTAATAAGATAGCCTTGCCCATCCACCATGTGTGAAATCATCATTATCATGTCATATTCGGCGTCAAGGAACTTCAAAGGAAGCTTGGTTGTCTCTATATCAAAAGCACACACATGAACTTCAGCTCGTTGAAGAAGATCTGCCCTATTTTCCAAGGTAACCTTTGAAGAGACCACTTTAATAGTGTACCATTGTCCACATCTTGCATCTGCAGGATTGCATAATCCATAAACAAGTAAAGAATGAATGTTAGTTTTTCGGTATATAAAAACTCTTGATACAAAGGGTGTTGAATGTGGACTTATGATGTAGAGACAAGCCATTCTTTGTTCAAAAGCATCCTGAAAACATTGAATGTGGACTTATGATGTAGAAACAAGCCATTATTTATTCAAAAGCATCTTGAAAACATAAAATAAAGACATGAGTGTGTTGCGAAAATAAATGCATCCTGCTACAATTGACCAAGTATTCAAACAATCTATCTTTGAAGCTATCATACCCAACCATTTATATAAACATGTTATATAACATCTATGATTTACTAATTCAATTCAAGTAACTGAGTTCTTTAAAATCCTCAAGCAACAGTAACTGAGTTCTTTAAAATCCTCAAGCAACATTAAATGACACTCAATT
>LPNX011147124.1:60041-200612 GCA_001517045.1 Pseudotsuga menziesii
TCAGTTAACAATTCAGTAAAGCATTCATTCATAAAACAGAGGAAAAAAGCATTAATTTTTTTTTTATAAATAAGAATTACTCGAAATTTGTTTAGTCACTTCCTTTTTACTTTTCTTATCTTTAAATATTTAGTTAGAATCACATGTTCAGGAATCGGATCATCAGTATTCCTACTAGTCTGCTCACAAGGTTGAACTTCAGGCAAGGGGCGATGAATTTCTGCAATAATATCAAAAATTTTCATTAATATATTTATATTTTGATAAATACGAGTAATTCATTAAAAAAACATTATGAATGTGTGTTTTTACCTACCATGTGCACTTCAACATGTTCAACATTATCTCGTACTGGCCCAACTTGTTTCGTGTTATGATTTGCAGCTACATGCTCTGTAGTTGAATTGTGTAGAATTAGAATTAATGTTCATCATCTGCAATGGTCTATAAAAAATAGTAGCACATTAATAAATTCATTACTAGGATGAGAAGCATGATCTTCGTTTGGTTGGTCATGTACTTCATCCTCGACATGAACGGGATCGTTACTTTCCTGCACAAAAAGGAATAAATAATTTACGTTAGTTTATTTATAAGGAACAAATTGCATGAGCATTAATAAATTATCATTAAAATATATGGTTTTCACATACCTGGGCACCAGATGGATCAGCAGAAGATCGTGTAGTATTCATAGACAAGCTTCTCCGGTGTTCAAAAACAACATCAAAGCCATGTTCAAAGCCAAGCTTCATGTAATCTATACTGGGAAATTCTTTGAACCGGTCAACCTTCATATTTGCATGATGTAATTAATTTTAAATCCTTTTCTCAGAACAAAACAAAAATAATAATTTGTATGATATTTGGATGTGGATTTGGGTTTTGCGATACTTACATATCAGGCCGCCAAGTTGGAGTAACCACCAGGCCCAAGCTTGTGTTGGCCAATTTTTTCAATTCTTGCTTTTGTGGCCTTAGATGTGTCTGAGAGCCTAATTAAGTTTTTAAATACATTAGTCTGTGTACCAAAATTGATATAAAAACTAGTAATAATAAGGCTTACCACTACATTTTGGAATGAATTGCATACCTCCTTGTTCCACCTGGTGGTATCTTTCCTGATTTTCTCAGGCCCTTCTCTTTTCCATCTTCCACCAGGGATTTCCACTCCATAGATGGAATCATTGGAGGGCGCTCATACCTAGGGTTCTTTTCTAGGTGAACCCTATATTGGTCTCGGACAATCTTTATATGTTTTCCAGGCTTCTGTAGTACCTTCGATATTTCAAAGGTATCTTTTCCGAACAGACTAACCAAGCAATTAGGCATATCATCCTTTAAAGCTTTTGGCTACTTGTTCCACATTGTGCGGATGGTGGGCCTAAAGATCTCCAAGGCCAAATCATTCATGTGTTTATAAAATATATCATTTCCTGCAAAACATTATTGCCATCATTAGTCAACATTAGAAAATATTATCTGTATATTAGACACAAATTATAAAAAATAAATTGAACAATCTATAATGACCTAGAATTCTCTCTATCTTTATTGGAACCAGGGCTTCATTCACCAAAAATGTACACTTTATTGAACCATTTCTAGTCAGACAATAAGATCCAGGAAATGCTTCCACATCTCTATCTGGCCCTGCATCCACCCCTTCTTCTGCAACACCTGTTGTAGGTGGGGCAACATCGGTTGCACCCTCCGCTGCCCTCGGCGGTGTCACAGAGCATGTTGTTGATTGTTCAGTGGACAATATGGGAGAAGTATGTGGTGTATGTGGAGTGGTTTGGTCACTAGGACCAACATTTCCTTGACCACCACTGATAATCTCCATAACACACTGTAAATTAAACCCATTGTATTATAAGTTCAACAGCATATAAAATCAAATATTATAAATTTTTTATAAATGAATTTACATTTTTATTCGATAACTTACGTCCACTTGTTTACGTTGCTATAACAACAATTGAATCCTTTGTTCAAGCCTTTCTGTTAGTGGAACTACCAATGTTAGATGAACCAGTTCCTCATTTTGTTTTTCCCTTGTCCTTTGTAGCACCCTCAACGGTTCTGCGGACTCTCTAATTTCACTATCTCTCATCAACCGAGAGACCTCATTCTGTAAAGAGTTTTGAGATGTCGTTTGATAAATGGAATCCCCTGTCTGCAATTGAAATATATAAAAAATTTCTTAGTCTTTAAAAATATAGTGTGTGCAAATAATTATATTAGCGATTACATCTAGGATTACCCGATGCCTAGCCAGGGGCGTGGTCTAATCAACATATGGGGATTTACCTCGATCAGCCACCTACAAAAAAAGTAGAGAACATTATCACAATGTATCGATTTATGTATAAGCTAACAAATACAGAACAAAAACAAAAATAAACACTATGATACATGTTTTATATGTGTACATTTTTTAATTGTTTAGAATGTGAAATTACATTTAGGTGAAATGGTTTCCTCGAGTCTCCAGTCATCTAATCAACAGCTAGGGAGTTTCCTCGGTCAATCTGCAAAAAAGGTAGAAAACATTACCATCATGAACGCAACCATAAAAACAAAAGAATGCATAACAAAATAAACATAATGTGTCATGATAGACATGTTTACGATTTGAAAGTATTTGAAACGGAGAATTACATTCATGTTTGGCTATTCCCTGATGCTGGAGTCAGCTAATCAATAGTCGATTGGCTTCCCTAATCAACACTCTGCATGGGAAATTGATAATATTATATAAACGAACCTAATATACTAATGAAAATACATAACAATGTATCTATATGTCCATCCTAAAATTTAATATTACATTGGCAATATCGATGTATACCTGCTACCTTGACTCGGGTCAACAAACATCTACGGAGATGGAGGTGCCCCTGAAAGAACCCTGCATCAAAAACATACTAAAAGTTACATAAGGAAACATGAAAAGTATATAATTTCAACTATATGCTAACAAAAATTCCTATAGACGTTAAAATAATTAATAAAAGGGTGGTTAAATTGTTTGTTGTACCACAACCATACTAACATTGTTTGTATCTACATAATTCAAATTGTAATCAATAAGCAGTTCTTCGCCAGTAGCTATTGATTTAATTGCACATACAAAGACATGGTTTCCTTCACGCGACTCGAATATGCAGTTGGGTTGCTTTAATGTAGACCCTGGTTGTGTACTGTTTATAAACCCCACAATATTACCGGTCATTTTTGGCCTTCCGTCTATGTACATCGTTGCTCCTTTATTTTGAGCTTTGTCTTTCAGTTGTATATAATTCACTGACAACCCATATCTATGCATACTTTGTTTATATTGGACCAGGTGTATCCAATCACTGTAGTTGTAATAGGGTCCAATATACTCCATCAATTCTATACATCTACCGTATCCAACCTTTATGCCGTCCATGCAAAACAAGCCCAATCCATGCAATGAGGACGGTGCAATTCTATATATCATCTCATTCACACAAAAATCAGTGTTTACTTTAGGAATATCTCTAGGCACCCATTGTTTCACTAGGTGTTGGTACCTTAAGGGCACATTGATGTATCTCACTGTCTCATCATCATAAGAACATGACCCCCCTCCTTGGAGAAAAAAATTCATGTGTTTGTCAAATTTTCTTTTGATATTCTGACATCTAGTTGATCTAGCCCGTGTAGACCTACTGGATGTCTCACTTTCCTCTAGCCTTCCCAAAATCCCTTCACTGGAGGAAGACAGGTCTGATAAATACATGTTTGGTTCTACCTGCACCGTGGCCAAAAAAACATTTGGCATAAGAATAGCAAAATAACAGCAAAAAAATGTGGAAAGACTTATAAGAAAAAAACCTTGGAAATACTTGTAATCCAATAACTTGTTAAAGAAAAAGCTTGTCAAGAATGAGTTTGGTTAATAGGTGTGGGCATTTGGTAGCCCTAAAAATTCTCATGTATGCCCCTCTTTTGGTTACATACAAGTCTCCATTCTAACTTATTTCTTGCATTTCCTTTCACTAACATGAATTGGGTAGGCTTCATAAGCTTCAAATGTATGCTTGTGGCCATTGTACTTTATCCTTTCAACGTTGTCAAGATTGAGATGATATGTTATGCATATGCATCACATATAACACTGCAATTTATGCCAATATATGTCTATACAAAACCTGGAGGTTCTCCTTTAACGGACTATCTCCTTCAAAGAACATATCTCCTTTAAGTGGTTTTTAGTTTTCCCATGAATGATTTTGTGATGTTGTATATGATTATCCATTTTACCTAATATGTTTTATGATCTTTTACATGTTTTCTAGGGTGCACATACTTGTTGTTGATGGCTTCTTTTGCTTGAAAGTTGAACTTCCTAAAAGTGAACAGATCTCATCTAGGACCCTTTAAGAGTCATAATAACAACTATTGTTATAGGATTTTGTTAATTCCTTTAGAGTGGATGTTTTAACCTCTGTGCTACTCTGAAGTGCATAATCCAACACTTTAGAGGCATATTTCCCAGTGGTGGTGAAGAGCGGACAATTCCAGATCTGGCTACTTGGAACGTTAAATACATTTATATCAGTCTGTAATATTTGTTGATTTATTCCTTTTAGCTTGTCTTGATGATGCTTGTTTTCCCATATTAATTTTCAACCCTAAGGCAATGCTAACTTGTTTTCCCATACTAATTTTCAGCCCTAAGGCAACCCTAAGGAATACAATTGATCAGCTTCACAGGAATACTAAACAAACATTCAAAGGTAACACCTCTAATCTAGGAATCTTGACTAAATCCACATCACTAACCTTCATCAGACTGAGAATTCAAGTCTAATATTGAAGTAGCTAATCCAAAGAAGCAATAAATAAGAGAGATCATTAATATGAGGGGATCATCCACCTCAATCATCCAAAGGATGTCAATAGCAATAGCACATAAAAGACTCAAGTGCTAAGGGCTAGAAAAGTTAGAAAGTGCCCTGATCAGTACATTCACCATCAGTGAATTCAGTAAACTGAAAATGGCCTGAGGCCAAGGTTAATGCTTCTTTGGATAAGCTATCAGCCTTAGTATTGTGTTCTCTAAAATATGTGAACTTCTTTCAGCTGGATGAAGTAAGGTTCCATATCATGGATACGTTGACACTGGCCATCAAGTGCAAGTAAAGTTAGTGATGATCTTCTATTGAACCAATTAATGATGGTTGTGGAGTCACCATGAATGTGCAGAGTGGGAAGGACCATGGATTTAGCACAATAAAGGAGAGTCCATAAAGCAAGTAGTTCAAATCTGGTGTTTGTACTTAGACTAACACCCAATTTGAAGCAAAAATAGTGGTCCTGGGTGATCAAAAGATGAACACCTATACCTCCAATTTGATTGGTTGAAGCCCCATCAAAGAAGATGTAGGTACAATTATCAAAATAGTTTATTTAGTCAAACTTATTACCTTTCTTTTTTGCGTTGACTTAGCCACTTTCAATTCACTAACTCTAAAATAGCTAATAAGTGTTGGCTAATAATGGTTACGACTCTTGGTATTATGTTTCATTAGGTTGCAACATGGCAAACTTGTGAAACAAAATACCAAGAATCATCACCGTTATCAAAATAGTTTATTAGGTAAAATTATCAAAATAGCGGAAGATGTAGGTACAATTATCAAAATAGTTTATTTAGTCAAACTTATTACCTTTCTTTTTTGCGTTGCCTTAGCCACTTTCAATTCACTAACTCTAAAATAGCTAATAATTATTGGCTAGTAATGGGGACGACTCATGGTATTATGTTTCATGGGGTTGCAACATAGCAAACTAGTGAGACATAATACCACGAGTCGTCACCGTTGCTTGGCTGAACACTTGTTATCTTTTGTGAGATATAGTTCATGTGGACAAATTTCTTGAACTCTGTCCTCATGGATAGTTTTTTTTTCGTTTTTAATGAATGAAATTCATTTATGGGAGAATATTTACCAAAATTTAAGTTTGTGAAGAGTAAGAAATTCATAGGAATGGTTGGAAGTGTTGTTCACTAAGCCATCCTATTAATGAGGAATTTTCATGTTGTTATTTTCCAAGTTTAAGCCATAATTTGTAATTGGTTGAAATTAGTTTGGTTTATTAAGTTTAAAGTACGTTAATAAAATTAATAAACTTGTTTTTAAGTTGAGTCTTATATTAAGCATTAGTTTCGAACTAATCATTGTTGCTATTGTTACTCACTAGCAGTTTTAAACTAATTTATGCTGTTGTTGCTACTCGCTGAAAATGTTGTTATTACTTGCTAAAACTAGTGTTGTTACTTGTTGATATTGTGTTGTTACTTGTTGAAACTGTTGTTGTTAATCACCAAGATTCTTGAAATTGTTTATTTTATTGTTGTTACATGTATGTAATTGTTATTGCTACGAGCGCTAGTAGTTTCTTGACTAACACATTTCATAATTAGAGTTAAAGTTATTATTCATGTAAAGTTATTTTTTAATAGATATGTATTATGCAATTAGTATTTGTCTAAGTAAATTATGGATCTCATTAGAGGGTCATACTTCCGCTACTGTGTGCATAATGTAATTAATTTACATAAAAAAATGGTCTGTGTTAGCTTAGTTTGATGTAACTCAAGGAGGCGTTACAAGAGCAATGGTTCAAAGTGATGAAATTTCAGTTGATAAATTATGGTGATTTTCTAAAGAAGAACGCAAGGGATCAAATTTAACTCGTGGGATACCCAAAGCTTGGCTGTCAGAGAAATATGAGAAACTTTTATTTGCCATAAGGAATTCTTTTACATGTGAAGGAATATTTGACATGGTGTATCAATTTCACTTCAAATTGTTGTTACATTTCATTGGAAAAACATTTTTAGACATCCCTTTTGATTTGTGCAGAAGTATAGGAAAGATGGCACATAGGTGCAGCCGAAACCTAAGAAGGTAGAACACTAGTTTATTTCATTTTGGATTAATCAAATTGCTCATGCTTGAAGAGATTAGGAAAATGAGCAGGGATTATAACATGTTTCTTTTCCTTGTTGGTTATGATCTTGAGGTGCTAGGTATTCCTTTAGAAAGGAGATGTACTCCAAGATCAAAAGAAAAAACAACTACTCAAGCAAAGAATATGATGGAGAAAAAGACACGAGTGAGGAGTAGAGAAAGGGGAAGATTCATATGGAGAAAAAACCTAGGGTTGTTATAGATATAGAGGAGAGACCTTAATTTTAAAAGAGTAAAAATAAAATGAAAGGAATAAAGTTGGAATTTTTTGAAGAAAGGGTGGAGGTTAAGAGACCTAGGACTAGATTAGCAACGAAATGGAAAAAATATGTGGAAGAAGATACATCAAAGACTCCACTTGAGAAATCTATCCAAACAAAGAAGAAAAAACTCTCCAAAGTACAACCATATTAACAGACATAGAGTGATGATCCAGAGGTGAAGAAGGTAAATATACCGTTAAAAGAAGCCCAATTGATGATTGTTCAGTTGTAAGAAGAAG
This sequence comes from Pseudotsuga menziesii, assembly GCA_001517045.1. Classification (NCBI taxonomy): domain Eukaryota; kingdom Viridiplantae; phylum Streptophyta; class Pinopsida; order Pinales; family Pinaceae; genus Pseudotsuga; species Pseudotsuga menziesii. The sequence goes on from LPNX011147124.1 coordinate 67,557, forward strand.
ACATAAAACATAGGTTTGAAGTAGATGGAAGTCTAGACCTAGATGAAAATGCTTTGATGGATGTTAGAGGGATATTTTTATAGTATTAGGATATTAGGATATTTTTATTATAATAGTATTAGGATATTTTTATTATATCCTAACTTGAATAAAGAACCTTCACATTAATGAGGGAAGAACCATCTACATAATGACACATCCCTATCTTGGATAAATGAAAATATATCTTTGAAGGATGATTGAAAAGTTGAGCATGTGAGCATGTGAGCATGGTGATGATGATGATAATGATGATGTTGATGATGATGATTATGATTATGATGTTCATGTCAATGCTAACAATGATGACGATGTTGTTGATGATGATGATGATGTTGATGATGTTGTTGATGATGATGATGATGATGATGTTGATGATGACGATGACAATGATGATGATGATGATCCTGATGATGATGATAATGATTGTGATGATGATGATGATGATTATTATCATCATCATGAGGATGATGATGATTATTATCATCATCATGATGATGATGATGATGATGATGATGATGATGATGATGATGATCACGATGACAATGATGATGATGATGACGATGATGATGAAGATTATGATGTTGATGTCGATGATGACAATGATGATGATGATGATTATCATCATCATGAGGATGAGGATGATAATGATGATGATGATGATGAATTTGATGATGATGATGTTGATGATGATGGTGATGATTATGATGTTGATGAAGACAATGACAATGATGATGACGACGATGACAATGATGATGATGATGATGATGATGATTATGATGCTGATGAAGACGATGATTATGAATATGACGATGATCATGATTATGATCATGATCATGATTATGTTGATGATGATCATCTTGATGATGATGATGATGATTATCATCATCATGAGGATGACGATGATGATGATGACAATGATGATGAAGATGATGATGATGTTGATTGTGACAACGACGATGATGATGATGATGATGATGATGATGATGACGACGATGATGATTATGATGATGATGATGATGAAGATGATGATGATGATGAAGATGATGATGATGATGATGATGATGATGATGTTGATCGTGACGATGGTGGTGATGATGATGATGATGATGATATTAATGATGAGGATGATGATTATCATCATCATGAGGATGACGATGATGATGATGTTGATGATGAGTATCTTGGATAAATGAAAATATAGCTTTGAAGGATGATTGAAAAGTTGAGCATGTGAGCATGTGATCTTGGTGATGATGATGATGATGATGATGATTTTGATGATGATGATTATGATTAGATGATGATGATGATGATGATGTGTGATGATGACGATGGCGACGATGAAGATGATGATGTGTGATGATGACGATGATGATGATGAAGACCACGATGATGATGATGATGATGTCTACGATGAAAATGATGATGATGATGATGATGATAACAATTTCAATATATTTCATCATCTTATTCATCCATGTCAGTGTCTTCTTCATCCATGTCATCATCTGTATCAACAGATACATAGTCAACATTGTAAGGATTGGCCATATCATCATCGTCATCGTCATCAGTTGTGCTCATCGTGTCATCATTGGAATAATATTCATCGGCATTGTCTGCTAAATCAAGTTGATCATGCTCTTCATCATCATATTATTCTTCCATAGAACCCTCTTCATTACCATCATCTAGGTTATACTTTACCGGCCTTCCCCTTGGATCATGTCTGACAACAAACAACCAACCCGCTTTACCTAGAACCTTTGAGTAAAATACTTGTTCAAATTGGCTTGGAAGAACATAGGGCTCTGCTCCTGGCTCAAACAACCTTGTGTTTACCATGGTAAATCCATTATCATGTTAAATATTAGTTCTATTGGGATCACATTGATTCAATTGTAACTTGTACCATTTGACAACGAATAGAACTACCTTAAAGGATTTAAAGTCACACTATATAATATCTTCCAAATACCCATAGTATTGATTTTCTGAGACTTCTAGATGTCTGACAGTTCTAGATGAAACATTGGTAACCTCAAAGACATCCCAAATTCTAGAATCTCATGTTTTCTTTGTTTCATCCAGTTTTTTTATTCGATATCTACCTCCATTGTAGACCATAGCCTTATGGTGTTTTACCTGCAATAAGCAATACACGAAAAAATTACACAACCAATCAGTCCTTATGCAACAATACATGGAAAAAAAGAACATGTACGTCAAAAAGTAATTTGCAAAATAAAAGATTTAGAGGGATATTTGATTAATTATATACTTGCCATTTTATCTTTTACACCATATGCCAAATCGATTTCCCTTTCTGTTATATTGTTATCTCCATTGCGTTGTGCTACTTTTACCAATGAAGCCACACCTTCCCATGATATTCCATGACCAGATTGTGCGCATCGTTCAATCCATACCTTCATCCAATCAAGATTGTTTGCGATGTATAAATGAATTGCATCCCATTCTCGACCAACTGTTTAATGACAATAACCATTAAAATCAAAGAAAGGTGTAAATCTCCTGAACAAAGACATATATGCTCTTAATTGAAGCAATGATGACTAGAAAATACAATTAGAATATGAAGGATATAATAAAAATCCACTAGCTAATAATTACCTTTCAGCTTCCTCAATATACCTTTCCCCTTCAGTTGCTCGCCTTCAAATTTTTTATTGGAGTCCGGATCACAAATGCGATGTAAATTGAGCTTTGGTGCTAAAATAGGAAGATATTCACTAACATACAACATGTTTTGGTATATCGTATATCCTTCCATCATAGAACCCTTTGGATGTGCTAGTTGTCTCACCAAACCCTTCATAAATTTCAAGTGCCTCTCAACCATCCACATGGACCTTGAGTGCACAGGTCCACACAACTCAATCTCCTCAACTTGGTGTATGAGGTAGTGTTCCTGTGCATTGAAAAATGCCGATGGTAGATGCTTCTTCATTTCACACATGAGACGAGGAATTTCTCTCCTCCAATACTTTGTATCTTCTTTATGGATTTATTTATATGTGAACCATCTACAAATGATGCAAACCAATAACGATATTTAACAAAAATAAACATTAAATTACAATATATGCTGAAATAGTGCACACAAAAAAACAAATATAAATTATTATACGAAGAATTAAAGAAACACTAAGCACATGCAAGTAATCGCTAGTTACCTCATGTATTTACCAAGATTATATATAACGTGTTTGACATTGTTGTCGAATTTGTCCAGGAGAGAGAGAGGTAGAACATACTGTATCAATATACAAACCATGCCATTTATTAAAAAAAGAGTATACAAACAAGAGAAAATTATATGGACATAACAATAATAATTACCTTGATGAAGACATGCCAATCATGTGTTTTGACCCCCGTAAAATCACCTTTTTTAGTTATGATATTCTTCAAGTTTGCACAAAAACCGGTTGGAAATTTAATTTTCCACATTACTTCTTTGATAACATTGCTTTGTTGCTCCGTAAACATCCATGGAATTGAGTTTATATTAACTTGTTCTCTGTTGGTATGAAATTGGATGACGTCTTTCATTGCATGGTTTCTTTCTTGAATATCTTTGCACACTTTCACAACTTTATATTTCTCCCTCCCTGGCTCTAGTAGTCGTCATAAGGTTTCAGTAACATTGTTTCCAATATGCGTTGTATCAAACAAATGAGCAATTTGTAGGTGCTCATAGTAGGGCAACCTGTTGAATTGAACAGGATAACTTTTCATTCCTCGTGGAAGACCATTAATGCCTTCATGATCACGATGGAAATCATGAATATTAGTTTATAATTAATAAATTACATCATAAATCAAACATGGCCAACAAACAACTTACAATAAAAATTAAAATACATAAAAATTCATATACGATGAGCTATACGTACCATGATGATGATTTCTATTCTATTGCATCTTCCAAAGGTGAGGTTTCATTCTCCATGGTTTTAATGCAGTCTCCTACTTCCCATTGAAAATATTTCTTTCAGTTGTTCTATACCTGTGATTCTTAGAGAGGAAATGCCTATACTCATCAAACACCTCCTTTCTTAAGATTTTTGAACGAAGAGATTTTATCTTAAGACCACAAACAGGACATGCAAATTTACCCTTTGTCTGAAGACCTACAATATTTACATATGGAATATCTATGTCAAATATATTCATTTATAAAATATTCTAACTACTCCATATCATTAAATCCAATTAAAGTGGAACTTAAAATTACAAACCACAAAATGAAGTTAACCCAGGGGCATCGTGTATTGTCCATACAACCATTGCATGGACTTGAAATTGCCTGTGTCATATTGGTCTAGATACGTCATCCATATTTATGCCATTCCATAACTTCAATAGCTCATCTATAAGAGGTTCGATGTATACATTCATATCTTTGACTTGCAACTTACCTGATTCATAATTTGAAGAACATATAAAATATATCATTATGAGAACCATTAAGATATATAAACCATGCATAAGAGTAAAATAATAGATATATATATGAAATTAAGATACATATTACGAAAAATGAGATGCCACAACTACATTATAAATAAAACAGTTTTCGTCAATAAAACCTGGAATAATCATCAACAACATTATATGCTCCCTCTTTATTAACAACCATGGAGGAATGTTATTGTTCATAACGAAAATAGGCCACACCGTGTAAATGGATTTCATCTGTGCAAATGGACTAACACCATCTACCGGCAAAGAAATCCTAAGATTACGTGGTTCTTCTTTAAAGTGAGGCCACTTTTCCTCAATATATCTAAAAGCAGTACCATATGTAGTCATTTGGATAACATCATCTTGACTTCTGTTCCTGGCATGGTAATCCATAAATTGCGCTATGTTTTTGCATCTGAATAGTCGTTGCAAATGTGGAATGATGGGAATATAACGAAGAACCTTCTGAGGCACCTTTTTTGTTACTTTATCTATATGATATCTACTTACATGACATTCTGAACATTCTGTTGCAAATTCATGCTGATTATAATATATAACATGGTCATCGGGGCATGCATGAATTGCTTCATAATGCATGCCAATCTCTTTCATGATGGAAGATAAATCTCGATATTTGTGAGGTAAAATATTTGATGGTTTTAACAAAAATTCAGCTATCAAGCTACAAAAATAAAATAAAATTGTTAATGCAATAAATAAATAATATTAAGGAAACACACTTCATCTGTATGATGATCAATAATGAGTTAACAATATAGTTATTAGAGGAATACAAATAAAATTTATCATGATCATACAATTATTAGATACCTTAGCATACGTGTGATTGCAGTGTTTGAAAGACCATTAATAACCTTCAAGTTCATTATCAACAATATAGTAGAGAGAATATTTGTTTTTGAGCCTTCATAAAGGGGTTCATATGCCTTATCGAGAAGAGGTATATCATGAACATCATCAAAGTCATCATCATTTTCATTATCAACATCATCATCATCCATTCTAATGTTAAATGAATCATGGATCAATGTATTTGTACCATCATCTTCAATTACATCATCGGCATGATCATCTTGTTTAATATGATCATTCACTTGTTCTCCATTAAACATACACGCTCCATGATCTTGATCCTGAACTTGTTCTGAAAGCAATTCCTCTGGATGACATGCTATAGGGTGTCTTTCCTTTAATATAAATACATGGAAACATCAGTGGATTTACATTAATATATGAAAAAAAATAATACATACAATTACAAAAAAAACAAATATAATAATGTTTATAATGCTAAACCTACAAATGGACAATATTCGTTCCTACCCTCAACGTGTCCATGTTCCATGCAATGTTTTGTGGCTGTTGAGATCAATATTCTTCTACTCTTAAATTCCCTGCATTGATTACTTGGACAATAACATTTTCCATCACCCCTTCGTTTCGTTGCATCCCATAGTCTAGCAAGCAATTGTCGATTGTCTTCGTTTGGATCTGGAATATTTAATCTATTTGACATTTTGTCATAAACTTCTTTAATGAATATAAATGATTGTCTTAAAAAATAAAGTTGCATGCATCAACCACGAATCAAGTTTTTGTCAAACGGAGAGAAGTTGAAGAATAAAAAATTCCCAGCAAGCTGTCTATCGATGAAAAAAAAAATTCCCACAACTGCCCGTTGAAGAATAAAAAAATTCCTGAAAACGTCCATCGAGGAACAAATAATTTTTGCAATCGTCCTTCGCTTCTACAACAAACATGTCAAAATGTTTAAAACAATTTATATTTATAATGGACATGCATCGGATATTCGACACCTTGAACATAGTTACCGTTGAAAGTATGGGACAATAAAATTTAAAATCATGTAAACCTTAATTTTTTTTTATAAAAAAAGCTATACTGTCCATCGAAGATCCAATGCTTAGGGGTCGAATAACTGACATTTTTTGGGTTCACAGACATCGAAGATATGACCTAGAAGTGTTGGATAACCGCCACCACATGAGTCGAAAATCCAACACCCATGTGTCGGATAATCGACGACGCTATAAATATTTTGTTGTCGGCATTTTGTTGATTGATTGTTGTCCGACACATCCATGCAAAATGTCGAATGACGTCGAATTTCAGGTTCAGGTCCTATTGTGTCCCCCTTTATCATCCTTCAAAATAACAATATGATCTTTCTTTTTAAGTTCCTTGAGGGCTCTGCTTTCTTCTCTGGTGATGTTGGGTTTCGATGGTTTTTCTCTTCTTGGAGTTACAACACAATCCTGATGCACCTGTTCAGCTTCATTTTTTGGTAGTTGTTTAATGTTTTCTTCAATACTGTAGATGGTGTCTTCGAATGGAATATTTTAGGGGATATAGAAAAAGTAAGACCTTTCTAAAGTATTTTTCTGGTCGGAGCATTTATTTCAAGGCTCAAGAGGTTGACAACGAGTCTATTTGGATCCTTAGTTTCGACTTTGTGGTTAGCGCTGCCATCAATTACCCTTATTTCACGTTGGTTTCCATCCCTTGGAATGTGGTCACTCTTATGATCCTGTGTATTGATATTGTGGTTTGTGCTACCAACGATTACCTCAATTCATTGGTCTCCATATCCTAGAAGTTGGTCTCTTTTAAGATATTATGCATTGATATCATGGTTTTCGTGGTTTTTGCTGCCAGTGATTACCTCTTCAATTTGTTGGTTTCCATCTCCATGTAGTTGATTTCTCTTACAATCCCATGTGTTGGGAGTAACGCCGAAGTTGGGAGTCAACTGAATGCTAATTCATGGAACCTGTAGTTCGTGGCTACACTCAATTTCCTAGTTCATTGGTTGGAGACAATATCTCATGGTTACTATCCATGAAGGAAATTTCTCCCCCAATCGTTGGGCTTACCATGCTAGTCTGTTCATGTTGTTACAATTTAATGAGTTTTGCATTGTTCTTGATTTTTAATCTTCTATACACCATATCAGCTCTCCCAATCAAGCAGCGGTATCAGTAGTCCCATGTAGTGTTATCTATTAAGTTTTCTAGTTGGATGTGTAACTTCAAGATCTTGCGATACAATCTTTCCAAGGAGAGGTGAAGACTTCTAATCTGATCACATACCAACATGAGATCCATTTTCCTAAAAAGTTGATTGTTGTAATGATGACTAGAAAATACAATTAGAATATGAAGGATATAATAAAAATCCACTAGCTAATAATTACCTTTCAGCTTCCTCAATATACCTTTCCCCTTCAATTTCTCCCCTTCAAATTTTTTTTTGGAGTCCAGATCACAAATGCGACGTAAATTGAGCTTTGACGTTAAAATAGGAAGATATTCACTAACATACAACATGTTTTGGTATACCGTATATACTTCCATCATAGAACCCTTCGAATGTGCTAGTTGTCTGACCAAACCCTTCATAAATTTCAAGTGCCTCTCAACCATCCACATGGACCTTGAGTTCACAAGTCCACACAACTCAATCTCCTCAACTTGGTGTATGAGGTAGTGTTCCTGTACATTGAAAAATGTCGATGGTAGATGCTTCTGCATTTCACACATGAGACGAGGAATTTCTCTCCTCCAATACTTTATATCTTATTTATGGATTTCTTTAGATGTGAACCATATACAAGTGATGCAAACCAATAACGATTTTTAACAAAAATAGACATTAAATTACAATATATGCTGAAATAGTGCACAAAAAAAACAAATATAAATTATTATACGGAGAATTAAAGAAACACTAAGCACATGCAAGTAATCACTAGTTACCTCATGTATTTACCAAGATTATATATAACTTGTTTGACATTGTTTTCGAAGTTGTCCAGGAGAGAGAGAGGTAGAACATACTGTATCAGTATACAAACCATGCCTTTTATTAAAAAAAGAGTATACAAACAAGAAAAAATTATATGGACATAACAATAATAATTACCTTGATGAAGACATGCCAATCATGTGTTTTGACCCCCGCAAAATCAGATTTTTTAGTTATGATATTCTTCAAGTTTGCACAAAAACCAGTGGGAAATTTAATTTTCCGCATTACGTCTTTGACAACAATGCTTTGTTGCTCCATAAACATCCATGGAATTGAGTTTATATTAACTTGTTCTCCGTTGGTATGAAATTAGATGATGTCTTTCATTACATGGTTTCTTTCTTGAATGTCTTTGCACACTTTCGCAACTTTATCTTTCTCCCTCCTTAGCTCTAGTAGTCGCCATAAGGTTTCAGTAATATTCTTTCCAATATGCATTATATCAAACAAATGAGCAATTTGTAGGTGCTCATAGTAGGGCAACCTTCTAAATTTAATAGGATAAATTTTCATTCTTCGTGGAAGACCATTAATGCCTTCATGATCACGATGGACATCATGAATATTAGTTTATAATTAATAAATTACATCATAAATCAAATATGGCCACTGCAACAAACAACTCACAACAAAAATTAAAATACATAAAAAATCATATACGATGATCCATACGTACCATGATGACGATTTCTATTGTATTGCATCTTCTAAAGGTGAGGTGTCATTCTCTATGGTTTTAATGCAGTCTCCTACTTCCCATTGCATGGAATTGAAATTGCCTTTGTCGTATTGGCCTAGATACGTCATACATAGTTATGCCATTCCATAACTTCAGTAGCTCATCTATAAGAGGTTCGATGTATACATTCATATCTTTGACTTGGAACTTCCCTGATTCATAATTTGAAGAACATATAAAATATATTATTATGAGAACTATTAAGATATATAAACCATGCAGAAGAGTAAAATAATAGATATACATATGAAATTAAGATACATATTACGACAAATGAGATGCCACAAATACATTACAAATAAAACAATATTCATCAATAAAACCTGGAATAATCATCAACAACATTATGTGCTCCCTATTTATTGACAACCATGGAGGAATGTTATTGTTGATAACAAAAATAGGCCACACCGTGTAAATGGATTTCATCTATGCAAATGGATTAACACCATCTGTTGCCAAAGAAATCCTAAGATTATGTGGTTCTTCTTTAAAGTGAGGCCACTTTTTCTCAATATCTCTAAAAGTGGTACCATTTGCAGGCATTCAGATAACATCATATTGACTTTTGTTCCTGGCATGGTAATCCATAAATTGTGCTATATTTTTGCACCTGAACAGTCGTTGCAAACGTGGAATGATGGGAATATAACGAAGAGCCTTCTGAGGCACCTTTTTTGTTACTTTATATATACGATATCTACTTACATGACATTCCATACATTCTGTTGCAAATTCATGCTGATTATAATATATAACATGGTCACCGGGGCATGCATGAATTGCTTCATAATGCATTCCAATATCTTTCATGATGGAAGATAATTCTCGATATTTGCGAGGTAAAATATTTGATGGTGGTAACAAAAATTCAGCTATCAAGCTATAAAAAATATAAAAAAAATTATTAATGTAATAAATAAATAATATTAACGAAACATGCTTCATCCGTACGATGATCAATAATGCATTAACAATACAATTATTAGAGGAATACAAATAAACTTTATCATGATCATACAATTATTAGATACCTTAGCATACATGTGATTGCAGTGTTTGAAAGACCATTCATAACCTTCACGTTCATTATCAACAATATAGTAGAGAGAAGATTTGTTTTGGAGCCTTCATAAAGGGGTTCATATGCCTTATAGAGAAGAGGTATATCATGAACATCATCAAAGTCATCATCATTTTCATTATCAACATCATCACCATACATTCTAATGATAATTGAATCATGGATCAATGTATTTGTACCATCATCTTCAATTACATCATCGGCATGATCATCTTGTTCAATATGATCATTCACTTGTTCTCCATTAAACATACACGCTCCATGATCCTGATCCTGAAATTGTTCTGAAAGCACTTCCTCTGGACGACATGCTATAGGGTGTCTTTCCTTTAATATAAATAAATGGAAACATCAATGGATTTACATTAATATATGAAAAAAAATAATACATACAATTACAAAAAAAAATGAATATAATAATGTTTATAATGCTAAACCTACAAATGGACGATATTCGTTCCACCCCTCAGCGTGTCCATGTTCCTTGCAATGTTTTGTGGCTGTTGAGATCAATATTATTCTCCTCTTAAATCCCCTGCATTGAGTACATGTACAATAATATTTCCCATCACCCCTTCGTTTCGCTACATCCCATAGTCTAGCAAGCAATTGTCGATTGTCTTCATTTTGATCCAGAATATTTAATCTATTTGACATTTTGTCATAAAATTCATTAATGAATATAACCAGTTGTCTTAAAAAATCAAGTTCCATGCATCAACCATGCATAAATTTTTTGTCAAACAGAGAGAAGTCGAAGAATAAAAAATTCCCGGCAAACTGTCTATCGATGAAAGAAAAAAATTCCCACAACCACCTGTTGAAGAATAAAACAATTCCTGAAAACGTCCGTCGAGGAACAAATAACTTTCATAATCATCCGTCACTTCTACAACAAACATGTTGAAATGTTTAAAACAAATTATATGTATAATGGACATGCGTCGGATATTCGACGCCTTGAACATCGTTACCATTGAAAGTATGGGACTATAAAATTTAAAATCATGTAAACCTTAATTTTTTTTTATAAAAAATCTATACTGCCCGTCGGAGATCTTACGCTTAGGGGTTGGATAACTGACATTTTTTGGGTTCACAGACAGATTTGAAGCTCTGACCCGAAAGTGTCGGATAACAGTCGCCACATGAGTTGGAAATCTGATGCCCATGTGTCGGATAATCGACGACGCTATAAATATTTTGTTGTCGGCATTCTATTGATTGATTGCTATTCGACATATCCGTGCGAAATGTCGAATGACTTCGGATTTTGGGTTCAAATCCTGTTGTGTCCCCCTTTATCATCCTTCAAAATAACAATATGATCTTTCTGTTTAAGTTCCTTGAGGGCTCTTCTTTCTTCTCTGGTGATGTTGGGTTTCGATGGTTTTTCTCTTCTTATGGTTACAACACAATCCTAATGCACCTGTTTAGCTTCATTTTTTGGTAGTTGTTTAATGTTTTCTTCAATACTGCAGACGATGTATTTGATTGGAATATTTTAGAGGAAATATAAAAATTAAGATCTTTTTGAAGGACTTTTCTGGTGGGAGCATTTATTTTGAGGCTCGAGAGGTTGACAACCAGTCTATTTGGATCCTTAGTTTAAACTTTGTGGTTAGATCTGCCATCAATTACCCTTATTTCATGTTGGTTTCCCTCCCTTGGTAGCTGGTCACTCTTATGATCCTATGTATTGATATTGTGGTTTCTAATACCAACGATTACCTCAACTCATTGGTCTCCATATCCTAGCAGTTGGTCTCTTTTAATATATTGTGCATCGATATCATGGTTTTCATGGTTTTTTCTGCCAGCGATTACCTCTTCAATTTGTTGGTTTCCATCTCCGTGTAGTTGATTTCTCCTACAATCCTGTGTGTTGGGAGTAACACCGAAGTTGGGAGTCAACTGAACGCTAATGCATGGAACCTGTAGTTCGTGGTTACACTCAATTTCCTAGTTTGTTGGTTGGAGACAATATCTCATGGTTACTATCCATGAAGATAATTTCTCCCCCAATCGTTGGGCTTACCACGCTAGTCTGTTCATGTTTTTCTAATTTAACAAGTTTTGCATTGTTCTTGATTTTTAATCTTCTGTACACCATCTCAAATCTCCCAATAAAGAAGCGGTCCCAGTAGTCCCATGTAGTGTTATCTATTAAGTTTTCTATTTGGATGTGTAACTTCAGGATCTTGTGATACAATCTTTCTAAGGAGAGGTGAAGACTTCTAATCTGATCGCGTACCAACATGAGATCCATTTTCCTGAAAAGTTGATTGTTGCGATTGTTTTTAAGGGAGTGGGAAACCTTAGCGAATGTGGGAATGATGCATATTTTCATGCATTGTTTAAGAAATTAAATATGAGTGATCTTCATGTTTTTAGCAATTCAAATTTTTTCTAGGCGTCTTAAGTTTCTCAAGGTTTTCTCTCCATACATGTTGGAAATTAAGTTTGTTGAGATTATGCAGTAAAGATTCATGGAATCTTCTGGAGAGTCTGCAGTGAGTGAGGAGTTTATTTTTACGTTTCTAGCCATGTGTGGCTCATCTTCAGGACAATAGTGATGTTGGGAAGGTGTTCATCTTTCATTAAGGTATTTGGTGCCAACTAGGTTATTAGGTCCTTTTTTGGGTTTAAATTATTTTTAATTTTTAGTCCAAAATCCAAATCTGGGAAGTTTGAATAATTGGGAAGTTTTTCTACTTCATATTCATCCATGAAGTAGACAATTATTCAAATTCATCCATGAAGCATACAATTATTCATATTCATCCATGGATTTTGACACCCCGTTAGAATCTACATTTTCTGCAAATGAAGGACTAGATGACCCATATTCCTCTCTATTATCAATGGGTGCACCATCTGAGTCTACATATATGCCCATTATTTCATATGTCATAATCCTTTTGGATCTACATCTTGGTTTAGCAGACTCCCATCTTGCAACTTCTTCTTTTGGTAGCAATGTCTTGATAATCTATATAATCTTGGAGTGAAGAGTGTCTTTCTTTGTTAACTTGAAATCATAAACAAGTATATAAAATTCCTATAATTTCAATATTTCAATGCGGTGAGGATTTATGTTTTTACCCTTTATTTTTCTCCTTTTGAAAATCCTTTTCTCAACCACCATATCTTCCTTCTACACACCATCAAATGGGTGTGTATATGTTGCATACCAATATACGTCTATTGATATTAATTCTTCATTTTCTTTATTGAACTTCATAACTTGTGCAATCCAGAATGGATAATCATGTGCATCATTTATAGCCATAAGTAAAATCATTCAAACCTCCTTTATATCTTATATTGAGCCCCTATAAAGGTCTTCCATCTCTCAACACTTTGCAAATGATCTTCTAGAGCCAATATACATTTCTCTTTCCTCTACTTAAGAAAACTCAACACCTTGAGGTTAAACCTTTGTTTCTTCATTTTCATTTGATACTCTTTGTGGCCAAGTAAATGGAGACTTCAAACATATATCTCAGTTTGTAGATTTTGAAATTTATGTCACTCTTCTCCATGAAAAAAGACTCCCACCAAACAGAATCAACAACATCAAAGTACTCATGTGTATCTTCGATAGAAAAAATTATTTCTTTCAAGCATTGAGAAGACTTAACATCTCTACTATGTCTCCTTGCATTATGAATCTTTGTAGATGATTGCAATAACAATAAATTTGAAGCATACATTTGACGATTTGGGATGAATTTAAGAAATGGAAAACCTGATGAAGTCCCTCATTTTCTGCTAGTTGATTGCTTCTCGCCCCACAGTAGTGTTTTTCCATCAATATTTTTTATAAGAAATTAATGTTGAAAGCTAATGTCATTAAGTTTTTCAATGCATATTTCTTCACATGTCAACACTTTCTTCCAATTTCTATACAATAGGCTCTGGATGGTATGCTTTCCTTTCAATTTCAATCAATGATGGTAGGCTCCTGACTTTTTTCCTCGTCAATGTCCTTCCTGGCAAAATGGTTGAAAATTTGATCAATATGATCATGCATATTCCCAACAAGAAGGAAACGAATGTTTACCTCTTTAAAAATTCCCAATTCAACGAGCATGTTTAGATAAGAAAACACAACCTACTTTTTTTTATCAACTTGTGTTGTCCAATTGCAAATATACAACTTCAAGAAGATCACCACGTCAATGAGAAAGGACATGGTGAATTATGGTGATGGTCAAATTCACATCATTGTGAATATTTGGAGCTTTAATGTAAACCGTTGGAAACATTTCACCATTAAAAATAATACACCCAACCAAGTGGAACTAAATAAAATTTTCCTTCTTTATATTCTTTGGGACACAAACAAAACTTTGGCAAGAGTGTTTTTTTTTTTTTCTGATCCATGACATCAATTATCAAACCCATATATTTATGTGGAGCAATATAGCACTTTTTAAGATGTTTGTACAACTTTTGATGTTCATTTGAGTGTTGATTGCGATGTTCTTGTAGTGTGTTGATTATGGAATCTACAAACAACATAACAAAAATATTGATAACTAGTTTTCATAATTGACATTTATCTAAAAAATAAACAATTTTGTAAACATACTTCTTTTTATCCCTTCTGATCTATACCTTATTTATTTAAAATAAGCACGTGTACTGCATATCCCCATCCTTGACCTCTTTAGAATGTGGACATTGTTGAACTTATTTTTCCATACTCTTGTGAAATATGCATATATGATGAAGTTGTGGTTTCCTTGACCACCTTGAACATAATCCTTGTAAAAGTTGTAGATTTCCTGCATTGTGAAATTATCTGGAATGTGTATTGTTTCTCTATTTAGCATACTCTATCCATGCTTGGAAAAAATCATGTATCCATGATATTGCAATGCGTGTTGATGGTCCATTGATTCGTCCCTGATAATCGTCAGAGTAAAATGTAGGATCGCTCCATGCTAGAAATTGTACATTGCATATTCACAATATTTATATATTTTTTCCAATACCTCACAATGGTCAAACTGGGGTATTACAGTATTAAATAGTACACTTCATGCCATTTTGATATATTCACCTGTATTTGGTATATACATGAGCATACTTTGGATATTTTGTCTCTAATGCTTTGGAATCATCGATTATAATCTTTAAAATTTAAATATTTTATATATTTTTTAGTAAATAAGGTCATTAAATTCAAATTGACTAAGTCATTACTGATTCATTACCTATTCTGATTCCAACTCTGAGTTGACCCTTAATCGAATCTGAGTTCTAAAACATCCACACGTACCAATCTAGAAAATATATAACCACGTACCCACATTAGCAAAAAGGAAACACATCAAAATGATAAGCTCTAACACTCTTGTAAATTTATAAACTGTTCATTTTATAAAATTTCTATAGTGGATCAATCAAGCTATGGTTTAATGGTTGAGTGGGGACACAAGCCATCACATGCTAATGAACCAAGTTCAAAATATAGAGGGTGTAAATACCCTGAGTATAAGCTAAGGAAGTTTGATTGGATTCATATGAAGATTAATTCAACACATAAAAATAAAAAAATATTTTTTTGTAGTGGACATGTATGCTAAACCAACACACTAATACCGCAAATATAGACATGAACTCAAGTAGAGCTGAAGTAAAGCATGGATCTGAATTATTTGAAGTTTATAATAACATAAGTAAACCTCAAAATACTGAAGAAAGACCAAAACGCATAAAATATTAGGGGCACCTACACATCCAAGTGGGTTGCACCTGTAGCCCAAATGTGTGGAGGAATACCTCTTCAAAAAAAATGTGTTGATTAGATAACTCAAGTCACAAAAGTTTTGAAAAATAGGGGAAATAACCTATTTATATAAAATATAGATAAACCCTAAGTTGTGGGAAAATTGACAATTAGAGAGTACTTTTTCCCTCATTAAATTGAAATAACATAGAATAAATACCTATAAATAAAACATGATTGCAAACTTAGCTTAGATATCGAATAGTTCATGTAGATAGGTTTTACTTGCGTGCTAAGAATATTTTGGTTTTCTACCAAACATATCCTCCCCTTTTGAGAAGATTTGTCCCAAACACTCAATGAAAAAATAGTGGGGGACCAGGGTGAAAATTCGTATGCCAATCTAAACTTGTAAGATGCATTGTCATAATAATATAAGTATCAAATATTTTTTTCTCTACAAATATTTCTACATTTGGAAAAGGATATTTACATCAAATAAAGAAAAAATCAACAAAATAATAAGAGTATATACAATGATACTTACATCCTTTTCCTTAATGATACAATAAATGAAATAAAATATGAATAGTCACCAGACTGGAAATGAACCATTTGGCATCTTTGATAAGAAAAAAAACTTTTACCAAAATTTGCATGCATACTTCCTCTCTCAACTTACAATAAAAGGTAGTCAAAAAGTTGACATGATTCTCAAAAACACATTTTCAATTAATCTTACATAGGGAAAAAAAGTATTAATTTTTACCACATCAAATGCCCCTAAGAGAGAAGCAAAATAGGTACCAAAAATCACCAAACAAATTTGCGCTCCATTGAAATCTTCCCTTAAAAAAAGACACGTGCTCTATCTGTGACTATGTACATGATCCCAATGGTAATGGACCGTGAGAAATCCCATAACATATGTTTCACTATTTTTTAACAGTAAGATGTAGTCTAGTCAACCATAATTATAAAAACCACTAAGCTTGCTAAATTTTGGATCCAATGTGAAATTATATTTTCATCTGATGAGGTCTAATGATCTTTGAACCCCTCTCAAACGTCCTAATACAATTAATTAAAATATAAAAAATTTAGGTAAAATGGTATATTATTTCCTTTATGGTAATCAAATTTTGCACGACTTGGACTTAGTAAAGACTCAGCTAGCATATGACTTGTCGATTTAGGAAAGACTCAGGAAGGACTCAGGACATACTCGAAAAGACTCAATAAATAGGACAAAAGCTTAAAATATGGTAAATTTTAGGAACAAAAATAGGTTAATGGAATTTCTAATCCATATAAGTTATAAATATACAATCTATGCAATACTATCATGACAACATCTCATAGACTGTGATACATAAAACAATGAATTTTTTAAAGCAAAAAAGTTAAATATGAAAGAGAAAATAGGAAAATGTTTCCATAATCAAAATCAGAAATGGCAGCAAGTTCAAAATTCAAATACATAAACCATAACTCGGCCTCATAACATAATCACTTCATTCTATGGACAGTGCAATACATCAATATTCTTACTGTTGAAAATAAAATTCATCGGGGCTTTTATATGTTGCGTTCACTTGAAGCGATTGTATGTTTTCCCTTCTTCTCAGGTCAATAGTTCCCATGCAATTTTTCTCTTCATGAAATACATCTTGAACCCTATGAGTGTACTAACCTTTCATTCTTCCCTTGCTACTTTAAGAATATACTCTAAAACTATGGATTCTTTTACTAGAACGGGTCTCTCAAGTAAGTTAGCAATCTCGGAAAGAGAAAGGCCTTTCTCCTGCCACATCCTGCAAACTTCGATATTTGCAGGGCATTAACACTAAAAAGTGTTCACCTAGCTTTTCATGGTCTAAACCATATATATACATCATATTCCTACCATATTTCCATTACTTTTGACCTTCACAATTTTATTTCCACCAAAAATGGTCCAAAACATCATTATTTACTATGGTTTACCCTCACTCTCTCCCAAAAAGGGTCACAACCCTAAAAAAGAGAAAGGGTCAGAAAACCACAGGAAAATACCATGGGTCAAAAAATACCATGGATCACAACCTTGGGTCAAAAACCCTAGGACCATACTATAAATACATTGCGAAGGACTCTCCTAAAACAAATTTTGGCCATTCCAAAAGTTACTTAGAACTTTTTCCTCATTTCCATCTGTCGGTACACTGTGACACTTTTTCTCTCAGGTGTTCACATACTCCCTTGCCACCATTCCCATTTCCATACCATTCCCATGTTGTATGTTGAGACATTCTCCATACCCATATTGGATCCACTCCACATTTGACACCTGTTCATGGAGACCATTGGAGAACCAATCCATAGAGATGCAAAACCACTTCCGAGGACGGCTACGGTGGCCCATTCTACAGGAAAAGAGGTGTATTTTATTTATTTGCATTAGTTTAGTTTATCCAATATATGTTAAAAAATGTTGAAAAATATTTACTTTTCATTATTAGTTTAGCTTGTTGTTTTCTTTTCTATTGAACTCTTCCTTATGATCACAACAATCTAGGGTTGGTGATTTTGCACGTAGCTGGGGAAAAATCCCCACTACAGTTTTGGCAACTCCATTGGGGATTGAACCTAGAATCTCTGCATACCATCCCACCCTTTATACCTAGGGGTAGTGGCCCTTCCACATCCATTCCAACTATTCCTACTATGGAAATTCAACCTCACTCGCCCTTAGTCATGCATGGGAACTACGTTCTTGCTGCCATAGACACCATTGGTTGTTCATCCCAAGATAACCTCAACTCTAGCCTACCTTTCATGGCTATTCTTAACCTTCCATATCTATCATGGTTAACCAACGATCCCATTCATCACCACCCACAATGGCCTCCTATGCCTACAAATATTCCCTCAGACATCCCTAAGTTTGATGGAAAAGCAGGCAAGGACCCTCAAAACCACATCATGTCTTTCCACTTCTAGTGTTCATCAAACAACATTATGTATGACTCTATTTGATTGAGTGTGTTCCAGCACACTCTCACAGGTGTTGTGGCCAAGTGGTACATCGAGCTACATAATGATACTAACCCCGACTTCTCCTCACTTGCTTCCATCTTCCTTTAGTACTTTAAGTTACCGTCCATTCATTATGACGAGGGAGTGGAGATCCTTTTATCATGTTGCCAGACCACAACTACCCACATAACGGATCATATCCATGAGTGGCGACATCAGCGTAGCTTGTGAAAGATCCAATTGGATGATAAGATCTTCCTTGACTCATTCCTCAAAACCTTACTCCCCCCATAGCCAAGGATGCCACATCTGAGCGACCCCAGACAGAGCAGGAAGCCATCCTTAAGGCTCAGCAATTCCATTTGATCTATGCCTAGTCCAGTTACTTATATACCGTCATACCCGATGATCCATGAGCTGACACCTCTCGCCCTGATACACCAGGGGAATCTCACATTGTTGATGGATTTATCGGCTCCATTACCCAAGACCCTTAGTTTTAGGTGGCCTCTCCCATGATGCCACCCCATCCGGGTAACATCCACAATGTTTCCCAACCAAGTTATGCCACTGATTACTCACGTATGTTGGCTCAATTTGGAGCTACTTCACCTTATGCTCCCCCCGGTTACTCCCTTGATTACTCACATGTGACGGCTCAGTTTGAAGCCACCTTGTCCTACATACCTCCCACGCCAAATTATCATGTTCATGGGCTGATTTGTTCGACACACTCATTTTCTGGCCAAGCAGCCAAATTTGCAGCCCTCCAGCTCCTCTGGTCTATTATGAACCACATGTGCAACCTAACTCGGCTGCGTCCCTGACTCCTTCACTTTCTTCGGGATATTTTTATGCTTAGAAAAACCTTCCTAACCAACCTGCCCCCAAAAACAAACAAGGGTAGGGAAAGAACAAGCGAGGTATAAATTGAGGCAATAACTGGCTGGAGAGGAGGCAACCAATAGGACAACCCTCCAAACAATAATAGTATCAAACCACCTGAACAGAATTCCCAGCATCTCAATTGGATTGGGAAGAACCCATAGTTGTAGACTAACCATCCTTGTGCTATCTGCAACACCTACTGTCATTACACTCATCAATGTCCTCAAATTGCTTGCATCCAACAACTTCATCAAAATGACAATCAATGTGATCCGAACGCAGCTGCTCCGGCTCAGCCAAACCCAGCACCACCAGGTCCTTCGCCTATGGTGATCCAAAACCACCTACCACACCAAGGAATGGTTTCAAACCAGCACTTGGCCCCACCTGCTTTTGTATCTCCTACTACGGCCCCACCTGTTGAGGCTGGTGTCCATCACCTCATGACGTTGTCGTCTGAAGTCAGCCTCCAAAATCGATGCAACAAGTATGGATCCACCTCAAAAACCACAGACCCATCAACGGAATCTACCTCTACCACTTACGATATGTCTCTGCACTTACCAAGACACCCCACCGATGGGGCAACCAAAGTCACCTAGTTCCCTATGCATCGTGTCACAAACAATGCTACTGCCAAAGATGCCCTCAACTATAGTATAGTTGACAACTTGGCCCAATATCCTAGAGCCATGTCTGCTTTGAAAGTTCTTAAAACTTTCCCATCACAGCGTAAAGCATTTTTGTGCACGTTAGGTGTTGTTGATCCCTCTGATTCTAGGTTGATCACCTTCGACTTAGATCAAGGAAAACCTCAAATGTTATCCACCGTTGCCTTCCAAGTCTCGGTCACAATCATAATCTAGTTTTACATCAATGCATTATTGATGAGGGGGCATCCACTAGCATTATGTCAACTTTTGTTTGGCAAAAACTCGGGACCCCTACCCTTCAACCTTCCACCACTACTCTTTGCACCTACGATGGCCTCTCTACTCATCCCCAAGGAATTCTCACGAATATCCCTGTTGAGTTGGCTATCAAAATGGTTTTGATTAACATTGAGGTTGTTAGCGCCCAACTTGATTACAACTTCCTCCTAGGATGTAGCTACATGTATGCCATGCGAGTTGTGGCCTCTATTGTCTTTCAACTCCCGATGTTCCTTCATGATGGGAAGATAGTGATCATTGACTAGTTGACATACTACAATCCGAAGGGTCTGACCACATCGGAACACATCCTTCCTACTGTCAATATTTCCATTGACAACGCATCCATTCTGTCCTTATATGTTATCTGCCCGGGCTTGTTTTCTAACACGCCTATAAAGGACACCATTTTGTCCTTACCACCTCCACTTACACTGACTGACGTATCGAATTTGTGCACTATCACATCTGGTACTATCCTGACCACATCGCAACATCAGTCACAAACCCACCACAGTCACCCTGGAATTATTGGGATTCATTCTTGATCCACGTGATTCCCTTCCTTTTTCCACCATTTAGAATCATGAGAAATCATGTCATGGCTACTCTCAACTTACCTAATTTCATGCTAGCAATTCCTTTATGGTACCTCGATCCACCCACCCAAACCCTACTTCCCCAAGTTGTGTTTACTCCCGTCCAACCTATTGAGACGATGTCTCGCTCACCTCCTGGTCCATCAAAGACTACTCTTGTATCCACGATTTCCCCTCCTCCTCTAAAGAGGGTTGGGGGGAAGGCCTCCAAAGCAACAATTGAACCTTGTTCAGCTCCCACTTGTGCATTGTGCAATATCCAATTTTAGTCGACACAAAACTATTCAGAGTTATCTCTCCTTCATGCCAACATGGACACTATGGATGAGATCGATGGTGCTCAAGTGGTCACCATCCCAGATCCATCGATGGTCAAGAACAATTCATTGCGAACCAACCATCCTTGTGCATTTTGTGGCTTATATGGTCATTACTCTCACCATTTCCCTGAATTTTCGGAGTATCAGTCAGCCCTTCATGACCTTTGAAAACACTCCCGTGAATTTGAGATTACTGTCCTTGAAGAGACCCACCCTCCGACTTCTTCCTCGGACACAAGCAACACCATTTACATGATCTCTACTTCCAGTAGTCCTTCCTCTTCATCGATTGTGGAAGATCCACCTAATCTATCTCGACACCACTTTTTTGATGGCGAAGATATCTGTAAAACCACCATCGATCTTATCCCATTTCACTTAGTCCATGGTCTGGAATTAGTTCTTCCCATTGAAGACCAGATTCCATCACCCCGCCTTGCCGATGAACTTATACCTGATACTTCACCATTAGAAGAAACCCTACTTATGCTTGAATAAGCTAATGAGGACCTTTGTGCTTCTCTCTAGATGATTGAAGCAGCAAAGACTTGGTCGAAGTCCCATTTTGACTCACATGTCCATCCTTGCACCTTTAATGAGGGAGACCTTCTCCTCGTCTCTAATCAAGCCAACGATAAGTTAGGGAAAGGGAAATTTGATTCCATGTAGTATGGCCCATACATCATCCATTAATGTCTCAACAAGGGGGCATATATATTCACTCTCTCTAATGGCCATCCCTTGAAGAATCCCCATAATAGGATCTACCTCAAGAGGTTCTATGCCTAAAGTCACTCACCATCCCTACCCTTGTAGCATAGTCTTTCTTTTTTGTTTGGATTCATTTTTACCATGATTCGGTGACCCCTTCTAGTAGTTTCTCCATGTCTAGTTAGAGTGAGTCCATTGCAGAACTCGGTTTCATCATTTTCACATGAGCGGGTGGATCTAACCCATCCAACTTGCCCCTGTGCCGCTGGTACTCCACTCGAGGGTGCGGTCCCATGTCTGCACTTGCACATAGTATGTTGCATGTATGATCTAGATACCTCCATGCTAGCATACCATCAGGTCCCCAGACCTGTCCTTGAGGTCAAGGCATCTCCACGATCTCGCCAGTAGTCTATGCTCACGCATGGATCATCCTCTATGAGGATAAGAAGCTGCCACCACTATGCAAAAAGCTCCCAGGTGAAGAGATGAACTATGCTAGATTGAAACCCTCCTTAGTTTCTTTAATCCATTTATTGGAGTCACCTTGATTTGTGTGACACCACGTGGATCACACCTCATACGTTGAGTTAGATCAATAGAATAGGAAGGAAATTCAACAGTTTTTTCCTTGGCTAGTTCTACCTCTTGAAGAGGCTCATCGAACATGACACTTCTTTCAATAATGATCTATTTTTTTCTAATATCCAGCAGCTTGAAACCTTTTGATTCATTAGTATATCCAATAAATAGACATTCTATGCTTTGTTGTTGTAAAGCCCTCCTTTTATAATGTGGAATTCGGGCCCATGCAGTGGACCCAAACACCCGTAGATTTGACACATTCGGCTTGTGACCGAAGTATGCTTCGAAACGGGTCTTCCCTTTCATAGATGAGTGTGGAACTTTGTTCTATATGTATGATGTTGCATTCATGGCTTCAGCCCACAAATTTGCATCCAACTTATTTGATTCTAGCATACAAGTGGTCATCTCCTTGAGAGACCAATTTTTCCTCTCCGCTATACCGTTCTGCTGGGGAGTGTAGGGAACTGAATGTTGGATCTGAATACCAATTTGGGAAAATATATGCAGTAAATCATTATTGATATACTCCTTTCCATTTTCAGATATCAAAATCTTGATCTTTTTTCCAGATGCATTCTCAATCAAAGCCTTGAATTCAGTGAATTTTTCCAAGACTTCTGACTTCTTTTTGATAAAAAAGACCCATGTGTATCTAGAAAAGTCATCAATGAAAGTGAGAACGTACCTTGATCCATCCATGGATGTAGTAGGCATGGGACCACTGATATCAAAATGTATCAGCCCCAAAATACATTATGCTCAGCTTGCCTTCCCTCGATCGAACTTATGCTCATGGTGCTTTCCAACAACACAGCCCTTGCAAATTCCAGTGGTAGCTTTGATGACCGGGAGGCCTTCAACCATAGAATTCTTCCATAATTGCTGCAATTATTTGAAGTTCAGATGGCCGAACCTCTCACGCCATAGTCTACTCACCTCATTTCCATGAGTCAGCAATGCGGTGGGCTTTGCATCCACCACAAAATGGGAGAACTCGTAGGATTTTGCATGATGGTTTGCTAGGCCTTTTGCTATGAGTTTTTTGGATGCAAGTTATGTGATATCTACATAATCCAGGCTAAATGAGACTCTCTTGGGAAATCCCGTATGTGTCATTTGGTAAACACTTAGGAAGTTTGATGCAAGAGATGGTACATACAAAACATTGGAAAAATAACCATGCTCAAGATTTACAATACCTTGACCTTCGGATGTGATTGTGGAGTCATCTCCCATGTGGACAGGAATGGATTTTCTGGTCTCCAAAGATGAGAAAGAATCTCTTTCAGCCATCATATGGTTTGAATCTCCAGAATATATCAAGAGGGCTTTGGACTTTGAAGTGCTTTCCATGAGGACATGACCTCTTTCATGTTGTGGTTCCCGATCTTCCTGATCTCTCCTCCAAAAGGTTTCTGAAATATTGATGTGATTTTTCTCAAGAAGAGAAGCAGCTTCATCAAGTTTCTTTTTCATGTAGGCATGCTCAAGGTGGAAGCCCTTCCTGCAGTATGAACACTTCACTTTTTCCTTTCCATGATTCCCTTTGTTTTTGTTCTTCTTTGAGCCAAAAGGATCTTCATGCTGCTGGTTTTGAACTTTAGGCTTAGGAGCTTAGAATTTGGTTTTTGGGTTCTTCTACTGCTTTCCTTTACCCTTCAGATCTTTGGGCCCCGTTGCATAGAGGGCTTGATCATGGGAGGATCTCATGATCCCCATCTGGACAAGCTTATCATGTTCACTTGTCATGGACTCAGTGAAGGCATTGAGTGAAGGCATCTTACATCCAAGGGTTGTGAACTTCCCCACATGAAATGTAGAGACAAACACCAAATAATCAGCTCCAAGTTTGGAGAGAATGGAGAGGATGAGCTGATCATCCTCCTTCTCCACCTTACATTGCTTCAACAGTAAGACAATATGGTTGAACTTTGTGAAAAAATCATTTAAGGTCTTGAAATTGGAAGGTTGGAGAGACATCAACTTGTTTTCAAGCTGGTAAACTCTCCAATCATCCTGTTTTCCATACAGGGTGTCCAATTTGTTCCAAATTTCCTTTGGAGTATCCAATCGCGAGATATGGAAAAGAATGTTAGATTTGAAACATTAAGCTAGCATTTCATTAATATCTTTAACTAAGAGAACAACAAGCACAGCAATCAAACACAAGAGAAAATGAACACAGTGTTTTTCCTCAGGGAAACCATAAATGGAGAAAATCCCACAACTTCCTCAGAGATAGAATCAGCACTAAAGTGAAACCCAAAATAGTAAGATGATCTCCCGATAGCATTAAACTTCTTTCTATCTAGCCCGAGTGTCTTCTCCTTCCTCAACTATGCGCTACACTTGAGTGTGGATGAGATGGGTGATAAATAGAGAGGTCACCTATCTATTTATACTAATTCCCGACATGACTAAAACCCTACTAGGGACGACTTCACTAGGTGAGTCTAATAACCCTAGTGCCCCAAAACTACGGGGAATTTAACCCTTAGACAATAGGAGGGTTACCCACAATTACTTGACATGACTTGTTTACATTATAGATCCTCCCGATAGGAACATTAGGGCATGACATGACATAAGTACATCTCAGAATAAACATCAGGTTACAATAGATAAGAAATACAAGTGAATACATTCTGAAGTTACAATTACATCAACACTCCCTCTTAACTAGGAAGGTGTTCTCTCGACACAATTTTCATCATTGGTCTTCTTCTTTGGATCATCTCGTCATCTACATCTTCAATTCATCTTCATCTTCAAGTCATCTTCATATTCAAGTCATCTTCATCTTCAAATCATCTTCATCTTTGGATCTGTATCATCACTCGATCTAGATCATCATCACTGGGTCTCGATCATCACTCGATCTGGATCATTTCTGGAGCATCATCTCTAGATCTAGATCATCCCTCGATCTGGATAATCTCTACTCGATCATCAACACTAAATATTCACAGGTGCTATCTCATGATTCTTCTCATCACTGGAAGTTCTACAAAGCCACCCCTTTTTCATGCTAGATGTAGGCCTAGCCACCATGTAGGTCTTCTTCAGCGCTAATATCTGACACTTAAGTCAGAATGGCCTGCCCAGCACTTACATCTGATCATGTAGGAACTAATCCTATAATCATATCAGAAAGGAAACGCCCAGCACTCACATCTGACCATGTGGTAACATAGCCCACAAGCCTGTCAGAAAGGCCCAACACTCACATCCGTTCAACCAATGATCGGAATGCCCCAGCACTTACACTTGGCCATGCGAGGAACCAATCCTCCATGCCAAAAGGCTCTACACTTACATCTGAAAACCAATGTTAAAAAGGCTCTTGCACTTACATCCATTCAACCAATTATCAAGAAAGGCACTTCACTTACATTTGTTCAACCAATGATCAAGAAAGGCTCAGCACTTACATCTATTCAACCAATGATCAAGAAAGGATCTACAATTACATTCGACACATACAAGGAACCAATCCAACATGGATGTTCAAAAAGGCATGCACTCACATATTATCTTGTAGGAACCAATCCTACAGTCATATCAGAATGGCCCCCAGTCCCAAACTGAGCTACCTGGTAACTGACCAGGTCCCTCCATTCTCCTAGAGAATGGCAGTTGCCCTTACATCTGACCTACTCATTAGAATGGCCAGCACTCACATCTAACATGTAAGGAACCAATCCTCTCACCATTATAGAATGGATCAGGCCTTACATCTAACCTACTCGTCAGAATGGCTATGGATTCAGCACTCATATCTAACATGGAAGGAACCAATCCTCTCACCATGATAGAATGGCTCAGCCCTTACATCTGACCATGGAAAGAACCAATCCTATCACCATGTCAGAATGGCTATGGGTCTCATCACTTTCCCTTGGAATAAACCCCAATCTAGAGAACACCAAGCTTCTCCTTGAAGTACTCGAACTTCACCCTAGCCAATGGCTTTGTCAACACATCAGCTATTTGTTCCTCCGTCACAACATATTGGAGATTCACTACTCCCTTCTACACCATACCCTTGATATAATGATAATTGATCTCGATATGCTTCGACTTTTCATGTAACACTAGATTCTTTGACAACTTCACGCAACTCTGGTTTTCACAATGTATACAAGCAGCATCCATCCAGAGATCAAATAAATAAGACAGTAGCTTCCACAGCCATACTGCCTCACAACTATCTGAACAAGCTATGACATACTCTGCTTCAGTTGTACTTAGTGCCAAACAGGATTGATTCCTGCTAAACCAAGAGATCACACCTGATCCCATACTAAAGCAACACCCTAAAGTGCTCTTCCTATTGATGGCACTTCCTGCCCAATCTGAATCAACATAACCCTCCAGGTTAATCTTCTGATTCACCTCATACTTGATCCCATAATATTTTGTACCCCTTAAGTACCTCAGAATGTGCCTTGCAGCAATCAAGTGAACATGTCTCAGATTTGTCAAGAATTGGCTCAAGGTGTTCACAACAAAGCAAATATCTAGTCTCATGTTCATCAGGTACATCAAGGACCCAATCATCTGATGATACATCGTAGCATCAACTGCTTCTGATGAAGCATCGCTCAATAGCTTTAGGTTCGATGCCATAGGTGTGGCCATAGCCTTGCCGTTCATCATCCCAAAGCTCTTCAGGATCTCTACTACATACTTCCCTTGTCCAAGGGAAATCCCATATACACTCTGCCACACCTCCATGCCTAGAAAATAATGCATCATACCCAAGTCCTTCATTTTGAACTCGGCAGCAATATTTCTCTTCGTATAAGCAATCAACCCATCCATACATGTTACAAACATATCATCTACATATAGTAGAAGCATCACTGGGTTGCCATCGTCAACCTTGTAGTAAAGGTTGGAATCTGCTTTACTCTTGGTAAAGCCCAAACTGGATAGAAAGATGTCAATTCTGCCGTACCATGTCCTGGGTGCCTGTTTCAAACCATACAGGGCTTTCTTCAATCTGCACACATGAGACTCCATGTCATGTGTCTCAAAACCGAGTGGCTATTCTACATACACTTCCTCTTCCACTACACCATTCAAGAAAGCAGTCTTGACATCCATTTGGTGTATATTCCATTTCATTACTGCAACCAAAGCAAGTACCGATCTGATGTAAATGTATCTAGATACAGGTGCAAAGGTTTCTTCATAATCTATTCCTCCTTTCTATGAGAAACCGTGAGCCACAAATCTTGCATTATATTTCTCTATGCTACCATCTGCAACATGCTTGATCTTGTAGATCCATTTGGAAGTTACAACCGACTTCCCTTCTGGTCTTGGGACAACATCCCAAACATCATTCTTCATGATCGATTGATACTCTTCAATCATAGCATCCTTCCATTCTTTCTGTTCTGCTGCTTCTTCATAGTTGGAAGGTTCTTTATTGATAACATCACATAGTAAAGCTACATATCCGAAGCAAGATCTGGTTCTCTTTTTGTCTCTGTAATTCTCTTCTGGAGCCCCATATCTTTCCGCACCTTAGATAACTTCTCGTACCCAAGCAGGTTTCCTCTTGTGAGGATTCTTTTCTGAAGGTGGATCTACAGGTCATGTGGTTCTTCAAATTCTCGATCTTCTTCATTCATGGTTGTATCATGAATTCTGGGTGCTTCTGCTTCTTCCGTATCTTCAGCAACTCTCTTTCTGGATTTGTTGTAAGCTGTGTCTTCATCAAATGTAACATCCTTGCTGATATCAATCTTCTTGAATCCTGGGAAGTATATTTTGTAAGCTTTCGAGCTTTCAGAGTATCCCACAAATATACCCTTATTTCCTGAAGGATCTAATTTTGTTCTCTTTTCTTTTGGTATGTGTATGTACACTGGAAAACCAAATATTCTGAGATGGTTGAATTCTGGTTTCTTGCTGGAGAATACTTCTTCAATATTCTTGTTCTCGAGTACTCTGTGTGGAGTATGGTTCTATATATACACCGTTGTTCTGGATGCTTCTGCCCATAGATGCATAGCAAGATCTTGATCATGAAGAATTGCTCTCACAGCTTCCATGATTGTTTTATTCTTCCTTTTTGCAACTCCATTCTGTTGTGGATTGTAAGGAGTGGACAACTCCCTCTTAATCCCTCATTCTTTGCATAAGTCTTTGAATTCGTTTGATGTGAATTCTCTACCATTATCTGATCAAAAATTTTGATCTTCTTTTCTATGTGGTTCTCGATCAAGGCTTTGAATTTATTGAACTTGCTGAAAACTTCATCTTTGTTCTTCATGAAGTAAATCCATGTCTTCCTAGAAAATTCATCAATGAAATAAACATAATATACATACCCGCTTAGTGAACTTGATGACATTTGTCCGCAGACATCAAAGTGGATGATTTCCAAGATTCCTTTTGCTTTGCTTTCGCTACTTGGAAATGTCGTCATTGTGTTCTTTCCTTTCACACATCCTTTGCAGACCCCTTCATGTTTTGCTTGAATTTCTAGAAGACCTTCAACAGCTTTGCTTGCAAGTGGTAGTGCTCTGTAATGCACATGTGCAAGCCTTGTGTGCCAAAGTTCATTTGGCTCTACTGTGTCATGGACCATAGCTTGTTCTGGATGGCCCTTCAACTTGTTTAAACCTCCTTCTTGTTCTCCAATCACTATTGCATCATCAATAGTCTTTCCTCTTGGCCACATGAGGACTTGGCCATCTACAAATGCAACCCTCATGCCTTTTGCATCTAATGCTGATATGGATAGAATATTATTCTTCAGTCCTGGTACAAACAAGACATCTTTCATTTTTATAGACTTTCCGGAGTCTAGCTTGTAGGAGGATTCACCACTACCTTTTATGGGATATTGGTAGTCATCCCCAAGCTTCACCTTATGGGGTGAATTATGTTCGGATAGGTTCTCAAAGGATTCCTTGAAACCTGTCATGTGCTTGGAAGCCCCACTGTCAATAAGACAATATTTTCTTCCATGAGTGACAGTTCCCGTGAGAGTGGAGATCAAAACATATTCATCTTCACTTGAAGAGTCTTCAATTTCTTGTTTTACTCTCTTCCTAGGAGGATCCTCATCCTCAGTAGTGTGAGCATGACTTATTCTTTTGGATTTCCTCTTCTTCTTGGGACAAATTTTAGCAAAGTTTCCTATTTCATCGCATGTATAACATCTGAGTCTGGATGGATCCCTTCTTACAAAATTATTTTTCTGATGAGAATGCTTACCTTGGTGATGATGATTATCCCTTCTTCCTTTCTTGGAGTGTACTGTGAGAGCTTGATCTTCACTTCCCATATTTTCTTCTCGAGATACTATCTGAGCTTCTTCTTGAGAACATTCTTCCCACAGTCTACTGAACTTGACCAACTTCTTTCGGGCACAGATTCCTTGGATGAAAGAATCCCATGACCTAGGGAGGCCATTCAATGTTGTCATCACAATTTCTGCACTATCCACTTCTTCATCTACACCTTCTAGTTGTCCTTTGATCTGGGAGACCCTTGTGAAATATGACTGGATGGTCTCCTCATTATGAATCTTGAAATTCTTCAATGTGTTCCTTAGAGTCATCTTTTGATTGATGTTATTCCCTTCAAACAATTTGGTTAGGGCATCAAACATGGATTTAGGTATCTTGAGGGAGGACACCTGAGGAATGAGGTGATCGTTGATAGAATATGCAATGATCCTCTTTTCCATAACCAACTTCTTCTTATTTAAGGCCTTGGCCTCATCTCCCTCTGGAACTGGAACCTCCTCACTGATATAGGAGTCCAGCTCATTTTCTTCCAGCACCAGGGAGATCCTATACTTCCAAGATCGAAAGTTATCAGCTCCCTCAAGATTTTCATAAAGCTTGGTATGATGAGACATCTTAACTGAGAACCTCAAATGGAAATACAAAAGATTTAGATCTTACTAAGTCAAGATGTTGGATCTGGATTTGGAGCTGAAATCCTACAATGTTGGTTCAGGAGCATATTAGGGTTTTGCTTTTCTGGAGTTTTGTCCAACCAAATTATTTGAATTTGATCCCTAACTTCAATTTTGGGAAGTAGATCAATCCAGACCTGGGCTCACTGAAAAATTCCACTTCTATGAAAAGCCCTAATTTTCGACAGTAGTGTCGGGTCCAAAACTGAAAAACCTTAGAATTCGATTATGCTTTGACAGAAAGATGTTCCCTAGGGAGGAGAGTTATTCCACCCTAATTTTGCTGAAAATCTATGGAGAGAGATCCACAAACTAAAAATCCCTATTTCCCACAGCTGCATAGTGTCTTCTTCTCAGGTTAGCTCTGATACCATGTTAGATTTTAAACATTAAGCTAGCATTTCATTAGGATCTTTAACTAAGAGAACAACAAACACAAAAATCAAACACAAGAGACAATTAACACAGTGTTTTTCCTCAGGGAAATCACAAATGGAGAAAACCCCACAACTTCCTCAGAGATAGAATCAGCACTAAAGTGAAACCCAAAATAGTAAGATGATCTCTCGATAGCAGTAACCTTCTTTCTATCTATCCCCAGTGTCTTCTCCTTCCTCAACTATGTGCTACACTTGAGTGTGGATGAGATGTGTGATAAATAGAGAGTTCACCTCTATATTTATACTAATTCCCAACATGACTAAAACCCTACTAGGGCCGACTTCACTAGGTGAGTCTAATAACCCTAGTGCCCCACAACTGCGGGGACTTTAACCCTTAGACAATAGGAGGGTTATACACAATGACTTGACATGACTTGTTTACATTATAGATCCTCCCAATAGGAACATCGGGGCATGGCATGACATAAGTATATACCGAAATAAACATTGGGTTACAATATATAAGAAATAGAAGTGAATACATTCCGAAGTTACAATTGCGTTAAACAAAGAAGATCCTGGGAAATAGAGAGGCACAAGAATCTGAATGCTTTATCTTTCTTATTCAAGATTATGGCTGTGTCTATCACATGAGTAGGCTCTTCTTTAGTGTCCATAGTGACCCAGTAGAGTTCTCTCGCACATAGCTGGATCTCCATGTCTCCTTTCCATGAGTGGAAATTGAACAGAGTCAAGAGTTCGACAGAAGAAGCCATCTCAAACTGTTGTAGCAAATTCTTTTCACCTATTAAAACCTGCAAATCACAACAAAAGGGGCATCGTAAGGTCAAACAACCTGTACATTTTAGGCTTTCATCACACCCAGCATAATTGATCAAGCAAGCTTGAACAACAATTTCTTTACTTGGGGTATTACGTGGTAAGCCTTGGCTTCTGGTGCAGTGCTCAAATTTTGAGCTTTTGCTCAGTTTTTCATGCAAGATCTGTCAAAAACCATATTTTTGAGAGATCTAAGCTTCATCCTATCATGATCTCTAATACCATATTAATCTATCACACTAATATAGGGACTAAAACACAGTCTTATAAGAGATTTCAGACAATTAAGCATGAAAATGGCATAATCATTGTGCAATAAGAGTAGCAGCTCTGTATAATCAATAAAGAATGAGTAATACAATACAATGATCATGCAAGAAGCATGAATTCCAAGACAATCCTAATTCCCAAGGAGTTCATTTAAATTGAATTAATGGGTGTAGCTTAACTGACTGTAAGCCACGATAAACACACCTAGTTAACCCACGGATCAAGTCTAGATTGACTCAATTGAGTCCTAACTATAGTCGGAGTGCAATGGATTACTGAATCTAACTGAAGGTAGCTCAAACACATGTCACCGCATGCCAATCAACAAGTGGTAGCACATCATTAACTCTAATGAACCCCGATGAGGTTAACTGAAGTCAAACTGGCCATCAGAGGTGGTTGGAGGCGTCCCTGTTGACTCCAGTTCATAAATATTAATAAAAATAATCAATATAATGAGCAGAGGTGCCTTCACCACTTAGATTAACTAATTGTAACCATCAGTTGGCAATCAGGTGCATTTATGACACTCAGATCACTCCCAAAGTGCTCCTTGTTTGAAGGAGGAAGCCCAGATAGCCTCCACGAATGAAGGAGAAGGATTAGTTGGCCTCCTTGACTGAAGGTAGGTATGGGTGTGCTCATGCTAATGTCATAGTGTGCTCATTTGATTCCAATTAAGTCAATAAAACTTAGGATAATGGTTTAACAAGGCCAAATTTACCAAATTAAGTGTGCATGGTGGGTAAATGTCTCCAACAAAGGTAACATCAAACTATTTAGAAATGTCTGGATATAAACAGTGTTATGGAAATAAACTATTCTATCTAGAGAGATTGATTTTTCACCTAAGAGAATGATTACATTAAAAAGGATTTACAATGACCAAATAGAAACTATACATACACTACCTAAATCATCTTAATTCCACTCTCCTTGATTATTCTGAGGGTAGGCATTTACTGTAATAGGAATTGGGGTAGGAGAGGTATCAAAATGGCTCTCAAAAGAAGTATAAAAGCTAAATGGAATTAAGACTAGTTTGATCTCTACAAAAATGTGCAAACATAGAAATGTCTAGTTATAGGAAATAGTAAACATGATTGTTTATACACAAGTGACTCTTATTTACAAATTACTATATGAGGGTAGACATAGTTTATGAACAAACATAAAACTTACAAGGATGATTTGGGTTCTATCTTATAGATCATTTTTCACAATTGTATAATTTAAAAGAACAACTTATATTATAAACACCTAATCTATTAATGCATGTAATTTAAAGCTTATATACAAAGGAACAACTTAAATCAAAGGCTTAATTACAGATCAATAAGATGACTTAAATTACATAACATAATTCCTATGCATAAGGTAAAAAGAAAGGAGGAGAAATGACGTTTAACAAGAAGTATTAAACATTCTCATCTAGGGATCTCTAAGAGAAAATATAAATATTATCTAACCATTACTATTCAAATAAAATTAGAAAACTAGAAAGATAAACTTCGTAACAAAATAAAAACACACAGGACTGAATGAGCGATTGTATAACAGGTGGAAATGAAGGTCTGTATAAAAGGTGGAACAGACTGTCTATATGACAGTCTATTTGAAGAAAATGCTAAAACTTTAAGGAAACAATAAATTTAAATGCTTTATTGAATGGCAACTGCCTCATGCATGTACTCTGCAATGTAAAAGCAAGAAGTAAACCTACTTAAATGACTGAATTCCATAGCAATATAACCTAAGCTAATTTTATAATTCAAAGTATCCTTTAACAAACTAACATACTCTTAATCAAATTCATGATAAAAACTGGGATAAACAGAACTAAATTTACTATAGTTTAAATGCCACCATAATTTAAATTCACTATAATGGAATAAACATAAATAAATTCACTATATAGGCCACCATATACCAGCGCGCAGTACCTTACGCGTGGTATCCCTTCCTCCATAATGTCCACCCAAAATTCCTGCATGTGCTTCTTCCAGAATTTTCCTTTGTTCATGAGGTAGAACACACCGTCGGAGGATCTCATCAGGTACAAGCTTGTATAAATGTCCCGTGGTCACCTGGAAATCCGAAGCCTTCACTACCAACTGCTTCTTTTGACTAGCCATCATCTCCTCCAGCGCAACTCTGATTGCCAAGAACTGAATTATTGGTGCATAATGGTCATATGCGATATCAACTCGAAACAATTGTGCATCTAGCAATCCATCATCAATATTGGTGGGCTCTTCACCTGTCTTAATGCAGGACAGATGATCAGGACTAGCATTCAAGTGGCCTAGTTTCATAATTATTTCAAAATAAAATTCTTGAAAGAGAAGTAGACAGCAACAGATATTCCCCCCCCAACATAGGCTTATTGACCAAATACTTCAAATTCAAATGGTCAGTGAACATATTGAAGTGACCGCCCAAGAGATAATGCCTGAATTTCTACAGTGCATATACCATCACCAACCCCTTTCTTTCTGTGGTCATGTAATTCTTCTCCACAAAGGATAACTTTATGCTAGCAAAGGCGATCGAATGTTCCAGATCACCTTCTGCTGGTTGTGCGAGTACCACTCCTAGTGTGACAGACGAGGCATCGACATGGACATGAAACTCCTTGTTCCAATCGAGGAACGTAAGTATGGGTGTTGAATCCATGTTGGCCTTCAATGTCTCAAAGCTAATTTGACATTCCTAGCTCCATATGAATGCGGCATCCTTCTTTAATAGTTTCTCCATGGGTGTGGTAATCGCAACATAACCACGGATAAACTTGCGATAGTACCTAGTATGCCCCAGTTTCGCATGAAGAATCTTCATATTTGTAGGTGACAAAAGGCTTAGAATGAGCACAATAATTTTTGGATCAACCAAAATCCTTTGCTTACATACGATGTGACCCAATAGTATCCCAAATGGTGCATAGAAGATGCACTTTTTTGAATTCAGTGCGATCTGATGTTCTCAACACCATTCCAACATCAAGTGCAAGTTTTCCAAGTGATCCTTGATCAATCCGTAGTTTGTCTAGTCATCCATATATACTTGCAAAAAAATTTGAATAAAATATTTAAATGCAGCAACGACAACCCGAGAGAATATCGAGGCGCATTCTTCAGCCCGAAGGGCATTACTTTGTACTGAAAGCAACCCCATTCGGTGACAAATGTGGTTTTGTGGTGGTATTCCTTTGCAATTCTGATCTGGTGATACCCAGAAAATCCATCTGTGAAGGAATACATTTCTTTACCACCTACTCCCTCAAGAACCTCATCCATAAACGGTGTTGGAAAGGGATCATGCATGCAAGCATCATTCACCTTCCTTAGATCGACACAGATTTAGACCTCCCTAGTTCTTGTCTTGGACCACCATAGGAATTTTCCATTCTGATTCTTCGATGGGCTCAATAATCCCTACATCTAGCATCCAATCAAGTTCAACCTTGACCCATTCTTTATATCGTGGATTCAAGTGATACAGCCTCTGTCTCACCGATTTTGTATCTGGTTTTAACGGGATTTTCATTTCCCCTGGGTCACCCAATATCCCATTCATTTCTAAGAATTTCGTCGGGAACAAATCTTGAAACTCATGCATGAGATCTGTGATCTTTACCATTGCCTCCTCATCTGAATAGTCCCCAATATTGGAAAATTTTGGATTCTCCTCTGTTCCAATGTTAACTTTCTTAATCTTCAGCGGTTGAGTCGTGGGATCCATCGCCACATATGGTTCTATGACATATCAACTTCCTTCAGTCTTCAGAATATTAATATTGCACAGTTCATCATCATCTTTCGGCTCGCCAAAGAATTTGTACAATTCCAACATCGATTACATATGGTAATGCGCATGTGGGTCCACAGGATATGCGACTAAGACAAATTTCAATACTACATCTCGAATGATCTATAGTGCATTGTTAACCTTTACATTAACGTCTGCAAAGCCAAAGGTATGTGCAAAGAAAATAGTGAGCTCCTTCCAAGTGGTGATTTATCTGCACAACTCTATTGATATGCACCATGACCTTGGCATTTCATCCAATGTGTGAATAAAAGCATGGATCCACTCATCCTTGGTTCGTGATGCCCACCGCATCTGGCATTCCCTCAGATGACTACAAGGGATATTCTATCCATCATACCTCCCAGTGTCATATACCTCCATATAATCGAAACATGCAGTCATCAACCGTCGACATTGTTCCCATTCATGAATGGTCTCCTTATGAACTTCCCACTAGTGTGCTGGAGTGGCCTTCAATGTTTCTTCTAATTCCAACAAGCACTGAGGCTCAGATACCTTTTCTTCAAACTCCTCGAGGAACCCAAATAGTTCTGGTAGTCCTTTGTATATCTGCAACTAAATGATCTCAGGCGCGACATGGCACAACAATTGCATGATCAGCCCACACTTTCTGAGTGATACTTCATGCATCCATTTTTGCCAATTTTCCAGTGCATCATCAGAATCTGAGGATGCATAGCTAACGTTGCACCAAACCAGTTCTCTATCGGTAGTAGGATTGATGTAATCCTCATAGATATTGTAAACATGATCCCATCCTCTTATGACTTCATCTTTGACTGGTTCAATATATTTCCTTCCTTCATTTGGATCCATCGAGGAAATGACTCGGATATCCTGGTTCTCAAATGTCATCAACCGCTTCTTAAAATTTATCATGGCCATGTTGCCACTAGCCTATACAATCCCTAGAAGCATGGAATAGGATCCCCTTCCATCAACTACTTTGATTACATCAAAATAAGCATGATTCCTCATATCTTCGACACCTACAAGAAAATTCGTCACACGGTCGATCGGTTGAACTTTGGCCTGATTAGCCAGTCTTAGTTGCACTGGGGATTAACCAAGATTTTGTTCCCCATATTCTACCACGTTTGTTTTTTCAAGATGTTCATATGTGACCCAAGATCTAGAATAACTGAATCGACTTCATAGTCCCCAATCTAGATGTTCATCCACAATTATTTTCCCGTCTTTTTCTTCTGTAAAGAATTAACCACAGAGTCTTGCAACTCTCTATCTAGTCGGTGCAACAAATTCTCGATATCAACTAGAGCATCGATATCTATCGGCACTGATATTTTTGGGCCCCTAAGGTCAAGCAAAAAGGGGGGAGAGGCCTCACTCTTGGCCAACAATAGAACCACTTTACACTGCGCCTCCAGCCCTGCACAGTTAGAGAGGGATCTCTCGTCCGTCTTTGGAGTTTACTCCGCGTAATATTTTCAGTCAAGGATAATCAGGGGGCTAGGATCCTAAATGGGAAAAAGTGTATAAAGGTGAGATGTAAGGTGGGATTATCGGGGTGGGAACCATTGGCAATGGAGTCAAGAACCTACATAGTGAACACTTGCAAGAGGAAAGGAAGGCGTAGGGTTGCAAATAGAGGCAAGATATCCACTGATCTCCCAATCAGGAGATATTTAGTGGGAGGTTGGAGGATGAGAGAGAGAACCTCCCATCGCGTGGAGCACCGGCAAGATGAATTTCACGCAACTTTAGAAGAACAAATGATAAATGTATTGAACAATAGCCGGATCATAATGAGTATGAATTCCTAACTGCTATACCCTAAGTTGTAGACATGAAATCAATCAATAGATAAGATTGAAAATAGGAAATACATTACACGTAAAAGAAGATACATATTGGGAAAAACAACGACACATGAATCTCTGCTATGATAAACAACTCCTCCTCTACAATTTTATTCATAACACAAGCATCAGATATTATTTACAATGGAGAGCCTCATCCCTAGAATGTTTCCCAATCCAACCAACTAACTCCTTCCTCCCTCTATCAGGAGTGGATTTATACTATTCTAATGCTGATACTACCGAATTGAAAATTGTTACAAGTCACTATCATGCGTTAACAGTACAGGGAGTGGACTATTACCATGTTTTACAATAAACATTATGGAGATGTAGCACATGATAGCATGGACTGAAAACGCAGAGCTTTCTTTCATTTTAATTCACGAAAGCGATTCCCACGCGGTATGCTGAAGGCCACTTGTTCACTTAGGCTACTTCGGGTAAATCTTTTTGCTTCTTCAACCAACCTACTTCTTATATACCACATCGCTCAAAGGATGACAAGAAGACCCGAATCCACTGCCTGGTCATTTTTTCGACCCATCCTTTGTCCGGTAACACTGTCATAGGAGGAGGCCGGAAAGAAGGTGGTCATGCAGTTGGTGATGATAAGTGACTTAAGAAGCTTATCATCCTTGTACTACCTTATTCCTCCTATGAGGATGGTTTTCCCAGAATTCGTTCCGTCAGGTGTGCATTTGACCTTCTCCTTGCCCACGACCAAACAGTCAAGTGGAGATCCTAGGGGTGGTGTCGAAGGCTTCGGACCCACCTGGTCCTAGAACGAGCATTTGCTCCAACAGTTCTGCCATGAACTATGATATGGGACTTCGGAGGTCGTGACTACGACTGGGAGTGTTGGAGGGATTTCGCTGGGATGCCAAAACCCATGCACTACACATCCAGAGATTGGGTTGTGTAGAAGCGGGTGAATCCCCCTCGGTATTTCACATCTGCGCCCCAGTGGTTGGCAATTTTCTGGTATGGATAACAAAAACAAAGATCTATGTTTGCCTACTAAGAGTACCCCTTGTCGAGCTAAGTTCTTGAACCACACAGTCATGGTTTTCTATGAAGGAAGTCGACACTTCTCGACATTCAAATCTATACTTCTTATCATCTACACATTTCCATGTCTCAAGAGCTCTCCGAGAGATGGCGTTATATAGGGTGATCTGACATGGGCCAGAAAGAGATATACCCTTCATGCCCTTTCAATCACCATGACGGTGGCATTGGGATGTTTTAGTTCGTCGCCTCCCTCGGCCATGTGTAAATGCCAATTATATCACCTCAATGAAAAAAACCTCTATCTTTTTCATGGCTCCTTTCATGGTGAACCACATGCCACACTTGTGAACTAAGGAGATTAGCGTCGCTAGACAAGACTCCCGCCTTAGGATAATCTTGAATGGCATCGAAGGAATTGGATGAGCTGCAACGAGGCCATATTACACGCTTGAATGCCTCCTTTGTCGTCATCTCCACAATGGATATGAAATCACGTACCGTAGGAGCCATCTCAGCCATCCGATCCGAGGAATATTTCATGTCCACTGTCCATGTTCCATACCTTTTTCTTCCAACTTTTCTCCTTTAAACACCATGGGTAGTTCTGGATCATGACATGTTCTCAACCGTCGATCATGATCGATCCTTCATGCAGCCGTAGATCTAAGTGGGCCCTACTATCTTTTGCAATGAGAAGCCTTGGTATTCATCCATGCTAGTCCGCACTGTGAAATAAACCGTAGCTGTAGATTTCTCTCCTTTCTTATCGCGGCCGTTGATCTTAACGAATGCTATCCCTATTTCGCGATTGGAAATCACAGCTTTACCCGCACAAGTATGTCCTGTGAAATTGATTGAGGACGTAGATCTGACTTAGATCTCATCTCGACTGTAGAATGTTTTCGACCTTTAACCCATTTCGCAATCTGGAAATGCATCTTTGGTCGAGCATGTTTGTTCACGTGAAATGTTTTGGAGCCATTGATCCACCTCTGATCAATCTCAACCTTTGATTTTGAGCCTCACTCAATGCCTTCAGTACACCTTCCATTTTCTTCTTTGCCTAGCACTTCTGATAACTTGAAGGGGAATTCACATGAAGTTCGAGGGAATGGGACCCTCATCCAATTCCTATCAGGCTCTTAAATCCACTGTTAAAAACAGAGTGTTAACAACAGGCTCCACAAGGGATGATATCCTCCCAGTGAGGTAGCAAAGAACCCCCATAGACCAAGTTTCGAACCATTGGGATGCCTTCAATATTCCTTTGACATCTCCATTCTGCTCTGAGTTACTGCTTCAGTGAATACGTGCCACTCTTGGAAATCATGATAGTGAGTGTAAACCTGTCTTGGTAACTAAAAAATGAAAACAAAATAAAACAATAATGAAGGAAATGCTCGATAACATCCGAGCTTATTTTTTCCTACCTACTCTACCTATCTTTGTGCACAAATATGATTAAGTGAAATCAAACTTCCAATGAAGCTAATCAAGCAACTTGCCTAATATTTTTGTTCTTTCATCATGCTTGATGGACATAAATGAAATAGATAATGGGAGAAGGAAATGATAAACAAACTAATATTCAAAGTAGGGACATAACCAATCACTACCTTCACCTAGACCCTTCATGTATTCAGCCACGAGGTCATAGAAATTACGGCAACCTCCAATATGTTCTATCACCTACCCATGGGAAAGCCACCTCGAGCTTCCTTCTTCTGGAGATTCGTCAGGGTGACACTTGGAAGATTACAAAAAAGGACCCACATAATCTTTCTTCAATGGAACATCCCTCTTTCCACTCAAAATTTCTGTAACAGGAGCTTGATGTGCTTCAAGAGGGAGGTCCCCTGCTTCTCCAGTGGAACCGAGTAGGCATATTCCTCCTATGTGAGGTGGCGCTACTGAAGGCAGAATATCACAAAACATGTTTATTTGGAGGTTGTTGCATCTATCTTCATAGCTTGTCCCTTCACTACAGATTCCCAATGTATTAGTAGCATGAGGGGAATCGCCTGGATGGTTCTTCTTATCGTCTTCTTTCTTGTACAGGATTTTGGTCTGCACCATCTCCGTTTCTTTTTGCTTTTGATTAGAGGCCTTAATCATGTGTCATATTAATTCAAAATAGGTATAACACAAGGTTAGGATACCACCTCCAGTTCCCTTATCATCCTTTCCCGCTTCAACCTTCTGAATTTGCATTGCATCTTGATTCCTTTCATCAGCAGGCTTT
Source organism: Pseudotsuga menziesii (assembly GCA_001517045.1). Lineage (NCBI taxonomy): Eukaryota > Viridiplantae > Streptophyta > Pinopsida > Pinales > Pinaceae > Pseudotsuga > Pseudotsuga menziesii. The sequence goes on from LPNX011147124.1 coordinate 108,906, forward strand.
GTTTCAACAGTTGGCTCATCAGGCATATTTTGCAGGTACTCTTCCTCATATTCATCATACACAGGCCTACCAAACTTCTTCTTAAAATCGTCCTTTGCAGACCAGGATTGGTGTAGGTCACCATCTTCAAAGAACAATCCTACAGGACTGCCTGCTCCTGCCTCAGGCCGATCATCTTTCTGCATACCAGGAGAGAGCTTTGACGTGCCAACTACTTTCCCATTATGCTTGTAGGGCCCAACCAATTCATATGTGTCTTTTATTTCACCAACACTATATTGATCTAACAATTTCTTGGACATCTTAAGGTTTTCCTCAACCTCCAAACAATCAGTGAACTTCTTTTGCAGGGTGGTTGATTTTCTCTCCAAAAGAAGCAGGGACAGGTCAGGAGAAAAGGCGACTGCATAATAGATCTTAGCAGTATTCTCAATAGTTTGGAATTCCTTATGAATTTTATAATAAAATCTTGAGAATCTTCTATTAAAAATAGATATGGCCTCATCCTCATGCCTCCTTAGGGAATAAAACTCTGAAAGTATTTGCTCCAATGGCCTTCTCCTACCCCACAACTTTAAGACGATGCAATAAAACTCTTCTCAAGTGTTGATGGACTTAGCCTGCAAATGTTTAAACCATACTTTGGCATCCCCTTATAAAGATAGGGAAAAATCCTGCATGCATACATCATCATCATCTATCTCAAAAAGGTCAGAGAAATGCTCAAAGGGTTGTAAATGTTTCTCAGCAGTCAAGTCTTGGGATTCTGCGTCAAACTTGGGAAGGTATTTGTAATATCTCATGGGAAAATCATGGAGGATGGGAGGCAGTTGTAGTGGTTTGTATCGGCTTGGAGAAATAGGAGAGACAAGGTTAGGCATGATAGCCAAGCTATCATCCGAGGTTTCATGGATTTCACAGGGGTGTCCTTTGACATCGTGAGCCCCTAGATAAAAATCTAGGCCATAATTAGATGTACAATATGATGCAATGCTTTCGATTCGTAAATAAGGATAAACAAGAATATATTCATAGCTCTATTCAGAATGAGCTGAACCATAGAAGGTTGTTTTGATCAATCTAGGAAAAGACAAGAGAAAATTTACAAGATAGGATAAGGCATCCTGGAAGAAATGTAAACCTGAGTATCTAGACCTTCCGTCGTGCATTTCTAAGCTTTATAAGGGGTCCCTTGTCCAGACGAAATCTGCCAGCTCTCCTTGGCCATTTGATTTTTGGGTCACACCACCAGGGGAGTCGCTAAAGTCTGAATCCTTCAAGAGTTGAGTCACCAGGTGAAAATTGCTCAACTTTCTTGATGTCTGGTCAATTTTTCACCATCAATAAGTAGATTTGAATCTTTGTCATTCTTCCTAGGGAGGATCTTCAATTTCCTCCTTGGAAACGACGCCAGTTTGTTGGCACTGGGATTTTTGGGCCCCCAAGGTCGAGCACAAAGGGGGGAGGGGCCTTGCTCCCGGGAAACAACAGAACCACCTTAGACTGCACCTTCGGCCCTGCACAGTCAGAGAGGGATCTCTCGTTCATCTTTGGAGTTTAATCCATGTAATATTTTCAGTTAAGGATAATCAAGGGGTCAGGATCCTGAATGGGACAAAGTGTATAAAGGTGAGATGAAAGGTGGGATTATCAGGGCGGGAACCATTGGAAATGGAGTTGAGAACCTGTGTAGTGAAAACTTGCAAGAGGAAAGGAAGGTGTATGGTTGCAAACAGAGGAAAGGTAGCCGCTGATCTCCCAATCAGGAGATATTTAGCGGGCGGTTGGAGGACAAGAGAGAGAACAGCCCATCGTGTGGAGCATCGGTGAGATGAATTCCACGTAACTTTAGAAGAACAATTGATAAATGTATGGAAAAGGATCCAAAGCATAATGAGTATGAAATCCTAACTGATATACCCGAAGTTGTAGACATGAAATTAATCAATAGACTGGAGTGAAAACAAGAAATACATTACACGTAAAAGAAGATACATATTGGGAAAAGCAGTGACACATTAGTCTCTGCTATGATAAACAACTCCTCCCATGCAATTTTATTCATAAAATAGGCATCAAATCTTATTTAAAATGGAGAGCCTTAGCCCTAGAATGTTTCCCAATCCAATGAGAAAACTCCTTTCTCCCTCTATTGGGAGTGTATTTATACTATTCTAATGCTGAGACTACCGAATTGAAAATTGTTACAAGTCACTATCATGCATTAACAGTATAGGGAGTGGACTATTGCCACGTTTTACAATAAACATTATGGAGACACGGCGCATGATAGCATGGACTGACAGCATGGAGCTTTCTTCTGTTTTACTTCGCGAAAGAGATTCCCACGTGGTATGCTGATGACCACCTGTTCACTTAGGCTGCTTCGGGTAAATATTTCTGCTTCTTCGACCAGCCTGCTTCTTACATACCACTTCGCTCAAAGGCTGACAAAAAGACCTGAATCCACCGCCTGATCATTTTTTTGACCCATCCTTCATCTGGTAACACTGTTATAGGAGGAGGCTGAAAAGAAGGTTGTCATGCACTTGGTGCTGATAAGCGACTTAGGAAGCTTATCATCCTTGTACTACCTTTTTCCTCCTACGAGGAGGGTTTTCCCGTAAGCCGTGCAGACAGGTGTGTGTTTGACCTTCTCCTCGCCCATGACCAAACAATCAAGTGGAGATCCTAGGGGTGGTGTCTAAGGCTCCGAACCCGCCTGGTCCCAGTATGAGCATTTGCTCCAATAGTTCTACCACAACTATGAGCTAGGACTTCAAAGGTCGTGACTACGACTGGGAGTGTTGGAGGGATTTCATTGGGATGTTAAAACCCATGCACTGCACATCCAGATATTGGGTTATGTAGAAGCGGGTGAATCCCCCTCAACATTTCACATTTGTGCCCCAGTGGTTGGCAATTTTTTGGTATGGATAACCAAAACACAGATCTATGTTTTCCTACCAAGAGTACCCCTTGTCGAACTAACTTCTCAAACCACATAGTCATGGCTGTCTGTGAAGGAACTCGACACTTTTCGGCATTCAAATCTATACTTCTTATCATCTACACATTTCCATGTCTCAAGAGCCGTCCGAGAGATGGCGTTATATAGGGTGATCCGACATGACCCAGAAAGAGCTATACCCTTAGAACATCAGTCGATGTATGGTCGGCAAGAGCGATGCCAGAATGGATATCATTCCTTCTGATGCAATATCATATTATCTGATATGGGCAAGGTTCCAAACAATTCACGCGTGGCTGCCAAGCTGGTTTCAAGGGCTATGGATTTGACCTTTCATTCCCTTTCAATCACCATGACAGTGCATTGGGATGTTTTAGTTTTTTGCCTCCATAAACCATTTTTAAATGCCAAGTCTATCGCCTCAACGAATCAAACCTCTATCTTTCTCATTGCTCCTTTCACAGTGAACCATGTGCCACACTTGTGAACCAGGGAGATTAGCATCGCTAGACAAGACTTCCACCTTAGGCTGATCCCAAATGGCGTCGCAGGAACGTATCCTCCACTTTCATCTCCACACTGGATATGAAATCACGTATCCTGGGAGCCATCTCAGCCATCTGATCTGAGGAATATTTCATGTCCACCGTCCATGTTCCATACCTTCTACCACCAACTTTTCTCCTTTGAACACCGCGGGCAGTTCTGGATCATGACATGTTCTCGATCGTCGATCACGACCAATCCTTCATGCATCCGTAGATATGAGTGGGCCCAACTATCTTTTGCAATGAGAAGCCTTGGTATTCATTCATGCTAGTCCGCACTGCGAAATAAACTGTGGCCATAGATTTCTCTCCTTTCTTGTCACGGTCGTTGATCTTCATGAATGCTATCCCTCTTTCGTGATTGGAAATCACAGCTTTACCTGCGCAAGTATGGCCTGTGAAATTGATTAAGGCCATAGATCTGACTCAGATCTCATCTCAACTGTAGAATGTTTCTGACCTTTAACCCATTTCGTAATCCAGAAACGCAGCTTTGGTTGAGCATGTCCATTCGCGTGAAATGGTTTGGAGCCATTGATCCACCTCTGATCAATCTCAGCCTTTGATTTTGAGCCTCGCTCAACTCCTTCAGCGCACCTTTTGTTTTCTTCTTTTCCTTGCACTTCTGATAACCTAAATGGGAATTCACATGAACTTTGAGGGAATGGGACCCTCATCGAATTCCTATCAGGGTCTTAAATCCACTGTTAAAAACAGAGTGTTAACAAGATATTTTTATAGGGACAAACAAATCTCGAAGAACTGGTGTAAGCTACCATACTGTTGTGATGGTCCAGCTTCTAACAAGGAAGCAAAAGTAGAAGGTATTCCAAAAATAGGAGTCTTACCCAGATTTCTTCCAAGCGCCTAGAAAGATTCAAAAAAGGTCTCTCTCAGTTGTCATATCAAATTGTTATTTCTTCTTTCAATCCAGTTGCACTTGTGGTGGTGGTCCATCTTCTCCAGTCATTGTGCCTCCTTGGGTAACAATCCCAACATAATCATCCTCTCTGCGATTCTGCTATCATGGTCGCAACCGTCGACCCTTGATTTTGGTTCTATAGCGGAGGTTGTTTCGTTGGTGGATTCTAGTTCACTGGTGGGTTTATAGGCTGATTGATATTCTTATTTTGTACTAGAATTTGGGGATGCCCTTGATTATGTAGATGCTACTAGTTATGTATTTGATTCTGGGCCTAGAACTAATTCTGATTCTATAATAAAGGAACATTGGTGGCTTTCCATCTCGCAATTAACTGAGGACAATTTTTAACAGTATGATCATTCACCGCGTAGTACATGAATTGCATATGGGTACAATATCTCTGATAGTGGCCAAATGTCCCACACTTATAACATTGGATTGATGCATGGGCTCATCTTCCTCCATGGTAGAAACCTCCTCTTCCTATGAATCCAAATCCTCCACAGTATCCTCCTTGCTACCGATATTGTGGTTGAGCTACCTGCTACCGATATTGAGGTTGTGCCATTTGTTGATTTGGGGGATTTGGCTACTGCTGAACATAGTGTGCTTCTTGGATGTACTGTGGTTGTGGCGAAGCCATTGGGGTCTAGGCGTAATATTGTCTCGACGTAAACTGCAGTTGAGGTGCAGCCTGCGTCTGTGGGTGCGACGGAGTAAATTACATCTACAGTGGCGACATATACTGGAATTGAGGTGGTGGTTGTATCACATGTGGCTGTGGCTGATGCACCATGCATAGATCTTCATCTTTCATGAAATATGCATCATAGGTCCATTCTTGAAGAAGATCGTAAGCTCAAAAATCATTATTCTCATGCCCAACTGAGTGACAGAAGGTGCAATATAAGGTGGCTATATTTGTAACCATTTTTTGCATGTAGGTACAATCTTCATGTCAATGCCCATATACCTAACATATGCGAAACCAGGACACACTACCACAATTCAACGAGTTTGGCGCTCCTGAGAGTAGATAATTCCAAAAAAAAAGGACATGTATCTTTCATGTGTCAAACCACGTGACACCGAGTGCACCATAAGTCATCATGTTCATCTTTCTCCCTCTTGATATCCTGCAGTTGAATTTTCAATTTTTCCAGTTGTGCCTATATTTGGTTCATGCCGATAGTAGTTTCTCCAATAGGTGAAGCTTCTAGCTTCATCACAATTTCTAGAGCCTCGATCTGCGTCGCGATATTTTGCTGCATTAATGGGTGTCAAATATGAGGGACTAGTACCACAATGAGCCATTATTTATGTTGGACCTCAATCATATCAAATCTAACCCATGCCATCAACATCTTAAAACCCTTATCAAAATCCCAAACAGTCTCATTAGGGAATTGTTTGATTTCTTTCAGCTCTGTAATGTACTAGGCTTCAGATTTTGGTTTCTTGAATTCTTCAAGAAGTACCTTCCGAATCTCATCCAAATTATTTGACGCGATCCCCTGTAGGACCTGTATGAATCTGATGTACCAATAGAGTGCACGACCTCGAAGGGAAATCACTAACTGGCCTTTCTTTACATCCTCATTGGTAGTCTGTTTGGAAGTCCAGGCCACCTCACAGAAGAACCAATACTGTTCCAGGTCATCATTTCCATTTCCATGGAACATAGGTAGCTTCATATCGTCTCCTTCCATCCTAGACCTTCTTCCTACAAATGCTGCTTTACTACTAGATGCCACTTGGCACATCGAACATGTCGACGCAGATTACGTATATTTTCATGATGGTGGAGTAGTGCGCAGTGGTGTGGACACGTTATTACTAGGGTTTGACCTTGTTTCCACCCTAGGCGTAGCCTGGGTATACTCATCCTCTTCGTCCCTAAAGGTCTGCTTTGTCCTGTGTGGTTGTCCTTTGTAGTCTTGCATTCCGATCGCGGTAGGATCTCCTATCCTCTGCCTCTTCTCTTCTTAGAACCTTGCTCCTCCCCTTGTACAACCACTCTCTTCCTCATCTTCCCTCATAGTCTCGTTGAAAATAACACCCATCTACCCCTTATCTTTCCATTCATTGCCCCACTTCTATCATGGTGTTCACAGCCTCCGCACACCGGAGTCTTACTACTCGAGGTGCATCTTTAGTATGCCCTTTTCACAAACAAGAATCTTAATTGACAATTGCAGCGACAACAAGAACCTACCTCATGGTCCATTGAAAAATTATCGTTCTGCTTCGATGTTGGATGTGTTGGTATCAACCGCGAAATCAGTAATGTATCCTTCTATAATACTTTCCAACCAGACTTTGACAGCCCGTGGGGCCTTATTGTCAGTTTCCTGGAGTTCTTGAATTATCTTGGGGGTCCAGGATGTCAGCTCTCCTCCCTAGAAGTTGCGCTTCTAATAGGTGAATCGTGCCAGCAACTCATAGAGTATGGCGTTAAACTCATAGAAAAACCATTCATGAGGACCGCTGTGAATGTATCTCACCAACCATGCATTTGTCTTCAACTTCGGATTCTATTTCTCGGCTTCAGAAAACTCTTGGAGTCTTAGGTCGAACCAATCTTGGATCTTTGGTTTCATCGAATACCACAACATATCATCCTCTTCAGTCACAATGAGGTCCCGACAATGGAACCATTTGTTGGAAAAAACCCACCAACAAATACTCGTCAACAGGGGTTCTCACTTTATCGATGCCCAACCAGTATGATCTCCCTAAGCACCTGCCCCGATAGGTTTTACCCTTCTTGGAAAAAATCGTAGAGCAGATGAAGTATCACCTGAGATGTTCGAGGGAGAGCTGTCGAAACCAAGTTTCTGGTAGTAAGGAGGAGGATCGGGGCATCAGCGATCTATCAGCATAACTATTAGATCTAGCAAAGCCATTGATTAGATATCACAGTAGTCATCACAGGTCTATCGGCTCAATCACATATTTACAAATTGCATCAGTAAACTATTCATCGCAGTAGTATGACATTCTTCATTCATAAAACAAAACCACCATAGTAAATAAAGACCGAAAAATACATCGCAACATAAAAAGGAAACAAGTACAATAGTGATTCACCCCAATATCCATCATATCATATTACTTTCATCACAACAGATCCAAATCAACGGTCATCTTTCTCCACAGCAAAATAAAGATAAATCCACGGAGTCACTTACAAATCACAAAAATATTCAATCCCTCGCTTCAGTCTCATCTCATACACATCTCTCTTGTATATCTCCTTCTATATTGATGTATGTCTTTATAATTGAAATTCTAATCTATACATAGGCTTGCACTTTTACATTCAAGGTCCACTTCTAACTAATCTTCTAACTGATTTAACCACTAATGACCTATATCCACAAAATGTGGTAAATAGATACAAAAATATGCATAAAATATTCAAAAGAAGTTTATTTTCCACCCATCGCACTATCTTTGGTTTGCACGGTGTTGCGTGAGCTTGCACAACCTCCGCAGTGCTGTGTAACTCACTTACCCCAAACCCCTGCCAACAACATTGTACCATAGAGATTCTAACTCTTGGTCATTGAGTCTATATATATGTACACCTCCAGATTCAGTAGAGCATCGCTTGTGATGACATTGCATTCCATAAAAATGCCATTGTTCCTATGTATCATTTCTTCAGATCAGCATTGTATTCAACCTCTCGTTGATGCCACCATTATGTATCATCATTTATATATGTATTGATCGACTCCCATGTTTTGATCCTTTCTATCCCATTATTTATTATTTTGACATTGTTACGAGCATGGGTATGCCCGTCTCGTCCATATACATGTCACACATTATATGTATCTCATCCATTTTTGAGAACCCATAATAAAAAACCAAAACCCATCGCAGTTTGAATGAGGAAGATCCACTTCTCTATAGGTCTCTTTAGTCTCTCCACCGTTGTCACCATTATTCCCATGATCATATGATTTCCATTGGCCATACGATGAGCTTTGCCCTCACACATTAGGGGGCAATATGTTAACACTAAAAAGTGTTCACCTAGCTCTGCATGGTATAAACCATATACATACATCATATTCCTACCATATTTCCCTTACTTTTGACCTTCACAATTGTATTTCCACCAAAAATGGTCCAAAACATCATTATTTACTATGGTTTACACTCACTCTCTCCCAAAAAGGGTCAAAAACCCTAAAAGAGAGAAAGGGATAGAAAACCATAGGAAGATACCATGGGTCACCACCTTGGGTAAAAAAACCCTAGGACCATATTATAAATACATTGTGAAGAACTCTCCCAAAACACCTTTTAGCCATTCCAGAAGTTACTCGGACCTTTTTCCTCATTTCCATCTATGGGTACGCTGTGACACTTTTTCTCTCATGTATTCACATACTCCCTTGCCACCATTCTTGCTTCCATACCATTCCCACAATGTATGTTGGGACATTCTACATGCCCATCTTAGATCCTCTCCCCATTTTACACCTTCATGTGGAGACCATTGGAGAACCAACCCGTGGAGCTGTGGAACCACTTCTAAGGATGGATATGGTTTCCCGTTCTACAGGAAAATAGGTGTATTTTGTTTATTTTCATTAGTTTAGTTTATCCAATATATGTTAAAAAATCTTGAAAGATATTTGCTTTCTGCAATTATTTTAGCTTGTTGTTTTCTTTTCCATTGAACTCTTCCTTACGATCACAGCGATCTAAGGTTGGTGCTTTTGCATGTAGTTGGGGAGAAATACCCACTACACAGGGGCTGATTTAAATTATATCTTGATATAAAATTCCCTGAAATATTTGGCCACATTTCTAACTCTCCATCCGAGCAAATACCTAAACCTTTCAATAAACATTCTATTATTTCAAGAATATGAACACTATATTGTTATGAGGTGATAATTAATACATTCAATGTTTCCTGGAAGCACTACAACATTGTCTCACACATTCTTATTTATTGTCCCATTCATGTTCTACAAAGTAATACTAGATTTATTTCCAAAATGATCCTAGAACATCCAACATCGCCTGCATTAATAGCAACTCCATCATTCACTATAATTTATTCATGATCATTATTTATATATTGAAAAGTCTAATGACATTTCATACATTCCATGAAATTTTCATGCACCTTTGGGTGGAATCTAATTGTAGATGGAACATGGTAACAAGAGGACATGTGTTCTCTATGAACTTCAACAACAAAACTTTAGGATTCTTAAATTATTGGGAATCAAATAGAGATTGGATTTTAACCATACAAGCTAGATCCAATTGATCTCCAAGTATAGCCTTCTACACCTCCAGACCTTTATCCAAAAAAGATTTTTCCTTTGAAATAGCCTCATTTGTTCCTCTCACAAAAATGAATCATGAGTTGGGAGGCTTGTTACCCCCTACTTGCATGGTTGTACAAGAGGATAAATTAGTGTAGACCATAAAATGTGAATTATGTGTAATCCTAGCCTAATTACTAACACTTATGGACATCTTTCTGACTTCTTGTACACCCTATAAGAAGTTTGCAGAATTTATCGACATGTTTAAGCCCTGGTAGAGTGATGAACAACAATGAATAATGTTCAAACAAAAAAAAATGACATAAGCAAGTATGGGCATGAAATCAGCTTTCAAACCACACTTCTAGGTAGTTTTGGAAGCATGGATAGAAAACAGTGCTCATATTTACTCAACTAGGGCCCAGTGGTAGAATTAGGTCTCTTCTAAACAACCTAAACCCATCAAACAACAACCTTTCTTAGGTTTTGGAACTGGTTGGGCTGAGTATGTGCCAAGTCTTAGGAAAGTTCGACTGAGTAATTGCAGAGTCTGGGTAAATATCCCATGTTTTCTTAGTATGTTATGATTTTTTTAGTATGTCCATGAGTATGGGTCGGTTACTCATTTGAAGTCTGGCTCCAGTAGATTCGTGAGTACCCGTGAGTCTTGGTCGAGTCGTACTACATTGCTAGTAATACAAAGGGGTAATGTGTATGCTTATACTTTTGCTAACAATGTGAGATCATATGATGTATTTTCTTTCTTCATTAATGAAATAGAAGATGCATTGTAATACCCCGTGTGTTAATCCCTAGAAATATGTAATTTGTAGTTGTTTATTATTGTGGTACTAAGTGTTGGGACAAGGGTCTTTAAGGACCAAGAGACATTATTAATATTGTAAAGAATTAATTAATCAAAATAATTGACACATCATGGACCACTAAAAGAGTATGGGATGACATGGATTCCACATTTGATGGGGTTGGGGACTAGGAGTTGTGGATCTCCCTAACAACACCTTTTTATTAATTTTGGTTATTTTAACCTATGTTGGTATTATTAATCCTAATTCATGCTTTAGTGGGCCTCCTTGGTGCTTGGGTGGATTCCACTTGTTGAATGTGACCCTTTGGTGGTTGCGTAACTCATTTTTGTAGGTTACACTTGGTTTTGTAACCTTCCACTTGCAAGAGTGTGCCATCACTGGCTATTTTTAGCCTTCACACCTCAAAAGTTATGTAACTCATCTTTTGTTATTCTAGGAATATGTCTTGGCTTTTGTAACTCCTCACATCACTAATTTCAATTCCTCTTCATGGATGAAGTGTCCTCACATGAATTTGAGTTGGTTTGGATGGTTTGGAGTCATCCTCTTGAAAATTTGAGTTTCCTTGGTGGAATTCAAATGTATCTTTTATGGTTGAGTAACCTCCTTCAGGTAACTCAAGTTGGCTTACCTTGGTTTGATTTGACCCCCTTGGGTCTGAATTTCCTTCTTTCATCTATAAATCCTTGGTTGATATCCATGGGAAGTTGTTGGTTGGTTGGTTGTTGTTCATGCCATTCTTGTCAAGAACTTGATAAGCTTCTAAGCTTGGAAACTCATGTATGCTCTGCTATGTGTGTGAATTGTGTAATTGAATACATTTTGATATTGTGTTGTATGTGATATAATCCTAAGAAACTATAGTGTAGTTCCTTTGTTTCCATTGCTTGTCTCCATCCTGAACCTACACATAAATCCTGATGGTGAATGGCGATGTCATGAGGGGCCTAGGTGTTCAAGGCATTACTATTGCACCTAGTAGTGGGGTGGAGGATAAAGTAGGTGGTTAGGAATAGAGTTTTGGCTTCTCAAACTGATATTTTGAGCTATTTTTAGTACACCTCTGCTTGTGTATCTATGGCCTTAGCTCGGGGGCGGCTTGTCAAAGTGAAATATGGCTTGGAAACACCTAAGGCTAGGTGGGACGTGGTATGGTTGATGTCAATCGCACATTAATAAGATAAGTGAATTATTTTATGTAAATTCATATTTTTTTTTTCCATTGTTTCCATAACTGAACGTTTTATTGTTGATGTGCATGGTAGATGTATCAATGGTTGGATGTAGATATGATGGTTTAACTGCTCAGAAACTGGTGTATTCTCCATAATTTTGAGATCTAATCTTCATGGAATATTGAAATATTTTTATTCATGTGTTATTTTTTGTATATTACTTTGAAAATGCACCCTCTATATCTTATTATATCTATATATTAATTTATAGCTGAACAATGCTTGGTTTACGAAACATTGGTTGAAGATTTCTGCTTGAAAACTTGATTGTACTGACTTATATGAGTGATATGTGGGTTATGTGTTATTTATTTATGTGTATTAAAGTAAACAATTTCCCTACATGTTTTATAAAATTTGTTATAAGGTTCTACAGATAAAATTACTGAATTTTGATTGCTAGAAAATGGGCTTTTTTGCTTAAAAATTGGAATGAAATGATAGTTTCTCTATAGGTATGATTATATGATGTTGTATGGTCGTATATTATCATTATATTATGTCATTAATGGTTTTATTTATCCTTAGGAATCTATGGAACCTCTTTTTAATCATGTCGAATGAATTAGTTACAGATTCGATTGTTAATTAACTAGTTTTTGCTCAGAAATTCAGTTGTTTTGACTACTTTGAAGGATCTGTTGGTTTATGCATGTCTATGGTTGTACCTAATATTTAAAGTGATTCATTTTTGGATGTATATTGACCCATATTTCTGGTATGCTTTTTATTTTGGAATCACAACGGGTTTTGTAGGGAATCAGATGCTTATCAGATGATCTAGTTGTGAATTTGATAGCAATTTGTAGATATGATCTTCTGTATGAGTTAGTGGTTGTATATGGGTTATTTGTAGTTTTTGTTATTCATTATTGAATGGTTGTATATGTTATCTTCATATATGATTTGATAATATAAAGAAAGTGTCGTAGTTTGTGTTTAGGGTAGTGTTGAATTTGCAAAGTTTAACTGTTGAAATTTCTGGTTTGTGAATATTTGCAAAGGAATCTGTAAATCCAATTCATAAGTGATATTGGGATTATTATGGTCACACGTGAATTTTTTAGTAATTATTATGTGAAATTTAAATAATTATGTGAATCTGATTTAATTTTCATGCTTGCACGGTCTTGAATCTGCATAAGCTTTTGGACAGTTTTGTAATTGCCTTTAAAGTGTTACAATTTATTTTAATGGATGAATGTTTGTTTTATTTGGATTAATGGCTTGATGGCCTAGAATTATAAAACTTGTTCCATTGTGTTCTGACTCAATTCATCTTTTCCCCTTTTCATCTGGTTCCTGTGGCCTTGGTTCAAGGTCAAGTACGTTGCAAAGTGGTATTAGAGCTTAGGTTCCAACACTACGGTCGTTGGAGTTATAAACCTTTTGTTTATGCATATTTTTGGATTATAATATGTTCCTTGTGATATAAATTTACCCCCCCTAAGTTAATGGAAGAATCAGAAGCCTCAATTCAAAGATCAGTTCAATTGTATCCTACTTCTTAATTTTAGAAGTTAAGATATTAAAATTAGTTTATCGTATGCTTTAGAATTAATTAATATTTAAAATTCATTACTCAATATATTTATTGTTAGGATCTATGCATTGCATATCTAATGTTCAGTAGATTGATTATTTGATTCATGTTCACTTGCATTGTCTCTTTTATTGTCCAGTAATATGATTAGTCGATGCTTGTTTAATGTGCATTGTATCTTTTATTGTTCAGTGATTTGATTGATCGATGCTTGTTCATCACCTCTTTTATTGTTCAGTGACTTGATTGGTCGATGCTTGTTACTGTGCATTTCCTCTTTAGTGATCAGTGACTTGATTGGTCTATGCTTTTCCATTGTGCATTGCCTCTCTTACTGTATGTTGAATTAATTGGTAAATACTTAAGTATTGTGCATGACATAATTACTAATTGGGAATTGCAAGGATTATGCATACATATTGTGTGTCGGTTATGCATATACATTAGGTATGAATTTGCATGCATAATGTATTGACTAATTCAGGAAATGAGGGGGTGATTCCTAATCCCTCTACATAGATTGCATTCATATGTTTAGGATGATCCTGAAAGGCTTGCCTGAGTATGCATTGAATTATTCAATATTGAAATGTTTATTGTTGTACAATTGATTTATTGGTACTTAGATAACTACTATGAGCTATTATGATTGGAAAATTGTACAATGATCAAATACTATATGCATTGGAAGGGAATGCATTAGAATGAACTGCAAAATGCATTATTAGTAGGAATTTCCTATTGCATTGTAAATAATAAGGTGCATTGGAAATTTCATATTTCATATTTTATTTCTAATTTTGGACTATTGCATATAAGTTTGTTTGCATGTTGCTTTAAAGTGCATGAATGTTTTCTTGTGATATTTACGATCTTTGTTAGAAATGTATCTTAATGATCTTGTTAGAGAAGTTATCATTGTTACTGAAGTATATTTGTGATATTTGTTGAAATACATACATGTATACTATCATAGTAATATTTCATGCATCTTGTTGTAAAAGTACCTTCATAGTAGTCCATGTAATTGTTGGTAAAGTATATGCATGGGATTGATTGACTAGAATTCATTTCATGAAGAAATAATACTTGATGCACTTCATGAAAATGTTTGTTATACTTGATGCACTTCATGAAAATGGTTGTTATACTTGATGCACTTCATATTGGTTGGTATACTTGATGCACTTCATGACCAGATGCAGGAACATCGAGTCAAAGTCCTATGTTTTCTGATTGAGCAGGAAATGCTATTTTTCTGCTTCCATGTAGTCATTCTAGAAGGATAGGATTAGTTGTTGATTCATGTAATTTATTTTGTAGATAGGATTAGTTTAGATGTAATAATGGAAATTTTCCACCGATGACCTTGAATCTTGCAAGAGGTTGCTCGAGGATATGTTACTTGTATATTTACTTTCTTAGGAGTTCATATCCTACTTGTTGGGATCTGACAGGTTTGATGGAGTTCTAGATTAAGTGTCGAACGTAATAATCAGATATGATATGAGTGGGTGTGTATGAGAGTGTGTGTAGTTAATGGTTAATGAAATGAAGAACAAAGTAATAGCCTCTGTGTGAATATTTTTCAAATTATTTGTCTTCTTTTCAATAACCAGAAGCATCTTTAAATTCTCGGTGTCTATGGATATTCAGTATTGATAGAAATGTTTAGAGAAATCATGAAGACTAAGATGTGTTCCTGCAAATGAAACATGAAGGAAGTTTATCGTTTCACAGATCAATTTGACCGTAATAGTCTGAGTTGAAAACCTGTGACTTAGATAAACCTATTGTTGTGGATTAATTCCATAGGAGAAAAGTGCATGGGAGATAATAGATCCGCAAAGTTAAAGTGAATTTCCACACGTTATATCATATCAACAGAAGGGGAAGAAGCTGCAAGAGATCAATGGTCAAGAATGGTTTCTACATTGAAAAGGTGCAAGCTTGTTAAAGCTACGAAAAGTTAATTGCGGAAGAAAATTTGTGGGAGACGAATTACGGAAGCAGTTTGAGGAAAAGTCGAGAAGCCAACCTGCAATCCACAATTACGGAAAGAGTGTCACAGAAATAGATTTGCAGAAATTTGAATTGTGGAAATAAGCTTGCGGAAGAAGATTTTAATCACCGATTTTCTACTGATTTGGATGAAAAAGGCCATCTAGCTCTTCACTAGAATCATTTTTGGTATCATAATGAGGTTCAAGATGCCACCAAGGCGAGGATGTGAATGTGGGGTTCCAGTCGCTGGTGGAGGAAGACAAGTTGCAGAGACAAACACACAAAGGGAATTAAGACAACTCCAAGCTAGGATGGAGGCTATGGAGGGAATAAATTTAGAGAGTATAGACACCAGTGTTGAAGAGGAATATTTTGAAGAAGATAAAGAGAAGATTGTTGATGAAGTAAAAGTATTGAGGATGATGGTGAAATCTAGTAACAGACCTAAAGTTGAATTTCCCATGTATGAAGGTAATTTGAATGTTGGGGAACTCATGGACTGGATAAATTCTCTAGCAATGTACTTCGATTTTGAAGAAATTGAGGATAGAAAAAAGGTGAGATATGCAATGACCAGATTGAAGGGACATGTAATTATTTGGTGGGATGAACTTTAGATCCACAAGGATCAGAAGAGGTAAGTCCGAAATCAAAACTTGGGATAAAATTCCGGATAAAATTAAAATTCAATTTATTACTAAGGATTATCATTTGACTCTGATTAGACAATTACAAAATCTTAGACAAAAAGGTATGACTGTTAAACAATATGCAGAAGAATTCTTTACACTGAGTATTAGGGTTGGAAATACACAAGGGAGCATAGAAAGAGTGACCAGATATATAAATGGACTAAGATATGAGATACAAGATGAGATCAGCATGTTGAATTTGAATACTGTTGAATATGCTTATCAGACAGCCTCAAGGGTAGAAGAGAAGCTACTAAGAAGAAATAACTAGATGAATCAGGGAAGAAGTATAGCCATTGGAAAAGGATCTCTAGATAAAGGAGGTAAGTTTCATACCTCTAGGGATGAGGTAGAAGGTTCTAGTAGCCAAACACCCCAAAGAGGAGGATTCAAGGGGGGAAGGTTTAATGTTATAGGAAGAGACGAAAATAGAGAAGTGAAATGCTATACATGTGGAGAAGTTGGACACATGTCATGGGAGTTCCCAAAGAATAAACCTGCAGCTCATAGGAATGAAAAAAATTTTGATGCTCGTGAGGAGTCCAATGAGGAAGTAGAAATGAATAATCCTCCAGAGGAAGAAGAATCTCTTATGATGAAGAGAGTTTTAGTAAAAACAGAGAAGAAAGCACAAGAACCAGCACAGAGGAAGAGTTTATTCAGGACTAAGTGCAAGTCACAAGGGAAGAGTTGTAAGATGGTTAATAACATCGATAGTATAGATAATTTGGTTTCCACTGAGATGGTAGAGAAGTTGGGATTGAAGAGGATCAAACATCCCACTCCTTATAAAGTGTCTTGGTTGCAGAAAGGACATCAGCTCTTGGTGAATGAGCAGTGCAATGTGGCGTTTCAAGTTGGTACTTATAAATCTATGATATTATGTGATATAACTCCTATGGATGTGTGACATATACTCTTAGGGAGGCCATGGAAATATGATAGAATATTTGTTCATGATGGAAGTAAAAACACTTATTCTTTTAAAAAGGATGGAAGGAGGAATACATTGTCACCTTTGAAAGATGAAGCAGCGCAAGAAGGTCCAGAACCCAGTATTTTGTTTATGACTGGGAAGGAATTGTTACAAGAAGTCAATAAAGAAGAAGAACTGCAGTTTTCCCTTGTTGGAAAACCAAAGGTAATTTTAACTTCTACAAATTTAGATGATTTTCCTACTGAAGTTAAAATATTGCTTAATGATTATGCTGATATTATTGTGAATGAGTTACCGAATTCTTTACATTCCATGATAAGTATTATTAATCACATTGACTTAATAATTGGTGCAAGTTGACCTAATAAGGAAGCCTACAAATTGACTCCTCAAGAGAATGAAGAGATCAAACAACAAGTACAGGAGCTATTGGATAAAGGTTTGGTGAAAGAAAGTTTGAGTCCTTGTGCAGTACCCACTGTTTATCCCAAAGAAGGATGGTTGATGGCGAATGTGCACTAACTCTAGAGAAATCAACAAGATCACTATCAGGTACATATTTCCCTTACCCTGTATTAATGATTTGATGGATTGTCTGAGTGGTTCAAAATATTTTTCAAAGATAGATTTTAAAAGTGGTTATCATCAAATAAGAATAAGAGAAGGGGATGAATGGAATACTGCATTCAAGATAAAAATGGACTGTATGAATGGTTAGTAATGTCATTTGGGATTAATAATGCACCTAGCATTTTTATGAGATTGATGAATGAGGTCTTGAAGGAATACACTGGAAAATTTGTGATAATGCATCTGAATGATATTCTGAATTTTAGTCAAAATAAAGAAGAGCATTTGAGACATCTTAAATTGGTGTTGGAAACCATGCAAAAACAAAAGCTACTAATAAATATAAAAAAGTGTAGTCTCTGGAAGAAAGAATTGATTTATTTGGAATTCGTGGTTTCAGAAGAAGGGTTAAAATGGGTCCAAAAAAGGTGCAAGCAATTGTGAATTGAAAAACTCCAAGGAATGTGTATGAGGCAAGAATTTTTCATGGACTTGCAATTTTTTTATAGAAAATTCATCAGGAATTTTAGTCAAATTTGTGCACCTATAATAGAAACCTTCAAGGGAAGTAGACATCCTTTCAAATGGATAGAAGCAACTGATAGAAACTTCAAATTGTTGAAGAAGAAGATCATTGAAAATCCTATTCTGGCTTTACCAAGTTTTGACAAAGTTTTTCAAGTAGAGACAGATACTAGTGGGACAATGATATGGGTTGTTCTGAGTCAAGAACAGAGACCAGTAGCATACTTCAGTGAGAAGTTTAAATGAGGAAAAACAAAAGTAATTTTTGGATGATAAATAATTGTATGTTGCTGTGAAAGCTCTCAAGAAATGGAGACATTACTTATGACCAAAGAGTTTGTGTTATATTTACATAATCATGCTTTGTAGTTTATAAATAGTCAACCTAAACTGAATTAGAAACATGCTAAGTGGGTGGAATTTTTGTATAAATTTACCTTTGTGATCAAGCATAAAAATGGGAAATCTAATAAGGTTTTTGATGTCTTAAGTAGAGTAAATTTGATCTTGCAGAAGATTAAGGTCAGTAATTTGGGATTTGAAAATTTGGTTAATATGTATAAGGAAGATGTGGATTTTAAGGATTGTTGGACAACATTCTTCAAGAAGGATTGTTGTTTAATAATAGTAAATTGTGCATTCCTAAATGTTCTATGAGATAAAATATGATACAAGAGAAACACAGTGGAGGTTTGTCAAGTCATTTTGGACAGGACAAAACATTTGCTCAGGTGAGTGATTTTTATTTTTGGCATGGAATGCAGCAAGATGTAAAGAAGTTTGTTGAAAATTGCAGGATATGTCAACATGCCTGAGGAAGGAGAAAAAAATACAATACTATATCAACCCCTACCTATTCCAACTAGGCCTTGGGATTTCATCAGTATGGATTTTGTTATGGGATTTCCTAGAACTCAAAGGGGGATGATTCTATTTTTGTGGTAGTAGATAGGTTTCCAAATATGGATCATTTTAGTTCTTGTAAGAAGACCAATGATGCAACACATATTTCAATTTTTTTCTTTTCAAAAACTGGGAAGTTACATGGTCTACCTTTGAGCATTGTACATGACAGGAATACTAAAGTTGTTGGTCATTTTTGGAGAACTTTATGGAAGAAATTGGGTACTAAGATTAGTTTTAGATATTCTTGTCATCCTCAGATTGATGGTCAGAATGAAGTGGTAAATAAGATCTTGGGAAATATATTGAGAAGTCTTGTTTACGATAATCCAAAACAATGGGATTTCGCTCTTGCTCAAGCCGAGTTTGCTTATAATGATTCATCTAATAGGAGTACAGGTATGAGTCCTTTTCATATTGTGTGTCGAATGAAGCCAAGAGGAGTGTATGAACTTAGAATTTTGGGAGGAAAGGAAAGGATAAGTGCATATGGTGAATATTTTGCATCTAGTATACATGAGCTACAGGAAAATGTTAAAAATAAATTGCAGGAAAGTGTTGAACAATATAAATAGAGAGAAGATTTACAAAGAAGGGAAGTTAATTTTCAAGTTGGAGATTTAGTAATGGCATATCTTAAGAAGGATATATTTCCTAAGCGGAATTACAATAAACTGAGACTCAAGAAGATAGGACCTTGTAAAACTTTGAGGAAGTTTTCTGCAAATGCATATAAAATAGAACTTCCTTCTGATCTTCAAATTTCTCCAATTTTTAATGTTTCATATTTATATTCTTTTAAAGATTCAGGTGTTCAGATAGAATACATGTTCTCAGGTGAATATGGTCCATTTGTAGGTTGGAAAGGACAGTTACCACAGAAATAACAGCCACAGATTGAAGCTATCCTTGTGTTGATGCCTGGAAATTTGCAGGTAACAACAATTAGGGATTGTCCCTAGTAAACGTTCCCAACTAGCCCATTACTATTTGGTATGGGGAATCCGTCCAGTTTACAGTCTGGCTACCATAGGTCAAGTAACAAAAATAAAAGGTTTTACCAGTTACGGCTCGATCCATCGTGTATATTTTAGTTTTTTTAATTTAAGTATGATATGCAAGTGCCTATCTAAGAATGCAGACTGATAGAGAATACAAGGAGTGGTCATAATGTGATGCGTAGGTTCTTACCTCTCGTCTTAACTCACTCGCATCTAAATCACACACAAGAAGAAACTAAAACTAACTATATAACCTATCCCTAGGGAGCAATATTATCATTTATCAATGAGTAATGTATTTATGCACATGCATTAAGAAAAAACACAGATAGCTATTACTTATTTCAAAACACATGAACATTAATAGATATATAAACAACAAGATAGCTCATTGTTTATGAAAAGCCTTCATTACTCATAGTGGAAATTTCATACAATAAACTAGAGTGCATTCATAACAAGAACATAGGTTCAAAGAGTTAGAACGATCTCACAGTTAATGGATGCAAGATGAAAACGAAATAGTTCACATTCAACAAATCCATAGCACGGCATTTGAAATCTTCCACCAATCTTTCTCCAACAGGAAACTTGTAATTCTTATTGCAAAAGGAAATAGTTCTTCTTACAACATAATCTCACAAATCTATCTGGGAAAAAGTCCCATCCACTATCTAACTCTTGTATACTTATACTACAAGCAAAACTCTTGGGCTGCCCCTCAGAGACCTTTGGGCTCCCCCCAACTGTTCAAAACCACCCTTTTTGTCTCTTTGTGAGTGCTCATGATTTATACAATAAGTTAAATTTAAAATTAAGTTTTTAGAGAACTTTATAAAAAGGGACCAGCTTGGTAACTGACAAACTTTTCCCAAGCCTGGGCCTCTGCTACTATTGATTATGCTCAGTAATCTTTTGGTCTTTTGAGATCCTGTTGATATTAGACCTTCACTTTCTCCTTCCCTTTCTATATCTGCTTCTTTATGCTTTAGCTTCTTCTTTCCTTGCTACCTTGTCCTTTAGCCATGTCTTCTTTGCAGCAATCATCCTATCGTGAACATATCGGATTTTTAGACCATTTAGTGTTTAACAAAGTAACACAAACTGTATCAATACATGCATTCTGTAAAATGAACTATGAACAATATTAATGCATGAAAGGATAAGGCAAAGCAAAATCTTGCAAACTGGGTCTAAAATCCACTAAATCCATTGTCCAAACTAAAAACATAGGCTCGATAAAACAGGCTCCCTATCTCAATCCAGGTCGCATCTGGACCAATTCAAAATCCTTCGCTGAAAGCATAAATCATAACAATGTAACTGCCCATCCAAAACCTAAACTGTGCTCTTCACGTCAGAGAAAAACTAGACTCATCCAAAACCCAAGGAGAAACTCCACCGTCCCAAAAAATAGAGTAAAAGCACACAAAAATGGCGGGAAAAACACTCACTGGTGGGAAAATACTAAGTATCCAGCAAACAAACTCTTCATTGGTGAAAGGAACAACTGTATGTCGGACGGTCAGTTCACTAAGCCGCCGCAATGATGGAAGTCATACAGACTAAGGGTTCCACGGCAAAATAAAACATCGACGAAATAAAACACTAAAAACTGTCGTACATGCATCGAATATTGGAAGGACTAATTTCAAAGCGTCGACAGGATAATATGCTAGAAAGGCGCAATTGTGGAAAACAATAAGACTACGGCTTCCACAATCAAATGAAAACTTTGGTGATCGAAAACTTTGAGGAATATGAATCGTCGACCAAAGGCTCAATGCTGTCACCATGTCAGAAACACAAAGGACTATCCCCTCGATCGATAGTCAAAATCGTTTCGATAGCGGAAAAAAAAACATCGTAAAGTAAAAAAAGTTGATCAATGAAACCAAGGCATCAGCAAAAGTAAAAACTATCCATCGGCCCATTCTCTATTTATCCTCCGAAACAGCGGTGATATAGAAAGATAATGCTCCGACCGTGATAAAATAAAATCATCGACAATCCAAAAACAAATGAGAAAATAGCACATCGGTGAAAATAAGAACTGTCCATTGGGACGTTCCTTGCTTACCCTCCACAACGGCAGCTGCGTAGAGAACTACCACCCCAACTAAATCTTCAACAAACCTCCAACAGCAATAAAATCAAACCATTTACAAATGAAAACTTAAAGTTCCAAAGTCAAAAGCATTAGCTAGACAAACGCATTTTTAGATCATTCAAATTCGGAAATGAAAGAGAACAGTTTTCCTCAAATCAAACTCAGAAATTCAAAATTGTAGGAGAGGAACAACAGAGTTCAGCAATCCAAAAAAAAATTAGGCAAGATAAAATCAAAAGGGGGGTCCATATTTTTTCAAAAATTTGGGAAAAAAGTTGCAACTACAACAATTGGCGATTACCTGGTCAACACAGATCTCTGGACAACTTCTTCTTGGAGCAACAGACTATTTTGACAATAAAACCAACATGTTGAATTCTTCTAGATGTCTGATTTCCCAAATGGAAAATGTATTTACTTTTAATCATTGATGATAGTCCAATGTAGGAAAATGGAAACCAAGATTTCAAAGTCAAGATAACTCTTTTGAGGCTAGGAATATGAGTTTTTACCTCTGTCTTTAGGTAGCTTCCAGCTTGGACACCACAGGATTATAACATATGGTAAATAGAAATATTCATTTGTTCCTCATTCCCATGCCATTTTGCACTTTTTATGCTTTTGGACTTTTGTCCTTTTTGAGTCCTCCTGCATGCCTTTCTTTCTAAATTTTTTATTCAGGCTCCTCTATCCATAGTGTCCTTTTGTGTGAGAGATGTATTTAATTTTCAGCTCACAGACGGAGAAGAACTTTGGCAATTTGTACTCATATGGTTCAGTACTTTGTTTTGATACACATTGCTTTCTTAGGATATTTTTTACTCTTATTTGCCTTTTTGGATTTCAATTCTTGGCATGGGATCATTTATATATAATATACTGTTACCCTGCTTCCTCTCCATGGGTCCTTGTTGTCACACCCTCAGACATTTTTAAATGTGAGATGGATGGAGCCTCAAAATAGTATTCCAGACCTTTTGATCTTGAGTTATTTTATAGGGATTAAGTAGGATTCAATGTGTTCATAGCCATTTAGGAAAACTACTAAACTGGAAGAAATTATTTCAGATAAATCAATAGTACACAGTCTTATAATCAAGGATTTTTTTTAACCAGAATTCTGATGCTCTCCATGCAACCAAAAGTTTGCTTCTTTATTGAAATCAATCAAAATCTAACTAAAAAAAACATAAATAAAATAAATCAAAAAAAAACAAACAACCCAATTTATTTATGTACAAAACAAAAACAAAAAATCAGGAAAAATAAGGTTTGAGAACTAAACCATTAAATGGTAAGTTCTCTTCCCACCCCTATAAATCTCGCAACTTGTAGGTTGAGGGGCCAAGATTTGTTGCAATATGAAAAGGGCCTACCCATAACTATTGAAACTTCGTGTGTTTCCCCTTTTCATCATGCGGGTGATCCCACTTAGGAACCATATCTCCCACTTCAAATTCCTTTTTTCCAGCTTTATGTTTATCAAACCACTGTTTCACTACTTCTTGTTGATGCTTAAAACATTCTTTGGCTCTGGCCCTAGACTCTTCTGCCTTCAAGAGATTATAGATTCTAATCTGTAGGATTTTTTTTTTTGTGCCTCTAGACTCCTAAGCTATTATGGAAGATGGTAGCATAATGTTAGGAGGAAGAATAGCTTCTTTTCCATAAACGAGGGTATATGGTGACACACCTATGGAATTCTTAGGAGTGACCCTATCATCCCAAAAAGAATTCGGTAATGCTAAATTCCAACTTCTCTGGTTTTCTATCACGGTCCTTTTTAAGATCCTAATGAGATTCTTGTTTGTAGATTTTGCCAAACCATTTCCTTGTGGGTAATAGTTCACAGAATAATGCAACTTGATTCCTATTTCATGAGCAAATGCAGTTAATCTAATAGAAGAAAAATAAGTAGCATTATCAAAAACCAGGGAAATTGGAACCCCAAACCTATTCATAATATGATATTGCAAGAAATCTATGACCGCATCTTCATTCACTTTACGTAACGGAATGGCCTCAACCCATCTAGTGAAGTAGTCAGTTGTCGTCAAAATGTATTTGTGTTGCAAGGAAGAATTTGGTTTTATCTCTCCAATGATATCAATCCCCCCTTGCTCGAATGGTTCTGTTATCATCACAGGCTTCAATGGTCCTGTTGCTTTGGCTTGTCTTCCCCCACACCTCTGGCAGATATCACACTTTCTGACATGGGCATGCACATCCTTGAATAGTGTAGGCCAATAGTATCCGGCTCTGAGAATATTATGGGTTGTCGTAACTCCAAAAATTACCTTCAGTAGGTCCATCATGTAACTCTGCTATGACCTTCTTCGCATCTTCTTTCTCTAAGCATCTGAGAAGAACTCCATCATAATTCTTTCTGAATAATATTCGGTCAATGATCTGATATGAAGTTGATTTAAGGCGTAATGCTCTTCATTTTTTGGAATTCCAATGTTCTGGAAACAATCCTTCTTGAAGGTAATGAACAAGGTCTCGGTACCAGGAATCTGGAGCTGTGAAAAGAGGACCTACATCCATCATATGTAACTCAACTTCATTGTCCCAATTGTTTTCTTCATTGTTTTTACCTTTAGCCATTAGTTTTCACAGTCCTTGCCCTTTAACTATGGATGCTGGTTTGAATTCGAGGTCATATTCTTGTAAAGCTATTACCCAGTTGCCTCTTATTTCTCCTAATTCTTTTTGTACGAAAAAGAGACCTTACAGCTGGGTGTGGAACTATTACCTTCATCCGGTTCTTAAGTATGTACGACCTGAATTCTTTTACCGCTTTGAAAACTGCATAAGCTTGTTTATCGACAACTGGGTAATTCAATTCGACTCCCTGCAGACCAATGCTCATAAATGATATGGGATACTCATCTCCCTCATCTTCCTTCTGTGTAAGCACCACTGATAATGAATCGTCAGATGTGAAAGTGTACAAAATAAAATCCTTTTCAAAATTTGGACTTTTGAGAGATGGTGCATGAGCAATAGATGTCTTTATTTTACTGAATGCATTCTTCTCTACATTAGTCCACTTGAATTGTACACTTTGTTTCACCATTTGCTGCAAAGGTTTAACAATTTGAGCAAAATTTGGTACAAACCTTCGCAGAAAATTAATTGTCCCCATGAATGATTGCATACATTTTTTGTTATGGGGTAAAGGGATATGTTCTATGGCCTTGATCCTTTCTAGGTCTATGAGATCCATTTTTTAGAAACGACGTGACCCAATAGATTTCCTTCTATAACTGGAAACACACATCTCCTAGGATTCAATGAGATCCCATATTTTCAACAACGCTCAAAAATTTGTTTTAGATGGAATTACTGTTCTTCTCTCTTCTTTGAAAATATCATGACATCGTTGAGATATACTACAACACTACGGCCAATCATACCATGGAAATCTATATCCATAGCCCTCTGGAAAGTAGCTCCAACATTGATGAGTCCAAAGGGCATTCTTCTGTAAGCAAAATTTCCCCACTTTGTTCTGAATGTAGTTTTAAGTCTGTCTTCTTCAACTTCTAATACTTGATTATAGCCAGAGAATCCATCTAATAATGAAAATAACTCAGAACCTGAAACCATCTGCAATATCTGTTCCATGGGTGGGACTGGATATTTGTCTTTATCCGAAACACGATTTAGGTTTCTGAAATCCACACATACCCTGATTTCTCCAGATTTCTTCCTTACTGGAACCAAATTCGAAACCCATTCTGATTTTCTAACTTTGAATATAATTTTGGCATCCAATATTTTTTTCACTTCAATCTGAATGAAAGGCTCCTGTTTTGGATGCATTTTTCTCAAAGGCTATTGATAAGGCTTGACTCCAGATCTAATAGGAATGACATGTTGTATAATATTAGTGTCATATGTTTTAAGCTCTTCATATGTCCAGGAAAACACATTTTTGTATTGTTTGAAAAAAACTAATGAACTTATTTCTTTCACCTGGAGAACAACACTTTCCCAAATTTACATATCTGGGTTTAACTTCAGTTCCCAAATTTATTAGCTCAAATTGTAAGGATGAGCTGTGAGTTTTGACATTTGCTGGCCTTCTGAATTTGTTGTCTAGATCAAACATTCGCTCTAAGGTCCTGAATCCTTTAGGAATAAAGTTGTCAAATTTTAATTCAACTTGGTGTTCTTCATCATCTATTATTTCTCCTTTGAAGGTTTCATCATTCATCAAACATTCCAAGATTTTTTTATCATCATCAAAAACTCATAGATTGGTAATCATGTCTGGAACCGAAGACCTGAAAATTAATTCAATAGAAAATTTGTTATGAAGGTACAAGCCTTGCAGTTAAGGTAGCTAACAAGTCAGCTGCTGCATTCTTTAGTCTAGGAATGGATACAATATTAAATGCATAAAATGTTTTAAGCAAATCCCACACTTCATTCTAGTAAGCTTTATTAGTTGCAGAAAAATTCTTTAGATAAGCAGCAAACATTTGAGTGAAACTATGCACTTTTTCCTTCCTTTCTTTCTTTAAAGCGCATAACCCTTTCATCAGAGCTGCATGATTTTTTTGGACTGCATATTTACTTCTAAATATTCTTTCAAAAGTATCCCAGTCTGTGATTGATTTTGTAGGTAGAGGAAAATACCATTAGGTTGCTGCTCCTTTCAGGGTATGAGGGAACAATATGCAAACTACATATTCATGTTCTCCATCCCGTAGTTCTTCCATAGCCAAGTAAAATCTTTGCAAATGATCATCTACCAAAATATTTTCACTTGGGTCAAACTTAGGCAACATTTTCTCAAAATCCTAAGGTAAGTCATGCAAAGGAGGTGCTAGGTTTAATGGTGATCTAGCCCTCCAAGCAGGTGGTGGATTTGGTGGGTTAGGTGGCTGATTTGCGTTTACATTTGCCATGATTTTAAGGGGAGAGTGAGGTGGTGAATGAACATGGGTATGAACAGGTGAACAATAAGGTGTATCTGGGTCCAACTGATTCAAAGGTTGAACAACTTCCTATAAGGTTGTTTCTACTAGTTCTTCAAAATCTTCAACTAACACTGCGTCTTCCAATATAGGACAATCTTTCTTTCGATATTCTCTTCTGGGTAAAGCAGGGATAATCGATAATCCTCTGATCTTCTTCATGTAAGCCCTAGTAAATCTTCTCAAATCGTCAACTACTTTGTTATAGACAAAATATAGATGATCTTTACCATTTTCTTCCGGAGTTGGATTGGGAAACAAACTGCTTTCATAACTGTCACTGGTGGAATAATCTTGAGAAATGTGTTTTCTCAGCTAGCCATGCACTAGCGGTCCTCCTTCTAGTGCCAAAAACTATTGATGCCTGGAAATTTGCAAGTAACAATAGTTAGGTATTCTCCCCAGTAAACGTTCCCAACTAGCCTGTTACTGTTTTTTATGGGGAATCCGTCCGGTTTACGGTCTGACCATCGTAGGTCAAGTAACAAAAATAAAAAAATTTACCAGTTACAGCCCGGTCCACCGTGTATATTTTATTTTTTTGAATTTAAGTATGATATGCAAGTGCCTATCTAAGAATGCAGACTAATAAAGAATACGAGGAGCGATCACAGTGTGATGCGTAGGTTCTTACCTCTCGTCTTAACTCACTCGCATCTAAATCACACACAGCAAGAAACTAAAACTAACTATCTAACCTATCCCTAGGGATCAAGATTATCATTTATCAATGAGTAATGTATTTCTGCGCATGCATTAAGAAAAATCACAGATAATTGTTACTTATTTCAAAACACATGAAAATTAATAGATATATAAACAACAAGATAACTCATTGTTTATGAAAAGCCCTCATTACTCACAGTGGAAATTTCATAGAATAAAATAGAGTGCATTCATAACAAGAACATAGGTTCAAAGAGCTAGAACGATCTCACAGTTAATGGATGCAAGCTGAAAATGAAATAGTTCACATTCAACAAATCCATAGCACAACATTTGAAATCTTCCACCAAGCTTTCTCCAATAGGAAACTTGTAATTCTTATTGCAAAAGGAAATAGTTCTTCTTACAACATAATCTCACAAATCTATCTGGGAAAAAGTCCCATCCACTATCTAACTCTCCTATATTTATACTACAAGAAAAACTCTTGGGCTGCCCCTCGGTGACCTTTGGGCTCCCCCCAACTATTCAAAACCACCCTTTTTGTCTCTTTGTGAGTGCTCATGATTTATACAATACTTTAAATATCAAATTAAGTTTTTAGAGAACTTTATAAAAAGGGACCAGCTTGGTAACTGACAAAATTTTCCCAAGCTTGAGCCTCTGCTGCTATCAATTCTGCTCAGTAATCCATTGGTCTTTTGAGATCCTATTGATCTCAGACATTCACTTTCTCCTTCCCTTTCTATCTCTCCTTCTTTATGCTTCAGCTTCTTCTTTCCTTGTTGCCTTGTCCTTTAGCCATGTCTTCTTTGCAGCAATCATCCTGTCATGAACATATCAAATGTTTAGACCATTTAGAGTTTAACAAAGTAACACAAACTATATCAATACGTGCATTATGTAAAATGAACTATGAACAATATTAATGTATGAAAAGATAAGGCAAAGGAAATCCTGCAAAATGGGTCTGAAATCCGCTAAATCCACTGTCCAAACTAAAAACACAGGCCCGATAAAACAAGCTCCCTGTCTCAATCTAGGCCGCATCTGGACCAATTCGAAATCCTCCGATGAAAGCATGAATCATAACAATGTAACCACCCATCCGAAAACTAAACTATGCTCTTCACGTTGGAGAAAAACTAGACTCGTCCAAAACCCAAGGAGAAACTCCGTCATCCCAAAAAAGGCAGGAAAAACCCTCACCGACAGGAAAATACTAAGTATCCGACAGACAAACTCTTCATCGCCGAAAGGAACAACGGTATGTCAGACGATTAGTTCACTAAGCCACCGCAAAGGTGGAAGTCATACATACTAAGGGTTCTGCGGAAAAATAAAATATCGGCAAAATAAAACACTAAAAACTACCGTACAAGCATCGGAGATCGAAAGGACTAATTTCAAAGCGTTGACAGGATAATCTGCTAGAAAGCCGCAACGGAGGAAAAAAATCAGACTATGGCTTCCGCAATCAAATGAAAACTTTGGCGATTGGAAACTTTGAGGACTATGAATCAGTGACCAAAGGCTCAATGTTGTCATTGTGTCGAAAATTCAAAGGACAAGCCCCCTGATCAACAGTCAAAACCGTTCCAATAGTGAAAAAAAAACGTCGCAAAGTAGAAAAAGTTGATTAATGAAACCAAGGCATCAGTGAAAGTAAAAACTATCCATCAGCCCATTCTCTATTTGTCTTCCGAAACGACAATGATATAGAAGGCTAATGCTCCGACCATGATAAAATAAAATCACCGACAGTACAAAAACAAATGAGAAAACAACGCATCGGTGAAAATAAGAACTGTCCATCGGGACGTTCCTTGCTTACCCTCCGCAACGGCCGCTGCGTAGAGAAGTACCGCCTCGACTAAATATTTAAAAAACTTCTGACAGTGATAAAATAAAACCATTTACAAATGAAAACTTAAAGTTCCAAAGTCAAAAGAATTAGCTAGACAAAGGCATTTTTAGATCATTCAACTTCGGAAATGAAAGAGAACAGTTTTCCTCAAATCAAACTCAGAAATTCAAAATTATAGCAGAGGAACAATAGATTTCAGCAATCCAAAACAAATTCAAGCAAGATAAAATCAAAAGGGTGGTCCAAAATTTTTCAAAAATTTGGGAAAAAAGTTGCAGCTGCAACACCTTGACAAAAAAATTCAAAGAAGACCAGAAACAAAGATTATTTTCAGTATTTGGTCAAGTGGAAAGGTAAACCAAATGAAGATGCAGCATGGATTATTGAAATGGATATTTCCAAGTACAATATGAACCCTAAAGGATGATTGAATAATTATTTTCTTTCCCTAGAGTATGATGCAGGAGAATCGGGTCAAAGTCCTATGTTTTCTGATTGAGCGGGAAATGTTTTTTTTTGTGCTTCCATGTAATCATTCTAGAAGTATAGGATTAGTTATCAATTCTTGTAATATATTTTGTAGATAGGATTATTTTTTATGTAATAATGGAAATATTCCATTGATGAACTCGAATATTGCAAGAGGTTTCTTAAGGATAGGTTACTTGTAGATTTACTTTCTTAGGAGTTCAAATCATGCTTGTTCGGATCAGACAAGTTTGATGGAGTTCTATATTAAGTGTCGAATGTAATAATAAAATATGATATGAGTAGGTGTATATAAGAGTGTATGTGGTTAATTATTAATGAAATGAAGAACAAAGTAATAGCCTCTGCATGAATATTTTCAAATTCTTTGACTTTTTTTCAATAACCAAAAGCGTTTTAAATTCTCTGTGTCTGAATCTTTAGTATTGATAGAAATATTTAGAGAATTCATGAAGATGGAGATGTGTTCCTATGAATGAAACAAGAAGGAAATTGATCGTTTCACAGATTAATTTGACTGTAATAGTCTGAGTTAAAAACCTGTGACTTAGATAGATCTACAATTGTGGATGAATTTTGTAGAAGAAAAGTGTATGGGAGATAATAGATATGCAAAGTTAAAGTGAAGTTCTACACTTGATCTCAAATCAACGGACGTGGAAGAAGTCACAAGAGATCAACAGAGTGGAAGAAGCCACAAGAGATCAACAGTCGAGAATGGTTTTCGTAATGCAAAGTTGCAAGCTTGTTAAAGCTACATAAAGTTAATTGTGTACGAAACGCTACGAGAGACTAATTGTGAAAGCAGTTCGAGGAAAAATCAAGAATCCAACCTGCAATTTGTAATTGTAGAAAGAGAGTTGCAGAAACAAGAATTATGGAAACATATTTGAGAAAATTTGAACTGCAAAAATAAGCTTTCGGAAGAAGATTTTAGTCAG
Source organism: Pseudotsuga menziesii (assembly GCA_001517045.1). Lineage (NCBI taxonomy): Eukaryota > Viridiplantae > Streptophyta > Pinopsida > Pinales > Pinaceae > Pseudotsuga > Pseudotsuga menziesii. The sequence continues at coordinate 139,951 of LPNX011147124.1, forward strand.
CATTTTTTCTGCTGATTTGGATCAACCAGACCAACTAGCTCTTCACTAGCATCATGACCTTGGCCTATGTACTTGATGCATTTCATAAGATCAATTGAAATACCTGATGCACTTCACAAAGTTCATTGATGCACTTCATGAGATTAGTTGAAGTAATTGGTGCATTTCATGTGCAAGACTGGTTGGAAAACATGTTTAACACATCTCATGTATCTTGGTAGAGTATGTATAAAATGTAATGCATGAATCTTTCATGCATTTAAAGTAACATAGAGTATGTGCATAATGCATGATTGAATTTGAATTTGAATCAATTAGAATGTGTTTAGGGTATATGCATTCCAAGTATTTGATTTCATGTAACTTTGATGTACTTCATGTATTATAGTGAAGTAGACTGAAATGGATTAAGTATTTCATGGAATTTATTTCATGTACCTTGGGAATATTTCATATGATTAATTAGAATTTATTTCTTGAAGAATTGTTGTATTTATCTTGTTGAACAAATATATATATATATATATATATATATATATATACACGAGTGCTTGAAAATTTATTTTCAGGTGGATGTATCTTTGTTGAACATTAAAGGACTTGTAATGAGGTTAAAAAACCCTATAATGGGAATTGAATACCAACCCTTTCTTCCTTAAGTCCATTCTACTAGTATCGTTTCTCCCTTAGCTAGTGGAGACAGATAGGAAAGTAGGTGGTAAGGGAAGTATTGTGGATAGAAACATGTTATCTTTCTGAGGCATGTATGGGCGTGTCTATTATCCTTTTGTAAAGTTGTGTTTTTATTATGCATCATGGAAGATGCATTGTTAAGGGGGGGGGGGATGTAATACCCCATGTGTTAATCCATTGATATATGTAATTTGTAATTGTTTATTATTTTGGAAATAGGTGCTAGGACAATGATCTTTAAGGACCGAGATACATTATTATTATTGTAAATAATTAATTAATAAAAATAAATGGAATAACGGGGACTAATAAAAGAGTATGGGAGGTCATGTACTCCACATATGAGGGTGTTGGGGACTAGGAGTTGTGGCTCTCCCTAACAACATTCTTTGTTTCTTATTTTTGGTTATTTTAGACTAGGTTGGTATTATTGAGCCTAATTCATGATTTAGTGGGCCTCCTTGGTGCTTAGGTGGATTCCACTTGTCGAATGTGCCGCATTTCTGATTTTTCAACTCCTTTTGGGAGGTTACACGTGGTTTTGTAACCCCTCACTTTCACAAGTGTGCCCTCACTGGATATTTTAATCCTTGACACATAAAAAGTTATTTAACTCTTTTTTTCTATTCCAGGAAGATGCATTGGCTTGTGTAACTCCTCACCTCACTAATTTGAATTCCTCTTCATGGATGAAGTGTTCCCATATGAATTTGAGTTGGATTGGATTATTTAAAGTCAATCTCTTGGAAGTTCAATTTTCCTTGGTGGAACTTAAATGGATCTTTAATGGTTGAGTAACCTCCTTCAGGTAACTCAAGTTGGATTACCTTGCTTTGATTTTACCCCCTTGGGTTATAATTTCATTCTTTGATTATAAATCCTTAGTTTATCTCCTTGGAAAGGGTTTGGTTGGTTGTTTTTTTTCATGCCATTCTTCTTGAGAGCTTGGTAAGCTTATGAGCTTGGAAATCCATGTATGCTCTACTATATGTGTGAACTATGTACTTGAAGGCACTATGATATTGTGTTCAGTTTAATGTAATCCCGAGATATGTTGGTGTAGTTTCTCTATGCCAACTACTTGTCTCCATCCTGGATCTACACATAAATTATGATGGTGAATGGTGATGTCCTAATGGACCTGGGTGGTGAAGGAATAACCATTGCACCAGGTAATGGGGTGGAGGAGAAATTAGGTGGTGAGGAATAGATTTTTGAATTCTCAAACTGATATTTTGAGTTACTCTTAAGTGCACCTCTACTTGTAGATCCATGGCCTCAACTCAGGGGTGGCCTATCAAACTAAGATTTGTCTTGGAAGTGCCTAAGGTTGGGTGAAATGTGGTTAGGTTGATGACAATTGCACATTATTAACATAAGTGACTTATTTTATTTAAATTCATATGTTTATATGATGTTTCCATTGTTTCCATAGATGAACTATTTAATGTTCTTGTGCATGGCAGATGTTTTAATGGTTGGATGCATATCTGATGGTTTAACTACTTGGAAACTAGTGTATTCTCCTTGATTTTGAGATATGATCTTTATGAAAGATTTAAATATGTTTATTCATGTGTTATTTTTTATAACTTACTCTTAAAATGTGCCCTCTATGGTTGATTATCTCAGTACATTAAAGTACAGATGAAAATGCTTGGTTTTCAGAACATTGGTTGAAGAGTTTTGATTGAAAACTTGATTGTTCTAATTGACCTGTGTTTTGTGGGTTATTTATGATTTATTATTGTATATTAACCTGAAATTGTTCCCTCGATGTTTTATTATATTCATTATATGATTCTATAGATGAAATTATTGAGTTTTGACTGCTAGAAAATCGGTTTTTTCTGCTTAAAAATTGGAACGAATTGATAGTTTCTCTGTAGATATGATTATCTGATGTTGTATGGTTGTATATTATAATTCTATTTCACCATTTATGTATATATTGATCCTTTTGAATCGATGGAACCTTTGTTTAATCATGTCAAATGAATTAGTTACGGATTCAGTTGTTAATTAACTAGTTTCTACTTAGAAATTGGATTGTTTTGATTGCTTTGAAAGATATATTGGTTTATACATGATTATGGTTGTACATGATCATGAAATTCATATATTCATGGTTTTATATTTCCCCATATGTCTAGTATTATTTTTATTTGTGACTCACTGTGGGTTTTGCAAGGAATCAAATGCTTACTGGATGATCAGGTTGTGAATTTCATAACAAATTGTAGATATGATCTTCTATATGAGTTAATGGTTGTAGATGGATGCTTTGTACCTATTTTTATTCATTATTGAACTTTTTTATATGTTATCTTCAGATATGATCCAATAAGTTAAATAAAGTGTTGTAGTTCAAATTTACGGTAGTGTTGTAACTTGCAAAGTTTAACTATTGAAATTTCTAGTTTGTGATTGTTTGCAAAGGAATCTGTAAATATGATTGATAAGTGTTATTGGGATGATTATGGTCACCCATGAATTCTTTAATAATTATTATGTACAATTTAAATAAGTATGTAAATCTAGTTTAAGTTCCATGCTTGCACAGTCTTGCATCTACTTGAGCTTTTGGGTATAATTCCCTTTAAAATGTTGCAATTTATTTTAATGGATGATTTTTTGTTTTATTTTCCTTGATGGCCTATCCTTAGAAACTTTGTTTCATTGTTTTTTTAATCAATTCATTTTCCCCTCTAGTTATTTGGTTCCTTTGTCCTTAGTTTCAATCTCTGTAACGGAAAATCAACTCAGAATTCTACAACAAAAGACCTACTACAAGAGTAAAGGACTCTCCATTTCCAAAACATTAAACCCATGCCATCAAATAATTGCATTTTACTAAAATAACGGAATTAAACACATGCTTTTTGAATTGTCTATGACTAAAATTTCTCCAATTTTGGTATGCAAACATGTATTTTATTTTAATATGCCACACAACCAAGAAGACTATGAGAAGTTGTATAAATAGGATTTATGTGTTAAGAGTTTAAGGGGTAATATGTTGTGTTAAATTTATGGGTGATATCTCTCTTCATTTATCCAATTCGGAAGTGGTCATTTTAAACTAATACAACAATCCCTTTATAATACAACAATCCCATAAAGGGAAATATAGGAAATTCCATTTTAGTTACTTTGCGATGTTGTTGAATTGAATTTCTTATTAAGTTTTTCATATGGATCCTTACTATCTTTCTTGAGCGAAATGGGAACTCGTAGATCTTTAGGAAAGTTGTAAACTATTATAGCTGATAATGAAGAGGATGAAATGGGTAACTAGATAACGTTACGGGTGTCCATTAGATCTTGTCTTTCGTCACATTTAAAGGGAAAGTAATGGAGAAGGGTATGGCGTTTCAAATTTTAGTCTACAACTAAAGAATGGACAATGGAATATTCAGAGCTCAAGGATAGCCAACACTCCAAATATTTTCACCCAACTTTTTTTAGTTTATTTTGGATGGAAGAGTATATATATATAGTGTTGTTGATGTATCTGATTTTTAGGAGGGTTACTTGTTATTTTAATTATATAGATGGAAAATTTTTAAGTTAGAAGGTACCTTGAATTGACAATGGAAAAAGGGTGAGAAATTAATAGTTTATGTATGTGTCTTCATTTTATAAACACGGTTTCTTGCTTACGTATTAATAATTTCCTTTGGGAATATTAGTAAAAGACAAGAGAAGAGCATCACGTGAAAAGGTTGTGTACATCCCCATACATTAGAATTTAGAGGAACATGACACAAGGTGAATCCTCTCCAACCATACTTTAGGAAACTCTTTTGATCTTACTTGTGATCTCTATATTTTAGAACTAATTATTAAATTCCCTACTTATTTATTTTGGAAATATAAGGTATGGTTTTGTTCATTGTTCTTTTTCCACATGATTTGTATTACTTATTATTTATCACTACATTTCTAGGCCGGTATTTGAAGAGAGTAAAGTGTTCAAAATAAATTTTAACTCAATATATTTTTGTCACATTTATAGGGAAAGTAATGGAGAAGGGGATGGCATCTCAAAGTCTAGTCAACTAAACAATGGACAATGGAATATTCAAAGCTTAAGGATAGCCAACAATCCAAATATTTTTATCCAACTTTTTTTAGTTTATTTTGGATGGAAGAGTATATATAGTGTTGTTGATGTATCCAAGTTTTATGAGTGTTACTTGTTATTTTGATTATATAGATGGAAAAATTTTAAATCCTATTTGAGAAATATATGTTTATAACTCTGACTAATGTTTAGAACCAGTTTTTTTCTCCCTTGTGGAAGCCAACAATTTTAATATCTTAGACTATTAAGCATATGCCAAAATAGAAGTTGTTATTTCCCTCTGTTTAAATGTATATGCAAAATGTAATTTTATGTTAACTTCATTGCTACTACTTGTCATAAATAGTAAAGAAAGGAAAAAAAATGGATACTTTGATCATTTCAGCCATATTGATATTATACGTAAAAATGTAATGTTCTAGGAGCTTTTATTCAATGGAAAATTGTCCCACTGCTTCATTTTCACATACAGTGTATTTAATTTGATGCAAGCAAGATTGGATATGTGTTATGTGTATATATGATCATTAATGCTTCATTAAAGATGAATGTTTAAAAACTATTATAATTGGTATAACACTGCATATCTATGGGTTAACTTATTTCTTTATTATTGTTGACACTTTCCAATCAACTCATGCAACTTTTCTAACTTAGTAAATTTCAATTTGACTTGAGAAAGGTTGGATCAAAACTGAATTGTGCTAAAACAAATCACAAAATATTAATATTGGACTCCGAAAATCATGCAAAGTCTAGCAGAGATATCTAGATGAGGTATAAGTGAGGATATGTTCTTGAATCTGGAATGCTTCATAAAATAACCCAAAATTTGTTGGAAGTCCAAAGAAAGGTATCTCTTAAGATAAATGATGATATCCTTAAAGAATCAATAAAACCATTTCAAACATCCCAGAAACATCCTTGAATCGAGATAGAACCCTCCTAATCAACAACATAATATTGCAAACGTGAATGCATTCTCTTCCAATAGTGAACATATTGATGTAGGCTACACTAGAATGGAATTCCTCAAGCATGTTGGGTTGGCTCTTCAATTGTGGAATACTTATGATGTAAGGGGATTTTACATGTGCCAATAAGTACTCAAGTTAGCCATCAAACTGCAATGAAATATGGTTCATCATCATTTCAAAATAAGACTGATTAAACTTATTCTTTAAGGCACATTTTCCATAGATCTATTTGTTCGTATTTATAGAAAAAGGGATGGAAAATTTTTTTTGTGCCAAAATGAGTGGAAAAAAAAGCATTCTGAATATGGGCAAAAGAAACTATGCAAGCAAGTGTCTAGGAGAAACAAGTATATTTTCATATCAAGGTATGCAAAGGAGAATAACGATTGAAAGAAAATAAATACATGCTTTGAAATCTTTATACAATTTGATGAAAGACATTTCGGGAACTCCAAAATGATTTATATTCCAAGCACCCAACTACCTTTCTTACTTTTAGATATGAAACCCCAATACATTAATCTATCACTTCTTAGGCACAATTCAAAGCCTTTTAAATGTACTACCTAAAACACTACAAAACCTATTGCAACACTTGAATATTCACTCTTAAGACAAAGTATATATAAGTGATTGACATTACAAGAATCCATGCACCTTTATTAATTTGAGATATGAAACCCTAATACATTTGAGTTGTCACTGATTTGTCATAGTTTATAGTCTTTATATTGTTTTTCCTAAAACAATGCAAAACCTATTGCAGCACTAGAATATTTACACTTTTAAGAGGTGGTATAAATAAGCACATTATCGAGGTCAACCAACAAAACACTAGCATCAAGTTAATTTCTAAGAATTGTATTCATTGATATTTGAAAGGAAAGAGATGAAAATGTGAAAGAAATCATTGTAAATTCATATAAGCCTATGGGAATTTGGTAGGCTATCTTATCTTTATAAGTTTATTCAGTGGAGAATGTTAAGCCCTAAATGTTGAGCATATTTCCCTCTATAGGGTGATGCATTACCCCCTATTTTGTGGTGTATTACATATTTTTCATGTTGGATTGGGTCTATTAGTTGTTATTGTACACCTTGGTCTCCTATATATATGAAGTATATATTTTCATTTTAGTCATCAATGTATCTTTTCTTGTCTTGTGTGCTCAGTACAATGTATAAGGAGGTTCCTCCCTTGAAGAGGGTTGCTATTTATGTTTTTTATTCATTATTAAGGTGTGCATCACTCTATTCTTTTCTATTTCTGCTATTTTTATGTTGTTTTTGGGACTTTGTTGCATAACATTTGGTATCAAATCTCTTTCCTTGGGAGTGACTTCTGCAAGAAGTGTCATCGTGTAATTTTTTGTACAAATTTATTTCTACAAGAATTCAGAGATTGAGGATAAAGCCCACTTCTAAAACAGGACAAACAATCTCCAATTTTAAATATAGATACTGATCCACTACAGTCTCGGAGATAATTGTGGAGGAATAAAGGAATTTTTACTAGTCCACAACCTAGTCTAAAACATGTGTTCTAGATAAAAAGGTCATATATGGGACATCCGAGATAAAAATTGAGTGATACTAGTTGCATCCAAAAGAAGAAAAAATAGGGTATTTGTGGTAGGAGTTTCAGATGCAGAAACTAAATATTGGACATGTGGCGTACCGTACAAGTTCTCTCTTCTAGATAGTCCAAAAATAAGAATTTTTGGGAAGATTGTAATAACATATTTTTGCACTTCCAAATTAGGTCATTCATGAGGCATTATAAAGAGGACACATAAGGGTACAACAGGCCAGATTTTTAGAACTACAGGAGTCGAAATTTAAATTTAACCTCATTTACAATTCGGTCATAAAATAGTCTTCTAATCAGGGTTTGAAAAGGATATGTCATTTTAAATTTGAATAGATTTGAGTAGAATGATATATTTGTGGTAAACCCTAGGGTGTGATATATATTTATTGTTCAAAATTTCACCAAAAGGAAGTGGAAAAAATCACACTCCACTCAAACCCCCAGAGGAGTCATCCCCGACATACAATGAAATGGAAGACATATCTTTTAGAGTATCCAAGTTGGAAGATATGATTAAAAGAAATGTAAAAATGGATGACTTAACTAAATTGGAAAATGAGATGGCTAGCAAAGAGAATCTTAGAAGGATGGATAGTAAAGAGGATCTCAAATGGATGTCTAGTAAAGAGGATCTAAAAGGGATAGCTAGATAAGAAGATCTTCAAGAATTAAAATAATTGATTATGGATATAAAACATAGTTTTTCCTCATGTATCTACTCAAGAATAGGATAAGGAGGAAAAAGGGGACTTATTCCAGTCATGTATTGAGAAAATTGAAAAGCAATTGGAGAGTAGGAAGCTTGAGTCCTCAAAAGTTGATTATTCACTACAACATCATGGGTTCAACTCAGGTGCAAAGAACTACTTTATTCCAAGATTGACATGATAAATTTTGATGGCAAGGATCCAATCACATGGATTTTTCAGATGAGTAATTCTTCGATCTACACTAGGTGCCAAATTTTCAAAAGCTAACTATTGCATCCTTATATTTAGAACCTGATCAATTTGTATGGTACCAGTGGCTTTGTGACCATGAAAAGGACTATATTATCTCTTGGTCTATATACACAGAAGAATTTATTGTTGATGTAGTTGTAACTTATGAATATATTATGGTGTATATTATCATTGTATGTTGTTGTACGCCCATAGAAGATGTGTTTTCCTCCTTTTGGGATGTCATTATTGTGTATGGACCTTGAGGTAAAAACTCCATTGTAATTCGGGGAAATATTCCCAAGTGTAACATCATGTAATTTATTCTAGGAGTCTCTCTAGGAGAATTCAGCCCTGTTAGGGTAAGAAGTTGGACCCAGTCATGTAATAGGTCAGTCACTTGAAAGGTATAAATAGGGAGTCTCCCTCCCTCATTTATACACTCAATCACTCACTCAAGTTCACATGAGGAGAGAGAGAGAGAGAGAGGAGGAGGAGGAGAGATAAATAGTTGAAGAAGACTTCTTCTTATTGGGTTTGATCATCTTATGATACAGTCTTTTTTACAGAACTATTTTGAGGAAGTTTGTGGGTTTTTCTCCTTTATGGTTTCCCCGGTGAAAATATTTGTGTCTTGTGTATCTTCTCTATCTTGTGTATCTTGTTGTACTTGTTATTCTTTCAGATAAATATCCTAAACAATATAATTATATTAGAAAAAATAACATGGTATCAGAGCCTCTCTTAAAGAAGGCACTATGTAGCAGTAGAAACTAGGGATTCCTAGTTCAAGGCCTTCTCTCCACATATCATCAAGAAATGAGGGCTAGGCTAACTCACCTCGGTAGGGTGCATATTTTGGTGGAATCAAAATCATATTTGAAGAAGTTTTATTTTTTACCATGCCAGTGTTAAATTATTGAACCATTGATCTATAGGAAAATGAGAGAAATTGAGAGGTGGAATTGTGCAGTAGAATATCAAGAACAAAGTATAATGAACAAGACAAATTTGAGACAAATATGATAAGAATTGATCAGTTAATTACAACATTAATCTTCATTAATTCAGCAGTAATACAACAGTGTTCCAAAAAGGAGAATTTGAATTATGTGGATAATATTTGAATCTACCAACTGAATAGCTAACTACAAGTGTCTAAATCACTGCATGGGAGCCACTAGTCTAACTCTTGATGCCCAAATCAGTCTGATAGTCAATTAAACTAGTTAAACTAGTTAAACTAGTTAAACTAATGAGGTAGGTGGAAAAAGGTGCCACGTCCTCATGAAGCCATGCAAAACTGACACTAGAATTACTAAGAGTGAACTAACTGAATGTAACTGGAGGTTGGATCAGCATAACTTCCTACCTACCACAAATAACTAATGGAGGTTGTTGGTGGCACTTGGAGTGGGATCCTAAAATGCAGGGATTGGTCTCAAAGGCACATTAACTCATGCATGAACATGCAATAAGTGTCATTTAACCTCTATACGTGTTCCACACACTCTAGTGGTTGGTTGGTACTGGTGGCACCAATTGCACCGGTGGCACCAGCGGAACCAATATCATGGTGGCACCAAACTAAATTAAATGACTCCTAAGTTAGGAAAGATGATATAATAGACTATATATGGACAAGGGAGGATTATATAATCCTAACACCCCCCCTTAATCCTAACTTGGACAACATTGGGCATTGGAAACTAGGACAAAATTTAGCCATACAATCTAAAAGAAATAAAAGCTAAGTAATAAACTAAAGAAAATGGGGAAAAACTCATCGGAACCCCCCCCCCCCCCCCTCTCAAAATAAGCAGTGAATTGGGAAAACAAGCTATACTTAAGAGAAAATTTTCCTCTTTGGGTAATAACTTTTAAAACATTTGCATCAATTTGTAGCATTATGCAGCAACAAATGCAGTATCTTGGTTATTTTGTGCAGCAACATCCTGAGACAATGCATGTGAATCTCTCCAAACTAAATGATTATGTCTGGAGGAGTTTTCCTTTTTGGAAGAAGAAGAATATGCTCAACTAAATCAGGAACATAAACAACCACAAGATGAAAACTGGACCCATGTAGAGCAACTGAGATCAGCTGATGAGAGAGAAAAAGTGCTTGAGAATTCAAACCCTATGAAGAAAACCCAAGAAACTGATATATTTCATCCTTGAACATCAAACCATGTGAGGTAAAATCATCTCCAAGTGTTAGGAGCAAGTGTCAAGGTGAATGCAGAATGTCTCCATCTTTACTAGTTCTATGAGGCGATGAGCATGTCATCAAGTAGGAAGGTAGAGAAGACCTAGGACTGTGGAGAGTGAATGTTTGTGCTCCATAATATGATGTAGCTTGAAAAATAAACAATAATTCACAAAATATAATATCAGCAAACTCATGAGATAAAATTTACATCAAATCCCCAACAACAATTTTGAAAGAGACTTGAGGTACTTGATTTTTCACACCAAAATTGATGAGAACAGCTACAAGCATGACTAGAGAATAGTGATATTTTTTAGGCACAACTTCATATGGATTCAATATTATCATTTCCTCTTCTTACACCATTCACAAGATATTCAAAATGGAAATTGAATATGATTTAATCTCTAAAGAGACAAGATCTCTATGAGGTATCTATTGGAATCGGTAAAGAGTCTTATGAAGATGAGAATGACTGGATAAATGATGATGATGGATATTTTGGAACAATATGTCTAGCCTTTTCTCCAAGATTGTGCTACCTTATTGATTTTGTTGAATACCCAAAGGATCTCTTAACAGAGTTGGATAGAACCTTTGGAGAGCACAACAACCACCATAGGAGTTCTTTCTTCAAAAATATTGGCCTCTACTCTCTCTAATGAAGTTGTTCAAGATTGAATTAGACATGTGGAGTTAGACGAGTGAGCTCCCATAGTGATTTAAACACTTCTAATTAACCAGTTAGTCAAGATTGAGTTGGTAGATTGGAATCCTATCCACATGATTCGAATTATCCTCTATGTAACATTAGTGTATATTATTGGGATTAATGAAGATAATGTTGTAATTTACTGATCATATTTTATTAGTTTTATCAGAAAATTGTCTTGTTCAATGTAAATTGTTCATTCCATTTTATTGCGCAATTAAACCTTTCAATTGTACTCATTGTCTGTAGATCAATGGTTCAATAATTCTAACATGGTATAAGAGACTTGTTCAGGATAGAATCAAGTCCGTCTGATCTCCATTGTACACCAGAAGCAGTTGGGTTTCCACATAAATCATACAATATTTTACTTTATAACTCTGGATTCATCCAGAGAAGTCTCTATATGTGTGACAAACCATGAGAAAGTGTACATGTCGAGATGGAAGGATTGATTTTGACATGATTGTGAATATTTTTTGGTTTTTACAGTGATAGATGCAGGTACCTACATAGCTTATTGAATAATTGACTGTTCAAAAGAAAGTTTGATGGATTCCTCAGCTCTTGTACCCCAAATCCTTACACCCTTCAACTATGTTGATTGGAGAACAGATATGTGGGTCTCCTTGTGCAAGCTTGGTATGTTTAGGATGACAATGGGAATAGAGATAGAGCCTCATCATCCTACTAAGAAAAATAATTTCTTGAATTGTTTGGATGAAGCATTTGGCTTCCTATGCACTCATATCTCCCATGATCTTCTATTTCACCTTGAGGGTTTGGAGACTCCAAAAGAATATTGGGAGAATATTGAATCATTGTTTGGAAAAAAATATGAGTTTCAAGGGAATATATTGGAGAATGAGATCATTGCATTGTAGCCTAGCAATTTTGAAACTATCCAACAGTTTTTCACAAAATTCAAGTCAGTATCACTGCAATGTAAACGATGCGGAATAGAGGGGAAATATGAGCAGCTAGTTCTATTAGTACTAAGCAAGCTTGGATTAGATTACTATGTCTTCGTCTCTACTTTCCACTCTGAAATATATTCCATCCAAGATTTGAATATGCCTTCTCTAGATGCCTTTGTTGAGTCCTTAATACCAGAGCAGGATAAATTGTTTCAAATGGGAGTTTTTCAAACCTCCAAGAATCAAGCTCTTCTAATGTCAGACTCAAACAATGTACAAGCCAGAGGGAAGCACAAGGGGAAGGATCCCAAATCCACTGATTTGAATCCAAAATAGAATCAAAGATCTTTCGATGGAGCCTTGGGTTCCAAAAAAGAGAATACTAAGTGTCCATACTATTGAGAGGATTTCATTTAGAAAACCAATGAAGACCCTTGACTAGTTGACAACACTCCTTGAACAGAAAAATATTTCCCTTCCACAAGGTGAAGAGATGGTTGATGCTAGAGAGAATACTCAAGAATGTGAGAGGTTCCTTAATTTGAAATAAGGCATCACTTTGTCAAAGGCTTACTTGATATATTCTAGAGCATTCGACCACATGGTTGCCTCAAGGGAACCCTTCACCACTCTCACTCTATCAGGAGGACCTAGCACTCATATGGGAGATGACTCCCAAATCACAGCTGTTGGGAGATATTTTATTAAAATCCAGCATGATGAGTTCAATAATTTACTCTATCTTCCCTCTCATGCAGCAAAACAAGTTGTTCAAGATGAAGAATAAGAAGAATCTTCAACACAGTCAATTCAAATTGAAGAAAGTCTCCTTGGAGTGACTCCTTCTTTTTTTGCTCTGGAAGTTTATGAGATCTCTGATATCACATCTTATCATATAGTTGATCAAGAATAAGACATTCTAATCTCTATTATTGAGGAAAAACTCTCCTTCCATTCTATGCAAACATTCTCCTGTGATTCTTTTATTTTAAATTCTGCACAAAGTTTGCCAGTGATTGTTTCAGAAAAAGAAGAGGAATTTGATTTCTCTATCTCTAATGTTGTTTCTGGTGTGTAAAAAGGTAATGATTTGGATGTTTTGGAATAAATATCATATTTTAGGAGTCATCCATTCACTCTCCTTGATCTATATCTTATAGAAAACTCCTACATGATTTCCTGCACTAATACTCAAAATTTTATTGAAGAAGGAGAAAATTGTGCATCTACCATTTTGGCAGGGAACTTGGAACCTTTGTTCCATACTATTGGATCTGATATGACCTTTTTTTTTTAAGTTTCAAGAGCCTCCAATCATTCTTGTAGCTGTTCTCGTCAATTTTGGTGTGGAAAATCAAGTATCGCAAGTCTCTTTCAAAATTGATGTCAGAGATTTGATGTCAGTTTTAGCTCATGAGTTTTATTGGTTGTGGAGCCTAATATTTAGATCTAGAGATGTTATTGATCAGCTATGTTTGTACCCCAGGTTTACTGTACACTCATCCCAGCTGGGGGGTGTAGGGGAGTAGCTATGTTGGGAAATGATTTTGAGAACCCGTGGTATTGTGTGACACGTAGTATTTTCCCATGGTATTTCCCCTATAAAATAATATCATGATAATCCGGTTGTGTATTTTATTGTATCATTTTACACAATCTATTTGATTGTGTGAGAGAAACTGTGAGAGCATGAAGAGGAAGTGCAGCGGGTTTGTTGCAGGTTGTATCCCTTCATTTTGTTTGGTGGTATAATAGAAAGTACTGGTAATTTCTATGTGGACATAGCCCATCTTTGGGTGAACCATGTTTTATATGTGTCTCTTTCATAATGTGTTTCATGTGTTTTGCATTTTGTATAACTATTATTGCTCTGCGGTCCTGATTTCTAACAAGTTTGTTGATATTATATTTTATGGATCATTGGTTATTTTTGGAGCTATATTAGATTATGGAGATCAATAATTCTCTCTCCAGAGTCCTAAGGATTCTCTACCTCTCACCAATATACATTTCTCTTTTCTCTACTTGAGAAAATTCACCACCTCGAGGTTCAACCTTTGTTTCCCCGTTTTCATTTTATACTCTTTGTGGCCAAGTAAATGGAGACTTCAAATATATATCTCAGTTTGTAGATTTTGAATTGTATGTCACTCTCCTCCATGAAAAAAGACTCCCACCAAATAGAATCAGCAGCATCAAAGTACTCATGTGTATCTTTGATAGAAAAAATCATTTCTTTAAAGCATTTAGAAGAATTAACATCTCTACTATGTCTCCTTGCATTATGAATATTTGCATATGATTGCAATAATAATAAATTTGAAGAATACATTTGATGATTTGGGATGAATTTTAGAAATGACAAACCTGATGAAGTCCCCCATTTTGTGCTAGTTGATTGCTTCTCACCCCATAGTAATGTTTTTCCATCAATCTTTTTTATAATAAATTGATGTTGAAAGATAATGTCATTAAGTTTTTCAATGCATATTTCTTCACCATGCGATCCAAAAATAAATCTTCACATGTCAACACTTTCTTCCAATTTTTGTACAATAGGCTCTGGATGGTATGCTTTCCTTTCAATTTCAATCAATGATGGTAGGCTCCCAACTTTCTTCCTCTTCAATGTCCTTCCTCGAAAAATGGTTGAACATTTGATCAATATGATCATGCATATGCCCAACAAGAAGGAAACAAACTTTTACCTCTTTAAAAATTCCCAATTCAACGAGCATTTTTAGATAAGAAAACACGGCCTGGTTTTTGTTTTCTCGGCTGCTTTTGTTGTCCAATTGCAGATATACAACTTCAAGAAGATCACCAGGCCAATGAGAAAGGACATGGTGAATTATGGTGATGGTCAAATTCGCATCATTGTGAATATTTGGAGTTGTAAAGTAAATCGTTGGAAACATTTAACCATTAAAAATAATACACCCAACCAAGTGGAACTGAATAAAATTTTCCTCCTTTATATTCTTGGGGACACAAACAAAATGTGGCAAGAGTGTTTTTTTTCTTATCCATGACATCAATTATTAAACCCATATATTTATGTGGAGCAATATAGCACTTTTTCATATGTTTGTACAACTTTTGATGTTCATTTGATTGTTGATTGCAATGTTCTTGTAGTGTGTTTATTATGGAATCTACAAACAACATAACAAAAATATTGATAACTAGTTTTCATAATTGACATTTATCTAAAAAATAAACAATTTTGTAAACATACCTCTTTTTATCCCTTCTGATATATACCTTATTTATTTAAGAGAAGCACATGTACTGCATATCCCCATCCTTGATCTCTTTATAATGTGGACATTGTTGAACTTATTTTTCCATACTCTTGTGAAATATGCATATATGATGAAGTTGCAGTTTCCTTGACCACCTTGAACAAAATCCTTGTAAAAGTTGTAGATTTCCTGCATTGTGAAATTATCTGGAATATGTATTGTTTCTCTATTTAGCATACTCTACCCATGCTTGGAAAAAAATCATGCATCCATGATATTGCAATGTGTGTTGATGGTCCATTGCTTCACCCCTGATAATCGTTAGACTAAAATGTAGAATCGCTCCATGCTAGAAATTGTACATTGCATATTCACAATATTTATATATTTTTTCGAATACATCACAAGGGTCAAACTGGGGTATTATAGTATTAAATAGTACACTTCATGCCATTTTGATATATTCACCCGCCTATGGTATATACATGACCATACTTTCGATATTTTGTGTTTAATGCTTTGGAATCATCGATTATAATCTTTAAAATATTATTTTTCTTTAAAATTTAAATATTTATATATTTTTTAGTAAATCAAGTCATTAAATTCAAATCGGCTGATTCATTACTAATTCATTACCGATTTTGAGTCCGAATCTGAGTTGACCCTTGATCGAATCTGAGTTCTAAAACATCCACTCGTACTAATCTACAAAATATATAACCACTTACCCACTTTAGCAAAAAGGAAACACATCAAAATGATAAGCTCTAACACTCCTGTAAATTTCTAAACTATTCATTTTATAAAATTTCTAAAGTGGATCCGTCAAGTTATGGTTTAATGGTTGAGTGTGGACACAAGGCATCACATGCTAATGAACCAAGTTCAAAATATAGAGGGTGTAAATACCTTGTGTATGAGTTGGACCCTGAGTATAAGCTCGGGAAGTTTGATTGGATTCATATGAAGATTAAATTCAACACATAAAAATAAATAAATATTTTTTTTGTAGTGGACATGTATGCTAAACCAACACACTAATACCGCAAATATAAACATGAACTTAAGTAGAGCTGAAGTAAAGCATGGATCTGAATGGTTTGAAGTTTAGAATAACATAAGTAAACCTCAAAATACTGAAGAAAGACCAAAAAGCATAAGATATTAGGGGCACCTACACATCCAAGTGGGTTGCACCTATAGCCCAAACGTGTGGAGGAAAACTTCTCCAAAAAAATTGTGTTGATTAGATAACTCAAGTGACAACAGTTTTGAAAAATAGGGGGAAATAACCTATTTATATAGAATATAGATAAACCCTAATTTGAGGGAAATTTTATAATTAGAGAGTACTTTTTCCCTCATTAAATTGAAATAACATAGAATAAAGACCTAGAAATAAAACATGATTACAAACTTAGCTTAGATATCGAATAGTTCATGTAGATAGGTTTTACTTGCATGCTAAGAATATTTTGGTTTTCTACCAAACATATCCTCCCCTTTTGGGAATATTTGTCCCAAACAATCCATGACAAAATAGTGGGGGACCAAAGTGAAAATTCTTATGCCAATCTAAACTTGTAAGATGCATTGTCATAATAATATAACTCTCAAATATTTTTTTCTCTACAAATATTTCTACATTCAGAAAAGGATATTTACATCAAATAAAGAAAAATTCAACAAAATAATAAGGTTATTTACAATGGTACTTACATCCTTTTCCCTAATGATACAATAAATGAAATAAAATATGAATAGTCACCAGATTGGAAATGAACCATTTGGCATCTTCGATAAGCAAAAAAAAATTTACCAAAAGTTACATGCATACTTCCTCTCTCAACTTACAATAAAAGGTAGTCAAAAAGTTGACATCATTCTCAAAAACACATTTTCAATTAAGCTTCCATAGGAAAACAAAGTATTAATTTTTACAACATCAAATGCCCCTATGAGGAACAAAATAGGGACCAGAAATCACCAAACAAAGTTGCGCTCCATTGAAATCTTCCCCTAAAAAAAGACACATGCTCTATCTGTGACTCTGTACATGATCCCAATGGTAATGGAATGTCAGAAATCCCATAACATATGTTTCACTATTTTTTAACAGTAAGATGTAGTCTAGTAACCGGAATTCTAAAGGCCACTAAGTTTGCTAAATTTTGGATCCGATGTGAAATTATATTTTCATCTGATGAGGTCTAATGATCTTTGAACCCCTCTCAAACGTCCTAATACAATTAATTAAAATATAAAAAAATAGGTAAAATGGTATATTATTTCCTTTATGGTAATCAAATTTTGCACGACTTGGACTTAGCCAAGACTCAGCTAGCATATGACTTGTCGACTCAGGAAAGACACAGGAAGGACTCGGGACATACTTGAAAAGACTCGAGAAATAGGAGAAAAGCTTAAAATATGGTAAATTTTAGGAACAAAAATAGGTTAATGGAATTTCTAATCCATATAAGTTATAAATCTACAATCTATGCGATAATGCATAACAACATCTCATAAAATATGATAATTCAACATAAAACAATGAATTTTTTAATGCAAAAACGTTAAATTTGAAAGAGCGAATAGGAAAATGTTTCCATAATCAAAATTAGAAATGGAAGCAAGTTCAAAATTCAAATACATAAACCATAAATCGGCCTCATAACATAATTACTTCATTCTATGGACAGTGCAATCCATCAACATTCTTACTATTGAAAATAAAATTCATCGAGGCTTTTATATGTTGCTTTCACTTGAAGCCATTGTATGTTTTCCCTTCTTCTCAGGTCAGTAGTTCCCATGCAATTTTTCTCTTCATGACATACATCTTGAACCCTGTGAGTGTACTAACCTTTCATTCTTCCCTTGCTACTTTAAGAATATACTCTGAAACTATGGATTCTTTTTCTAGAATAGGTCTCTCAAGTAAGTTAGAAACCTCAGAAAGAGAAAGGCCTTTCTCCTGCCACATCCTGCAAGCTTCGATATTTGCAGGGCGTTAACTCTAAAAAGTGTCACCTAGCTCTGCATGGTATAAATCATATACATACATCATATTCCTACCATATTTCCCTTACTTTTGACCTTCACAATTGTATTTCCACCAAAAATGGTCCAAAACATGATTATTTACTATGGTTTACCCTCACTCTCTCCCAAAAAGGGTCAAAACCCTAAAAAAGAGAAAGGGTTAGAAAGCCACAGGAAAATACCATGGGTCACCATCTTGGGTAAAAAACCCTAGGACCATACTATAAATAAATTGTGAAGGACTCTCCTAAACACTTTTTGGCCATTCCAAAAGTTACTTAGACCTTTTTCCACATTTCCATCTATGGGTACGCTGTAACACTTTTTCTCTCAGGTATTCACATACTCCCTTTCCACCATTCCTATTTCCATACCATTCCCATGGTGTACGTTGAGACATTCTCCATACCCATCTTGGATCCACTCCCCATTTGACACATGTCTATGGAGACCATTGGATAACCAACCCATGGAGTTGCGAAACCACTTCTAAGGATGGATACAGTGGCCCATTCTACAAGAAAAGAGG
Organism: Pseudotsuga menziesii; assembly: GCA_001517045.1. Classification (NCBI taxonomy): domain Eukaryota; kingdom Viridiplantae; phylum Streptophyta; class Pinopsida; order Pinales; family Pinaceae; genus Pseudotsuga; species Pseudotsuga menziesii. Next base: position 158,903 of record LPNX011147124.1, read on the forward strand.
TGTATTTTATTTATCTGCATTAGTTTAGTTTAGCCGATATATGTTAAAAAATGTTGAAAAATATTTGCTTTTTGTTATTAGTTTAGCTTGTTGTTTTATTTTCCATTGAACTCTTCCTTACGATCACAACAATCTAAGGTTGGTGATTTTGCACATAGCTGGGGAGAAATACCCACTACAATTTTGGAAACTCAACTGGGGATCGAACCTAGAATCTCTACCTACCATCCAACCCTTTATACCTGAGGATAGTGGCCCTTCCACATCCATTCCAACTATTCCTACTATGGGAAGTCAACCTCACCCAACCCTATTCATGCATGGGAACTACATTCCTACTACCATCGACACCATTGGTTGTTGGTACCAAGCCAACCTCGGCTCTAGCCTACCTTTCATGGCTAGTCTTAACTCGGTATATCTATCACGGTTAACCAGCAATCCCATTCCTAACCACCCATAATGGTCTCCTATGCCTACAAAGATTCCCTCAGACATCCCTAAGTTTGAGGGAAAAGAAGGTGAGTACCTTTAGAACCACATCATGTATTTCCACTTGTGGTGTTCATCAAACAACATTATGGATGACTCTATTCGATTGAGGTTGTTCCAGTGCACTCTCATGGGTGTTGCGTCCAAGTGGTACATCGATCTGCATCATGCTACTTACCTCCACTTCTACTCAATCGCTTTGATGTTCCTTTAGTACTTTAAGTTACCGTCCATTCGTAATGACTAGGGAGTGGAGATCCTTTTATCATGTCACAAGACCACAAATACCCACATAATGGATCATATCCATGAGTGACGACATCAATGTAGCTTGCGCAAGATCCAATTGGACGATAATATCTTCCTTGACTCGTTCCTCAAAACCTTACTCCCCCCCATAGCCAAGGACTTCGCATTTGAGCGACCCCAAATAGAGCAAGAAGCCATCCTTAAGGCTCAGTAGTTCAATTTGATTTATGCCAAGTCTGGTTACTTATATACCATCATACCCGATGCTCCATGAGCTGACACCTCTCGCCATGATACACCAAGGGAATATCATGCTGTTGATGGAGTTATCATCTCCATTACCTAGCACCCTTAGTTTTATGCGGCCTCTCCCATGATGTCACCCCATCCGGGTAACATCCACAATATTTCCCAACCAAGTTACACCCCTAATTACTCACATATGACGGCTCAGTCTAGAACTACTTCATTTTATGCTCCCCCCGCATATGCCCTTGATTAATCACGTGTGATAGCTCAGTCTGGAGCCACCTCATCCTACACACCTCCTGCACCAACTCATCATGTTCATGGACCGACTTGTTCGACACACTTGTTTTCTTCCCAAATGGCCAAATTTGTAGCCCTCCGGCTCCTCTGGTCTATTATGAACCATCTGTGCAACCCACCCCGGCTCCGTCTCCGACTCTTTCACACTCTATGGGATAGTTTTATGCTTAGCAAAACCTTCCTAACCAACCCACCCCCAAAAACCAACAAGGGTAGGGCAAGAACAAATGAGGTAGAAATTGAGGCAATAACCAGTTGGCAAGGAGGTGGCCAACAAGACAACCCTCCAAACAATAACAGTATCTAAACACCTACATAGAATCCCTAGCATCTCAATTGTCCTAGGAAGAACCCACAGTTACAAACTAACCATCTGTGTGCTATCTACAACACCTATTGTCATTACACTCATCAGTGTCCTCACATTGCTTGCATCAAACAACTTCACCAAAATGAAAATCAACGTGATCCAAACATGTTTGATCTAGCTCAGCCAAATCTAGCACCTCCAAGTCCTCCGCCTATGGTTCTCCAAAACCCCCTACCACACCAAGTAATGTTTGCAACCCAACACTTTTCCCCACCTTCTTTCCCAGCTCCTACTGCGGCCCCACCTGCTGAGGCTAGTGTCTATCACCTCATGACATTGTCTTCTGAAGTCAACCTCCAAACTCGACGCAACAAGTATGGATCCACCACAACAACCACTGACCCATCAGCAAAATCTACCTCTACCACTTTCAATATGTCTCTGCACTTACCAAGATCCCCCACCGATGGGGCAACCAAAGTCACCCAGTTCCCTATGCATCGTGTCGCAAACAATGCTACTACAAAAGATGCCCTCAACTATAGTATAGTTGACGACTTGGCCCAATATCCTAAACCCATGTCCTCTTTGAAATTTCTTAAAACTTCCCCATCATAGTGTAAATCATTATTATGCATGCTAGGTATCGTTGATCCCTATGATTCTAGGTTGATCACCTTTGACTTAGATCAAGGCGAACCTCGGATGTTGTCCACCATCACCTTCCAAGATTTGGTCACAATCATAATCTCATCATACATCAATCCATTATTAATGAGGGGGAATCCACTGGCATTATGTCAACTTTTGTTTGGCAGAAACTCGGGTCCCATACCCTTCAACCTTCCACCACTGCTCTTCGCACCTATGATGGCCTCTCTAGTTAGTCCCAGGGGATTCTCATGAATGTCCCTATTGAGTTAGACAGAAAAATGGTTTTGATGACATTGAGGTTGTTAGCTCCCAACTTGATTACAACCTCCTCCTAGGATGTAGCTACATGTATGCCATGTGATTTGTGGCCTCTACTGTCTTTCGACTCTTCATGTTCCTTCATGATCGGAAGATCGTGACCATCGACCAGTTGACATACTATGATCCGAAGGGGCCGACCACATCGAAACACATCCTTCCTACTATCGATACTACCATTGACAGCGCATCCATTCTGTCCTTATCTATTATCGGCCCTGTCTTGTTTTCCAACACAGCTATAATGGACACCTTTTTGACCTTACCACCTCCACTGACATCGACTGACCTATTAGATTTGTGCACTATAAAATCTAGTACTATCCTGACCACATCGCAACATCAGTCGCAACCCCAACCACAGTCACCCTGGAATTATTGGGATTCATTCTCGATCCACGTGATTTCCCTCCTTTTTCCACCATCTGGAATCATGAGAAATACTGTCATGGCTACGCTCAACTTACCTAATTTCACACTAGGAATTCCTTTGTGGTACCTTAATTCACCCACCCAACCCCTACTTCCCTAGGTTGTGTTAACTCCCATCCAACCTATTGAGATGGTGTCTCGCTCATCTCCTGGTCCATCAAAGACTACTCCTGTCTCCACAGTTTCCCTTCCTCCTCCAGAGAGGGTTGGGGGAAAGTCCTCCAAAGAAACGAATGAACCTCGTTCAGCTCCCACTTGTGCATTGTGTGATAACCAAGGTCAAGTGACACAAAACTGTCCAAAGATGTCTCTCCTTCACATCCACATGGACACTATGGATGAGATCGATGGTTCTCTAGTGGTCGCCATCCCAGATCCATCCGTGTTCAAGAAAAATTCATTGCGAACCAACCATCCTTGTGTATTTTGTGGATTATATGGTCATTACTCTCACCATTTCCCTGAATTTCTGGAGTATCATTCAACCCTTCGTGACCTTCAAAAATACTCCCGTGAATTCGAGATTACCGTCCTTGAAGAGATCCACCCCATGGCTTCTTCCTTGGACATAGCCAACACCATTTACATGATCTCTACTTCCAGTAGTCCTTACTCTTCATCGACTGTGGAAGATCCACCTGATCTATCCTGACACCACTTTTTCGATGATGAAGATATCTATAAAACCACCACTGATTTGATCCCATTTCACTTAGTCCATGGTCTGGAATCGATTCTTCCCATTGAAGACTAGATTCTTTCACCCTGCCTTGCCGATTAACTTCTACCTGATACTTCACCATTAAAATAACCCCTACTTATGCTTGAAAAAGCTAATGAGGAACTTCATGCTGTTCTCCAGATGATCGAAGCAGCCATTACTTGGTCGAAGTCCCATTTTGACTCACATGTCCACCCTCGCACCTTTAGTGAGGGAGACCTTGTCCTCGTCTCTAATCAAGCCAATGATAAGTTATGGAAATGGAATTTTTTTCCATGTGGTATGGCCCATACATCCTCCATTAATGCCTTGAAAAGGAGACATATATCTTAGCTAACTCTGATGGCCATCTCTTGAAGAATCCCCGCAATAGGATCTACCTCAAGAGTTTCTATGCCTGAACTCACTCACCATGCCTACCCTTGTAGCATAGTCTTTCTTTTTTGTTTGGCATTATTTTCACCATGATTCAGTGACCCCTCCCACTAGTTTCTCCATGTCTAGTCAAAGTGAATCCATTGTAGAACTCAGTTTCATCATTTTCACATGAGTGGGTGGATCTAACCCATCCAACCTACCCCTGTGTTGTTGGTACCCCACTGGAGGGTGCGGTCCCACGTCTGCACATGCACACAGTATGTTGAATGTATGATCTAGATACCACCATGCTAGCATACCTTCAAGTCCCCAGACCTATCCTCGAGGTCAAGGAATCTCCAAGATCTCCCCGATAGTCTATGCTCATGAATGGATCATCCTTTATGAGGATAGGAAGATGCCACCACTATTAAAAAAGGTCCTGGGTGAAGAGATGAACTATACTAGATTAACTCACTCCATACTTTCTTCAATCCATTTCTTGGAGTCACCTCAATTTTTGTGACACCACACGAATCACACCTTGTACGTTGAGTTAGATCCATACCCATAGGCCTCCTTTTGGTCAATTTTTTCTTTTGTGTGCCACAAAGTGATCCGGACTCCGTTTGAGATGTTGTTCACACCACCGGGTTTGGTTTTTTGTTCTTTTTCTTTTGATGAGATCCTCATCTCATGCTCTCACTATGATTTTTTGAGCCATTTCCCAAAATTCACCTTTATTTGCATTCCATCGCGTGAATCTCCCATTGTATTTTTTGGCATGTTCACGAGCCCTTTGCTCCATCCGTACTGCAGATTTTTCCATGTTTTACTGCCATCCATTGTCCCGAAGGGGGCCCCATTAGTGTTCTGCATTTGTTCCTCTCAGCCATGTTCACAACATAACCCCTTTCCATATATCGAACACTTCCCCCTTGCTTGAGTGACCATTACAAAGTTTCTGTTAATCTCTTTTCTGACTCCTAAAAGAATGAAAATATTGTTGAGCATGCATGTTTCCTTTCACGCTCATTAAAGTATATGAAAGTGTGTCTATGTGGTCTCATTTATTTCCTTTTTCAGAAAACATAGAATATTATAAGAAAAGGATCACCCTAGCACCTTCTAGCTAGGAGCGTTTCCCTTTGTATACTTTTATGCTTTCTCAGACATTGGGACCATACTTTACGACAAACCTCATTCTAGGTTGTTTTTAAGCTCTTTTCCAGCCTTCTCACCAAGAAAATATTGTCGATCAAACTTGGTTTCATTCATGCTCATAAAATTATTTGAACAACCGTCATGGGGGCTTCTCTTGTTGACCAATATCCTATCACGTTAGTTCATATTGTGGGTTTTAATATTATCAAAAATTGAACCAATATATTGCAGGTATTTGGGGGATGAAGGGTTTAAGGTGAGGGTGAGTAGAGTGGTTTATAAGGATTGAGGTATAAAAAGGGGTGTGGAGGAGGTTTTAAATATTGGGAGGGGGTTTCAAAAAAAAGAGTTTGGGTCAATATCTCTTGAAATTAAGGGTATTCTTTAATATCCTACGATCGCACGTGCTATGTGATAGGTTCACTAAGTGAAGTCCACGTGACGACCGTCTAGTTAGTATAGGTTTACCCTTTTTTTCCCTGGTTGGACTACCAATGGTAAAGAATTATTCCTTCCCCTAAGGTTGGGAAATCTCTCCTTTGTACACTTTTATACTTTTTAGGATTAGGATACTACATATGAAAAAGATACCACGCTGAAGTCTTGTTCCTATTTTCAGACTCTCTAAAAATGAAAACACCATCAAGCATTTACTTTCTCAAGTTCACTAAAAATCCATGAGATCGTGTCATAATGGTGTCTTTAGGAGCCAATACATATGATATTACAGTATGGAAGCTTTCCCCCATTGGGTTGCCTTTTTTCAAATTATTCTCCGATGAGTCTCCCTTGGATCCCATGGATATCACTAGTCTAGTTACCTCCCTCATTATGTCCCATTTGCAGTTATCTTCATGGTATTACAGCTATGATCCCTCTCCCATGAGTCAGTTTCATTTGCTTCCAGGTCAGCCCTATTGTCATACTCTGAACAAAGTAAGTTTGAGTCCCCCATACTCCCCTGCCCCTATTCCCCCATTCAATATGTAAGTCCCCATATTGTTCCACATATTTGGTTATCCCCCTCATGCTTCTAGTCAAGGACACGTCATTTCCTTAATTAGTTGCAGGTCTCCCTCTATCGATGTCAACACATCTATTCTAGAGGATAGACCTAGAGGTCCTTGTATCCTAGTTTCATCCACCTCATTTATGAGTTCCTTATACCACTTGAGAGGATTCATTAGTGCCTCTCAGTATGGTTAGTCTCACCTGCTCAACTTCAACTACATCATCGCACCGTTGAGATTCATACAGGGTATTGTTCCATTCATTATTTGGTCAAAGACCCCAGTTGTCACCTGACTCTAGCACATTGGTAAATCTACTATGGGACCCACACAATTTCTTGTCCCTTGTGATTTATGAGCTATGTTGGAAACAATGTTTGGAAGCCCCAGTGTTGTGCTTCCATGTATCTCCAGTCCTTGATGCTGCACATTTGTTGGCAAAAACCCACCAACAAAGCCTCGTCGATAGGGGTTCTCACTTTGTCGATGCCTAACCAGCGTGATCTCCCTAAGCACCGACCCAGATAGATTTTACCCTGCCCAGCAACACCCGCAGAGCAGATGAAGTCTCACCTGAGACGTTCGAGGGAGAGCTGTCGAAACCAAGTTTCTGACAGTAAGGATGAGGATTGGGGCATCAACAATCTATCAGCATAACTATCAGATCCAATAGAGCCATTTATCAAATATAGTATTCATCACATATCTATCGGTTCAATCATAGATCTAAAAAATTGCATCATTCAACTATTCATCACAGCAGTATGACATTCTTTATTCATAAAACAGAACCATTGCAGTAAATAAAGACAGGAAACAACATCGCAGCATAAAAAGGAAACAAGGACAATAGTGATTCATCCCAATATCCATCATATCATATTACTTTCATCGCAATAGATCCAAATTGACAGTCATCTTTCCCCACAACAAGAGAAATATCAATCCACAGAGTCGCTTACAAATCACAAAAATATTCAATACCTCACTTCAGTCTCATCTCATACACATCTCTCTTGTATATCTCCTTCTATATCGATGTATGTCTTTACAATTGCAATTCTAATCTATATAAGGCTTGCGTATTTACATTCAAGGTCCACTTCTAACTAAATTCCTAACTGATTTAACCACTAATGACTTATATCCACAAAATGTGGTCAATTCATACAAAAATATGCATAAAATATTCAAAAGCAATTTATTTTACGGTCATCATGCTATATTTGGCTTGTGCAGTGTTGCATGAGCTTGCATAGCCTCCGCGGTGCTATGCAACTCACTTACCCCAAAACCCTACCAATAGGCCCCCAACATAGTTTTGTGGCTCATCCTCAAGCCACGTCAGCTGGCCATGGTGTCTTGCTCAATCCTAAAGAGAAAAAACCATCACGTATGCATCAGTGTGTGACTGTTTCCATATTTTCTGACTTGTAGTTTGGCCGCAACAGCTTCCTTCAACATCAACTGCAACGGAATTAAGAAAACTTCTAGACTTATGTAACCGGCAATGTCATCATGCTCTAGCTTCTATGAATACTACATCATTCTGCATTTGATGTCGTCCTTCAAAAAAAAATTGTTGGCCCAGTTTGGAGCCCCGCATCTGACCACTTGGTCCTTCCTTGTAGTCAGGCTCATCCCACATCTATCCACTTTGTCCTTCCCTGCATTCAGGCTCAACCCACATCTGTCCACTTGGTCATTCCAGTCTCATCCGGTGCTACCTAAAGGACCTGATTCCCTGTTCCTGCGGAATTAGTCAACTACAGCAGGAATTCTGGTCCCATCTGGATTCTTCATGGGTGTCTGAGTCGGCACCCTAGACCGACTGGGAGAAACAAAGCCAAGGATGACTTCGCTAGAGACTTCTATCTCCCCCAAACTAACCCTCGTACTCACAACTTGTTCATTAATTTCTGCTGAGACAACATTCTCACTCATAGGCTTCTCTTTATCCATGGAGGTCTGCATTGCCATTTCGACCACTACGCAGCCTTACACAGTGGAGATTACTTCAACAACCCAACCCAACTCTTCTGCAACTTTTCTTAGCGTATAAATTCCTAATGGGGTTCATACAGCTACTAGTTCTCAGCTTATAACACCAACTTCAACTGAGATGCCGTCATGACTCACTCAGGTGCATCATTGTGATTGGATCCTTCTTGTGTGTGCTAAATACACTATCGATTCTGCCACCTTTCCTTTTCGATTTGCTATCATTAACTTATGACATCAGCCATGCCATCATTTCCTTCTTTGACAGTCGTTATTGAGTATTGGTGTGACATCCAGCCACCATCATGGAGTCTCTCGTACACTATGAGCCACTTTGTCTATCCCAAATGACTACTTGTCACTCAACCCCATCCCTTTGTCATGTCACGGCCTTATCTTCTTAGAGTAGCCTCCTGTGGATGTGCCATCTTTACCTATCGCACAACCTTGGTCTAGCGGACCACCTTGTCTCGGCCCTCTTTCAATAGCACAACATCTTACCGACCCGCAACCTTTTTTCTATCACACCCCCTTCCTCTAGCACAACTGTTTACCATGGATAGCAAGCTATTCTCGGCTGAATCACCTACCCTTTACCCTAATATTCCCCCCACTCATGGGCCCACTGTTCCTCTCTTTTTTCAGGTGGTGCGCCCTTCCACCCCTATCCTATAGGGCTTCAAGCGGTTACCATTCACGAGCTTTGGCAGTATCGCTCCATCACTGCAACTGAACTTCACCCCCATAAGTAATTGAATGAATAAGATACGGGCATAACCAATGCATTTGCAACTTACCTGGATGCTTTATGAACTTGCTGTCATATAACAACACCAAATCTCCTTGGGAAAATTGTTTGTTTTTAATGTGGCGATCATGCCACTCCTTCTGTTGATCCTTCTCGACACGCTGCTGGAAGATCATGATGAAGTGGTCCTCTTCCGGTTGAAGTAGTTGCATTTCTCGCTCCTCAAGTGCCTCTTCATAGTCCATATTGGTTTCTGCGGTGATGCGCAGACTAGGAACAGTGTACTCCATAGGCATAACTTCCTCTTTCCCATATACCAGTTTGAATGGCGTCTGCCCTGTGAGCCTCTTGCAAGTGGTGCGATACGCCCATAGTACCGCAGGGATATTTAAATCCTAGTCATCCCATTTAGCATTGCATACCTTTGTCAATGCACTTTCCAAGAATTTGTTGAAGGATTCTACAGTTCCATTTTCCTGTGGATGATATGGGGTGCTTTTTTTATGCTACACCTGCAACTCCTCTGTCAATGTTTTTACAATGCGGTTGATAAAGTGGCTACCCTATTTGCTCATCAATACCCTAGGGCATCCAAATCATGTCACGATTTTTTCCAAGATGAATTGTGTTGTTGTCACAGCGGTGCAATCCACAACGGGTGGGGCCTCCACCCACCTTATCAAATAGTCCATTTTAGTGATGATGTAGCGTGCACTGGTTCACTTCCCTAGTGGGTTGATTGGACCCACAAAGTCCACCACCCATTTATCAAAAGGTTGTAAAGTTACCTACAGTACAAGCGGCATCTCATCTCGTCGTGATGGTTTCTCAACACGTTCAAATAAACATCGTAGCTCTATGCATAGTATGTAGCATCATTATGCAAGGTAAGCCACCATAGCTCAGCACACAGTACCTTATGCATGGTAGCCCTTCCTCCATAATGTCCACCCACAACTCTTGCATGTGCTTCTTCCAGAACTTTCCCCTGTTCATGAGGCAAAACACACCATCGTAGGATCTCATTAAGTGCAAGATTGTATAAATTTCCCATGATCACCTGGAAATCTGAAGCCTTCACTACCAACTGCTTCTTTTGACTAGTCATCATCTCCTCCAGCACAACTCCGGTTTCCAAGAACTGAATTATTGATGCATAATGGTCATATGCGATATCAACTCGAAACAACTATGCATCCAACAATCCATCATCAATATTGGTGGGCTCTTCACTCGTATTAATGCGGGACAAATGATTAGGACCAGCATTCAAGCGACCTGGTTTCACAATTATTTCGAAATAAAATTCCTGAAAGAGAAATAGCTAGAGACAGATCTCCACCCCCCCAACACAGGATTATTTACCAAATAATTCAAAGTCTAATGGTCAGTGAACATCTTGATGTGACCTCCCAAGAGATAATTCCCAAATTTCTACAACGCATATACCATCGCCAACCCCTCTCTTTCTGTGGTTGTGTAATTCTTCTCCTCAAAGGATAACTTTCTTCTAGCAAAGGCGATCAAATGATCTAGATCTCCTTCTCCTGGTTGCATGAGTACCACTCCTAGCGCGAAGGACAAGGCATCGACATGGACATGAAACTCCTTGGTCCAATCGAGGAACACAAGTATGGGTGTTGAATCCATCTTGGCCTTTAATGTGTCGAACCTACTTTGGCATTCCTGGCTCCATATGAATGTGATATCCTTCTTTAACAGTTTCTCCATGGGCACGGTAATTGCAGCATAACCACTAATAAACTTTCGATAGTACCCAGTATGCCCCTGAGTGTCACGTGAAGCATCTTCGTATTTGTAGGTGGCAGCAGGCTCAGAATGAGTGCAATCTTCACTGGATCAACCAAAATCCCTTGCTTACATACGATGTGACCCAATAGTATCCTAAATGGTGCACAAAAGATGCACTTCTTTGAATTCAATATGATCTGATGCTGTCGACACCGTTCCAACATCAAGCGCAGGTTTTCCAAGCGATCCTTGATCAATCCATAGACTATCCAGTCATCCATATATACTTGCAGAAATTTTTGAATAAAATATTTAAATGCAGCGACAACAACCTGAGAGAATACTGTAGGCGCATTCTTTAGCCCTAAGGGCATTACTTTGTACTGAAAGCAACCCCATTCAGTGAGAAATGTGGTTTTGTGGTGGTCTTCCTTTGCAATTCTGATCTGGTGATACCCAGAAAATCCATCTGTGAAGGAATACATTTCTTTACCACCTACTCCCTCAAGAACCTCATCTGTAAATGGTGTTGCAAAGGGATCATGCATGCAAGCATCATTTAGCTTCCTTATATCAACACAGATTTGGACCTCCCCGGTCTTTTTGTCTTAGACCACCATAGGACTTATCCATTTTGATTCTTCGATGGGCTCGATAATCCCTTCATCTAGCAATTGATCAATTTCAACCTTGACCCATTCTTTATATCACGGATTCAAGCGATACGGCCTTTGTCTCACTGGTTTTGCATCTGGTTTTAACGAGATTTTCATTTCCCCTAGGTCACCCAATATTCCCTTCATTTTTGAGAATTTCATTGGGAACAAATCTTGAAACTCAAGCAGGAGATATGTGATATTTTCCATAGCCTCCTCGTCCCAGTAGTCCCCAATATTGGAAAATTTTGGATTCTCCTCCATCCAAATGTTAAGTTTCTTAATCTTCAGCGTTTGATTCATGGGATCTGTCGGCACATATGGTGTTGCGACATCCCATCTTCCTTCAATCTCTAGAATATTAATATTGCACAGTTCATCATCATCTTCTGGCTCGTGAGAGAGGCTGTATCATTCCAACATCAATTGCATATGGAAACCCGCATGTGGGTCCATAGGATATGCGACTAGGACAAATTTCAATACTAAGTCTCAAATTATATATAGTGCATTGTTAACCTCTACATTAATGTTTTCAAAGCCAAAGGTATGCGCAAAGCAAATAGTCAGCTCCTCCCAAGTGGTGATTTCTTTATGTAGCTCTACTGATATGTACCACGACCTTGGCATTTCATCCAATGTGTGAATAAAAGCATGGACCCACTCATCCTTGGGTCATGATGCCCACAGGGTCTGGCATTCCCTAAAATTACTACAAGGGCTATTCTTTCCATCATACCTCCCATTGTGATATACCTCCATATCAATGAAACACACAGTCATCAACCATTGACATTGTTCCCATTCATGAATGGTCTCCTTATGAACTTCCCACTAGCATGCTGGAGTGGCCTTCAAGCGGCTTCTTCTAATGCCAACAAGCACTAAGGCTCAGATACATTTTCTTCAAAATCCTTGAGGAACCCATATAGTTTCGGTAGTCCTTTTTATATCGACAAATCAATGATCTCAGTCATGACACAGCGCAACGATTGCATGATCAGCCCACACTTTCTGAGTAAAACTTCATGCATCCGTGTTTTCCAATTTTCCAGTGCATCATTAAAATCAAAGGACGTAGAGCTAGCGCTGCGCCAACCTAGTTCTTTGTCGGCAGTAGGATTGATGTAATCATCATAGATATTTTAAATGTGATCCCATCCTCTTACGACTTCATATTTTACTAGTTCAATATATCTCCTTCCTTCATTTGGATCCATCGAGGCAATGACTCGGATATCCTGGCTCTCAAATGTCATCAACTGCTTCTTAAAATTTATCATGTCCATGCTATCATTGTCCCATCCAATCCCTAGTAGTGTAGGATAGGAGCCCCCTCCATCAACACCTTCGATTACATCAAAATTGGCATGAGTCCTCATACCTTCGACACCTACAACCAAATTCGACACATGGTCGATCGGTTGAACTTTGGCCTGATTAGCCAGTCTTAGCTGCCCTGGGGACCAACTAAGATTTGGTTCCCCCATATTCTACCACATTTTTTCGTTAGGATGTTCACATATGACCCAAGATCCAAAATAACTGAATCGACTTCGTAGTCCCCAATATGGATGTTCATTCGCTTTTCTTTTCCCGTCTTTTTCTTTTGTAAAGAATTCACCGCAGAGTCTTGTAACTCTCTATCTGGTCGATGCAGCAACTTCTCGATCTCAACTAAAGCATCGAGATATTTTTCTAGGGATAAAAAAACTCTTGAATAATTGGTGTAAGGTACCATACCATCACGATGGTCCAACTTCTAACAAGGAATCAAAAGCAGAAGGCATGCCAAGAATAGGAGTCTTGCCAGGATTTCTTCCAAGCACCTCGCAAGCTTCAAAAAACGTCTCTCTCTTGGTTGCGATATCAAACTATTCTTTCTTCTTGCCAACCTGTTGCACTTTTTGTCACGGTCCATCTTCTCTAGTCGTTGTGCCTCCTCAAGTAACAATCCCTACATCAACATCCTCTGTCTACGGTTCTGCTAGGATGGTCGCAACCGTTGACCCTTGATTTTGGTTCTGCAGCAGAGGATGATTTGGTGGTGGATTGTGGTTTGGTGGTGGGTTTATAGGCTGATTGATATTCTTATTTTGTATTGGAATTTGGGGATTCCCTTGATTTTGCAGATGCTACTGGTTATGTATTTTATTCTAGGCCTGGAATTGATTCTAATTATGTAATAAAGGAACATTGTTGGCTTTCCATCTCACAATTAACTAAGGAAAATTTTCAATAGTATAATCATTCACCGCACAATAAACGCATTTCATATGGGAAAATATCTCTGATAGTGGCCAAATGTCCCACAGTTATAACACTGGATTGACGCATGACCTCATCCTCCTCCACGGCCGAAACCTCCTCTTCCTCTGAATCCAAATCCTCCATGGTATCCTCCTTGTGTTGATATTGTGGTTGAGCTACCTGCTGCTGATAGTGAGGTTGTGTCATTTGTTGATGTGGGGAATTTGGCTACGGCTAATCATAGTGTGTTGCTTGGATGTACTACAATTGTGGCAGAGCCATTGGGTTTTGGGTGTACTGTTGTATCGCTACGAACTACGGCTGAGGTGCAGCCTATGTTTGTGGTTGCGATGGAATAAATTGCATCTGCAGTAGCGATGTATACTAGACTTTAGGTGGCGGTTGTATCACCTATGGGTGTGGTTGCTGCACCATGCGTGGATATTCACCTTTCACGAAATATGTGGCAATGGTCCGTTCTTGAAGCAGATCATAAGCTCGACAATCCTTGTCCTCGTGCCCAACTGAGCAACAGAAGGTGCACTATAAGATGGTAGGATTTGTAACCATTTTCTGCATGTAGGTACAATCTTCATGTCGATGCCCATCTATCTAACATACACGACACCACGGCACACTACCGCAACTCAACGAGTTCAATGCTCCTGAGAGTAGATCATTTTGAAAAGAAGGACATGTATATTTCATGTGTCCATCCATGTGACACCGAGTGCACCACAAGTCATCATGTTCATCTTTCGCCTTCTTGATATCCTGCAGTTGAATTGTCAGGTTTTCTAGCTGCACCCAGATTTCGTTCATGTCGACAACAATTTCTCCGATAGGTGAAGCTTCTAGCTTCATCACAATTTCCAAAGCCTCTCTCTACATCTCAATCTTTTGCTACATTAATGTGTGTCGGATATGTGATACTTTTGTCACAATGAACCATTCTTTATGTTGGACATCACTAATATCGAAGCTGACCCATGCCATCAATGTCTTAAACCTATGATCAAAATCCCAAACCGTCTAATTAGGGAATTATTTGATTTATTTCATCTCTATAATGTATTGTACTTCAGATTTTAGTTTCTTGAATTCTTCAAGTAGTCCCTTCTGAATCTCATCCAAAGTCTTCATCACAGTCCCCTGTGGGACCTGTATGAATTTGATGTACCAATAAAGCGCATGACCCTGAAGAGTGGTCGCTAACTGGATTTTCTTGACATCCTCGTCGGTAGCCTGTCTGGAATTCCAGACTGCCTCACATAAGAATCAATACTATTTTGGGTCATCAGTTCCATTTCCATGGAACATAGGTAGCTTCATATCATCTCCTTCAATCCTAGACCTTCTTCCTATAGATGTCGCTTTACTACTAGACACCTCTTGGCACATCAGATACATCAACGTATATTGTGTATATTTTTCTGATGGTGGAGTAGTGTGCGGAGGTGTGGACACATTGCTACCAGGGTTTGACCTTGCTGCCACCCTAGGCGTAGCTTGGGTCTGCTCATCCTCTTCATCACTGTAGGGCCGCTTCGTCCCGTGTGGTTTTCCTCCACGGTCTTGCATTTCGATCGTAGAAGGATCTCCTATCCTCTGCTTCTTCTCTTCTTGGAACTTGCTCCTCCCCTTGTACAGCCAATCTCTTCCCCATCTGTCCTCACAGTCTCATCGAAACGTACACCCATCTACGCCTTATCTTTCCATTCGTTGTGCCACTTCTATCGTGGTGTTCACAGCCTATGCACACCAGAGTCTTACTACTCAAGGTGCATCTTTAGTATGCCCTTTTCACAAATAAGCATCTTGATTGAAAATTGTAGAGACAGAAAGAGCCTACCTCGTGGCCCGTTGAAAAATTTACGTTCTGCTTCGATGTAGGACTTGTTGGTATCAACCGCAAACTCAATAATGTATCCTTATAGAATACTGTCCAACTAGACTTTGACAAACTACAAGGCCTTATTGTCAGTTTCCTGGATTTCTTGAATTAGCTCAGGGGTCCAGGACGTCGGCTCTCCTCCATAGAAGTTGCACTTCTTGTAGGTGAATCATGCCAGCCACTCATAGAGTATGACAAGAAACTCACAGAAAAACCATTCGTGAGGACTGTCATGAATATATCTTACCAACCATGTGTCTATCATCAACTTCAGATTCTGGTTATCGGCTTTAGCGAACTCTTGCAGTCTTAGGTCGAACCAATCTTGGATCTCCAATTTCATCGGATGCCACAACATATCCTCCTCTTTAGTCACAATGAGGTCCCGACAACGGAACCATTTGTTGGTGAAAACCCACCAACAAATCCTCTTCGACATGGGTTCTCACTCTGTCGATGCCCAACCAGCGTGATCTCCCTAAACACCGGCCCTGAAAATTTTTACACTTCCCAGAAACATTCACAGAGCGAATGAAGTCTCACCCGAGATTTTTGAGGGAGAGTTGTCGGAACCAAGTTTCTGGCAGCAAGGAGGAGGATCGGGGCATCAACAATATATTAGCATAACTATCAGATCTAGTAGAGCCATTTATCAGATATCACAATATTCATCACAAATCTATCAGTTCAATCATAGATCTAACAAATTGCATTAGTCAACTATTCATTGCAACAATATGACATTCTTCATTCATAAAACAGAACCGCTGCAGTAAATAAAGACTGGAAAATACATCGCAGCATAAAAAGGAAACAAGGACAATAGTGATTCAACCCAATATCCATCATATCATATTACTTTCATTGCAATAGATCCAAATCAACAATCATCTTTCTCCACAACAAGAGAAAGATCAATCCACGGAGTCCCTTACAAATCACAAAAATATTCAATCCCTCACTTCAGTCTCATCTCATACACATCTCTCTTCTATATCTCCTTCTATATCGATGTATGTCTTTACAATTGCAATTCTAATATGTATATAGGCTTGCGCTTTTACATTCAAGGTCCACTTCTAACTAACCTCCTAACTGATTTAACCAATAATGACCTATATCCACAAAATGCGGTCAATCAATACAAAAATATTCATCAAATATTCAAAAGCAATTTATTTTTCACCTGTCACGCTATCTTTGACTTGCGCGGTGTCGTGTGAGCTTGCACAGCCTCCGCGGGGATGTGTAACTCACTTACCCCAAACCCCTGCCAACAACATTGTACCACATAGATTATACCTCTCAGTCATTGAGTCCATATATATGTACACCTCTAGATTCAACAGAGCATCACTTGTGATGATATTGCATTCCATGAGAATGCCAATGTTCTTATGTATCATTTCTTCAGATTAGCATTGTATTCAACTTCCTGTTGAGGCCACCATTATGTATCATCATTTGTATATGTATTGATCAACTCCCATGTTTTGATCCTTGATCCCATTATTTATTCTTTTGACATTGTTATGAGCATGGGTATGCCCACCTCGTCCATATACAAGTCACATATTATATGTATCTCATCCATTTTTGAGAACCCATAGTAAAAAACCAAAATTCACCATAGTTTGACCGAGGAATATCCACTTCTATGTGGGTCTCTTTAGTCTCTCCACCAATGTTACCATTATTCACATGATCCTATGATTTCCATTGGCCATACGATCAGCTCTTCCCTCACACATCAGGGGGCAATATGTTAACACTAAAAAGTGTTCACCTAGCTCTGCATGGTATAAACCATATACATACATCATATTCCTACCATATTTCCCTTACTTTTGACCTTCACAATTGTATTTCCACCAAAAATGGTCCAAAACATCATTAATTACTATGGTTTACCCTCATTCTCTCCCAAAAGGGGTCAAAAACCCTAAAAATGTTGGATTTTTAACATTAAGCTAGCATTATATTAGGATCTTTAACTGAGAGAATAACAAGCACAGCAATCAAACACAAGAGACAATGAACACAGTATTTTTCCTCGGGGAAACCATAAATGGAGAAAACCCCACAACTTCCTCAGAGATAGAATCAACACCAAAAGTAAAACCCAAAACAGTAAGATGATCTCCCGAAAACAGTAGCCTCTTTCTTTCTAGCCCCAGCAACTTCTTCTCCCTCGGCTATGCACTACAACTAAGTGTGAGTGAGTGTGTGATAAATAGAGAGGCTCACTCTCTATTTATACTAATTCCTGACTTGACAATGACTCACTAAGTCCGACTTCACTAGGTGAGTCTAACAACCCTAGGGCCCCAAAAATGCGGGGACTTTAACCCTTGAACAGTAGGAGGGTTACCCAAATTGACTTGACATGACTTGTTTACATTATAGAAACTCCCAATCAAAAGATCAGGGCATGACATGACTCAATTACATTACAAACACTTCCCGGAATAAACATCAGGATACAATACATAAGAAATACAAGTGAATACATTCTGAAGTTACAATTACATCAACACTCCCTCTTAACTAGGAAGTTATTCTCTCGACACAGTTTATCAGCCCAATTCTTCTTCTCTGTATCATCTAGATCATCCTCGATTCCTCGTCATCTTCAAGTCATCTTCACCTGGATCTATATCATCACTCGATTTGGATCATCTCTAGTTCTGGAACATCTCTGCTGGATCATCATCATGGGTGTTATTTCTTGATTCTTCTCGTCATAGGAAGTTCTACAGAGCCAACCCTTTTTCATGTTGGTTGTAGGCCTAGCCTCCATGTAGGTCTTTTCCAGCACTTATATCTCACCCTAAGTTAGAATGGCCCACCTAACACTTATATCCGATCATGTAGGAACCAATCCTATAATCATATTAGAAAGGAACACCCAGCACTCACATTTGACCATCTGGGAACACATCCCACAACCCTGTCAGAAAGGCCCAGCACTCACATCTGACAACCAATGTCAGAAAGGCTCAGCGCTTACATTCGACCATGCAAGGAACCAATCCTCCATGCCGAAAGGGCTCTACACTTACATCTGATCATTGTAGGAACCAATCCTACAATCGCCTTAGAATGGCTCTGCACTTACATCTGATCACTGAAGGAACCAATCCTACAGTTGCCTCAGAATGGCTCTCAATCCCAGACTGAGCTTTCCTGGTAACTAACTAGGTGCCTCCATTCCAAGAATGTCATTCAGCGCTTATATCTGATCATGTAGGAACCAATCCTACAGTCACATCAGAATGGCTCAGCACTCACATCTGACATGGAAGGAACCAATTCTCTCACCATGAAAGAATGGCTCGGCCCTTACATTGGACCATGGAAGGAACCAATCCTCTCACCATGTCAGAATGGCTCACGGACTCATCACTTCCCTTTGGAGGGAACCTCAATTTGGAGAACACCAAGCTTCTCCCTGAAGTACTCAAACTTCACTCTAGCTAATGGCTTTGTCAACACATCAGTTATCTGTTCATCCGTCGCAACATACTGGAGCTTCACTGCTCCTCTCTGCACCATATATCTGATATAGTGATACTTGATCTCGATATGCTTCAACTTGTCATGGAACATTGAGTTCTCCGACAACTTCACACAACTCTGGTTGTCGCAATGTATACAAGTATCATCTAACTGGAGATCAAATAAATCAAATAGTAGCTTCCTCAGCCATACTTCCTCACAACTAGCTGAATAAGCTGCGACATACTCTGCTTGAGCTATACTTAGTACCACACATGATTACTTCCTTCTAAACCAAGATATCACACCTAATCCCATACTGAAGTAACACCTTGAAGTGATTTTCCTATCGATGGCACTGCCTTCCCAATCTAAATCAACATAACACTCAAGGTTAATCTTTTGATTCACCTCATACTTGAGCCCATAATCAATTGTACCCCTCAGGTACCTCATAATATGCTTTGCAGCAATCAAGTGAACATGTCTCGAATATGTTAGGAACTGGCTCAAGGTGTTCACAGCAAAGCAAATATCTAGTCTCGTGTTTGTCAGGTACATCAAGGACCAAATCATCTAACAATGCATCGTAGCATCAACCACTTCTGATGAAGCATCACTCAATAGCTTCAGCTTCGATGCCATAGGTGTGGTCATGGCCTTGCAATCTATCATCCCAAACCTCTTCAGGATCTCTACTGCATACTTCCCTTGTCTGAGGGAGATTCCATCCGCATTCTGCCACACCTCCATGCCTAGAAAATAGTGCATCATACCCAAGTCCTTCATTTTAAACTCGGAAGCAATATTCCTCTTTGTATCAGCAATCAACCCATCCATACCTGTTACAAATAGATCATCTACATATAATAGGAGTATCACTGGGTTACCATGTTCAACCTTGTAGTAAAAATTGGAATCTGCTTTACTTTTGGTAAAGCCCAAACTAGATAGAAAGCCATCAATTCTGTCGTACCATCTCCTGGGTGCCTATTTCAAACTGTACAGGGATTTCTGTTTCGAAGAATGAAGGGGAGGAATATTTTTTGAGTAAGCACAAATTTTCCACAAAATCATCTTGTAAGTTATCAAGATCTATTGGATCCACCATTTTTCCACAAATTCACCTATAAATCAAGCAAAGCCTACAAATAGTGTTTCAAACTTCTTTTGGTAGCACATGGCGCAACGTTGTCTCAGAGAGAAACTTCCTATGGCTTGGGGGTACCACAACAGATAGTATGACACCATAAATCAATCTTTCCCAATACACAAGAGTGTAAATTTGAGCATATAGATCTGTAGACAAACACACAACTCACAAAGAAGATCTCACAATTTACTCAGCCATTGAAGAATGAAACAGTGCAAAAGGCTTGCAGCTGTGAATGCTTTCATTAATCAAAAAAAGTAATCCAGATAATAATTACAATGATGTAAAATGGCTTTAATAGCCACAAGCAATTCGAATCCACATGAGGAAGTTCGAATTGATGACTCTACTTGACTGTATGTAACCAAGACTTGTCTAAATCACAATTGGAGTTCTAAAACACAACCAACTGTTACATTTAGTATTAAATAATGGTTAACTGACTGTGGTAGGTGAGAAAAGCACCCCACATGTGTGCAATTAATTAAACCATTATTTAACTGAATGTAACTGACTCCTAACTTGGCTTGACTAGTCATCAACTGAAGTTAAGGACTCAGTAGTTAACTGTCCTTGTCTAAATCATAGCCGGAGTTCTAAAACACAACCAACTGTTACATTTAGTATTAAATAATGGTTAACTGACTGTGGTAGGTGAGAAAAACGTCCCACATGTGTGCAATTAATTAAACCATTATTGAACTGAATGTAGAGAGCTAGAACTGAATGTAACTGACTCCTAACTTGGCTTAACTAGTCATCAACTGAAGTTAACTGACCTTGGTTGGTTTCGGCACTCCCAGTTGCTTCCTAAATTGTAGGGATTGATCTAGGAGACTCCTAAACTTATGCAATCAAGTGCAATAAGTGGCAGTGAGCCTCAATTAGTGTTCCCCACACTTTGGTAACTGAAACATGTGCCCCAATTAGGTTAAGTTTAACCAATGGTGCTAATGACTATAAATAGACTGGATGGACTCCCGATTTAGACATGACTCCTGATTTAGACATATGACCAAATTTGGACAAGGGAGGATTAATAATCCTAACAAAGAGCAGTAAGAAATCTAACAATAAGGGATATAGAATCATACCTTGTTCTGGACGGTTGAAGTAGATCCTTGTTGAGCTTTTCCAATGCAATTGCAATTATAATTTTCTTTTAACAACAGCAAACCAAAGCAAGCATGATATATATAAATGTGTTAGCACTACTCTAGCATATATAATCAATCATGTATAATCAATTAAATACATTCATGGATTCAATATTCATATTCAAAATTCACATGAATTGGATAGGAAAATTAATTTCTATTAATAAATCAGAGATACAATAGTGACAAACTCTCTTGGCACTTCTGCGAACTAGATAAACCAAGTCCTCCACCTGGGCCTCCACCAATTCAATCCTCCATCTCTCTATATAAATATCACAAAGAAAAGGAAAGCTTGGGAGGAACACTCCGACTCAAATGAGGAAAAGTCCAAAAATATTTCTCATTTTGCACACATCCCGATGTATGTGGGTTTGAGGTCAAAAGCTACGTATACACGCGAGTATTGCTTTAAAAGTCATGTATAGGTATAAACAGACAATTTAGTGGGGATGATCTTGGAACATCAAAGTATAATATAATTTCATGGGGTCCAAAGATTCTACAGAGGGACAGGGAAGGCCATAAATGTGTGATCTACCTGGTGTGGTAAAATCAACTATAACCAATGCTACTGGAAGGATTTGTTGCATGAGAAAATGGCAATCATGTGCTTTCATACTATGAATATTGATATCTTTCATAGATACATTATTTCTAGGGTTTCAACTATATCCATTTGGAACTTTTAACGTGAACAAAACACCATAAAGAATCTCTTTATCCTTTTTTGAAAAAGTGTGTGGTGCGGGTGGAAGAAATATTTTTTTGCCTTTTTCTTGTGGCCACAATGACTTCCTTATACCCAACTGTTGTAAGTCATCACGAGAATTTTTCCCATCCTTTGATTTATATTTTATATCCATAATGGTTCCAAAAATACTTTTGCATACATTTTTTTCTATGTGCATTAAATATAAACTGTGACGCACTAAGAGTTTCTGCATCCAATTGTATAAAAAATCAATGAATTATAGCATCAAAGAAAAACTAAACAATATATTCCAATTAAACACAATGAAATCCTTCAATCATCGTACATTTAGGCCTTAATTTAATGTGTGCACATACCTCCCAATATGGTAAATTGAATAGAATTGACCTTTTCTTCCACACATCAATCTTCAAATTTTCACCCTTTTTTAAATTTCTCTTTCTTTTTGTACTTTTAGACTTTCCCCATTTCTCTTCCCTTCCTTCTATTTCTGTGAAAATATCTGACACTTGTACAATTGTAGGTGCAATGAGATGCTCATACTTTCCATTAAATGGTCCTTTTTTGAACTATACTTATGGTTTATTGGAAGATATCTCCTATGTCCCATGTACACACACTTCCTACTATATTTGAGATACATTGAATCTGTGTTCCTTCCACATATAGGGCATGCACAAAACCCTTTAGTCATGCAACCAACCATATTTCCATAAGCAGTAAAGTCATGGATTACCCACATCAATATAGCCTTCATATTAAAGAATGACCTTGAATGAGCATCGTATATCCTTGCCCCTTCATCCCATGCTAGTTTTAATTCATTTACCAATGGTTCCAAATAAACATCTATGTCATTTCTTGGTTTCTTGGGACCATGTATTAACAATGACAACAAACAAAAGCTCATTTTCATGCATAACCATGGCGGAAGGTTATATGTGACTAGTACTACTAGCCATACACTATGACTACTACTCAAATTTCCAAAAGGATTAAATCCATCCATTGCCTTTGCAAGTCGTACATTGCAAGGATTGTTGGAAAAATTAGACCATTTAGAATCTATAGTTTTCCATGTGGGGCTATCAACTGGGTGGCGCATTATTCCATCATTACTTGCATTCTTATGATGCCACTTCATTTTCTATGTAACATTGAAATATATGTAGATCTGTAACAAAAACATAAAGAATCATATATACATTGCAATACTTAGTAGATTAAAGAAGATGAAATTTTAGTAGGTTGGTAGTACATGAAGGTCTATGATATAATGGAATTATAAGAGTTCAAAAGATTACCTATACATTCTCTTCAACCTCGGCACTATAGGGAAATACCTCAAAACTTTGGCCAAGACACATGTAGCACCTATTCAGAATGAGCATCGACCTTCCATCTTGATTCGCCACATGTTGGGAATTCATTTCTTTTTTCATATTTTCCCCAATATAAAATGCAATCATTGTGGCATGCATGTATCATTTCATAGTCCAACCCCAATGATTTAATCAAACTTTTTGCAGCATATGTAGATTCTGGAAGTGTATTTCCTATTGGAGGAATTTCTCTTTGCAACTTCAACAACTGGGTGAAACTTGCATCAGACCATCCATTTCTCACTTTAAGTTTGTACAATTTCACATTGGTCAATAGCTTAGTGAAACTAGTGCAACCTAGGTACAATGGTGCCTTGGCATATTCAATTAACTTTAGATACTTATTGATATCATTTTTTTCTTCCATTGATTCTACTAGGTCATTTTCACAATTCACATCTGGATTTTCATTATAATATTGATAAGCATCATTCACCATTTCAACCATATGATCATCAACCATGGTTGCCTCGTTATGATCGTGATTCTCAAGAAATTCAGTATCATTTGTAGGAAATGTTGCAAACTCATCATTATGATTATCATATTGATGTTAGACTATGTGTTCATTACCATGTGTAATGTCTCGAGGCAAATCATGCATCTTTATTGTGTGGAATTTCATGCTCTTGTCAAATATATAGTCCTGAGTAGGAACTCTCTCTCCATGGAAAAACCAAGTTTTATATGAAATTATTACATTATATTTTTATCATTTAATCAATATGATCTAGGATTTTATCTGAGAGAATAACACGCATAGAAATAATCACAAGAGACAAGAGACACAAATAATTTTCCTAGGGGAAAACATAAAGGAGAAAACCCCACAACTTCCTCAGCGATAGAATGAGCACAAATAGAAAAATTAAAACCCAAAGATACAAATATGATCTCCGACAGTTTCACTTGTGTGAGCTACTCCTCTCTCACTCATGCGCTACTGTTGAGTGAGTGTGTGTTTCAAATAGAGAGTCTCACTCTCTATTTATATTTGTTTTCCACTTGACAATTACTCTATAGGGTCGACTTCACTAGGAGAGTCTAACAACCCTAATATGACTCAACTGTGGGGTCTATTACCTCGACTTACAATGGAGGGTTAACCTCAATGACTTTACATGACTTTATTATATTAATGACTCTCTTGATCGGAGGAACAAACATCTCTGTCAAAGTACAATGAAATACAATCATAAATATACAAGTGAATACATTCTGAACTTACAAATACATCAACACTCCCTCTTAACTAGGAAGGGATTATCTTGACACAATTCATATGCACAAATATTCATCACTGGATCATCATCAAAGTTGGATCATCATCAAATTTGGATCATCATCATCACTGTTTCCGTTATCTAGAGCATATGGTGTTATCTCTCAAATCTACTCGTCATAGGAAGTTCTACAGAGCTAGCCATTTTTCATGCTGGATGTAGGCCTAGCCTCCATGTAGGTATTTATATACAGTGTCAGCCATTTTTCATGTTGGATGTAGGTCTCAAAACTTATATCCAACCAGGGGAGGCCCATCCTGCCACCATGTCAAAAAGGCTCGGCACTTACATCTAACCGTGGGAGGCCCAACCTGCCACCATCTCGAAAAGGCTTAGCACTTACATTTGACCGTGGGAGGTCCAGCCTGCCACCATGTCATAAAGGCTCAACACTTACATCTAACCATGGGAGACCTATCCTACCACCATGTCAGAAAGGCTCAGCACTTACATCTGACCATGGGAGGCCCAGCCTGCCACCATGTCAGAAAGGCTCAGCGCTTACATCCACCGGCATGGTATGACACAAATACTACCATTTGGGGAAAGGCTCTATACTTATATCTGACCATGGGAGGCCCATCCTGCCACCATGTCAGAAAGGCTCGACACTTACATCCGACCATGGGAGTCCCAGCCTGCCACCATGTCGAAAAGGATATGCATCTTTCGGACTCATCACTTCCCTTTGGAAGGAACCTCGATTTGACGAATACCAATATTTTCTCTGAAGCACTCAAACTTCACTCTGGCCATTTCTAGCATAGAATCACATTAGGGTTGATTACTTATAAGGATAACCTGCAAGCTTCGCCAAGATTGATTACATCTAAGGACAACCTACAAGACTGATTACATCTGAGCAACCTACAAGCTTCGCAAGGATTTAATGCTCAGACAACCTATCTCACCGACTATGCTAGAACTCATCACTCCCTCTTTTGAGAGATCTCGATCTAAATCACATACTGGAGCTTCACTGCTCCTCTTTGCATCATACAAAAGTTCAAGTCAGATCAATCAAATCAAATAGTAGCTTTCAAAATAAACATACTACCTCACAAATAGCCAAGCAAGTGGCAACATATTTTTCCTTGGCTGTACTTAGTGCCATGCAAGACTCCATCTTGCCAAACCAGTAGCCCATAATGGATCTCAAACTGAAGAAGCAACCCAAGGTGCTCTTCTTCTCAATGGCGCTACCAATATGAATCAACATAACCATGCAGGTTATTCTTATGATTCATATCATACTTGAGTCCATACTCAACCGTACCCTTCAAGTACCTCACGGCATGATTTGCAAGTAGGTGAGCATGTCTTGGATCCGTCAAGAACTGGCTCAGGTTGTTCACATCAAAGCATATGTCTAGTATTATATTTGTTAGGAACATCAATGAACAAATCATTTGATGATACATCATGGCATCAACCGTCTCTAATGAAGCAGCATTCAATAGCTTTAGGTTCGATGCCATAAGTGTGGCCATGGCCAGCTTGTAGTCCATCATCCCAAACCTCCTCAGGATATCCACTGCATACTTCCCTTGTCCAAGGGAGATTCCATCTGCACTCTACCACACCTCCATTCCTAGAAGGTAGTGCATCATACCCAAGTCCTCTATCTCGAACTTGGCACCAAGTCTCCTTCTTGCAACTTTAAAGAGTTCCTCTTTTCCTATCAAGAATAGGTCATCAACATATAACAGGAGAATTAATGGTCTTTTGCCTTCAACCTTGAATTAAAGGTTGGAATTCTATTTACTCTCAGTTAATATTAGAGCCATCAGTAATTTGTCCATCCTGTCATACCATGTTGAACCTTAGGATCTTCTACAGTCACTCCCTCTGAAGTGGAGCATCATTCCCCCTCTTCCTTTCGTACTCTATGTATTGAAACATTTGGTAATGGAGTGACAAGTAGCTTCCTCTGCTGCTAATATTATATGTATCCATCTAGGGTCACTGGATACCAAGATCCCCTATCTTGAATTTTGTATGAAAATTTTTTATCGCACCCATCTATGAGCTTGTCATCCTCTATAGGATTTTATCTTCAATCTTGTAGCAAAGGTTAAGATCTTCATCACTCTAGGTGATCTTCAAGATCCTTATGTAACTATATGTTCTATCCCATGAGTGCCTTCTGATCTCGTACAGGGCCTTCTTTAATGTGTACACATGAGTCTGCCTATCATGTGTCTCAACTCCCAGTGGTTTCTTTGTGTATACTTGACTCATCACTAGTGCCAATGTCTCTTCATAGTCTATGTATTATTTCTGTGAGAATCCTTGTGCTATGAATCCTGCCTTGTATCCTACGATGTTGCCATCTACTGCATGTTGGATCTTGTAGATCCATATGAAGGACACTACAGACTTCCCTTCGACGTCATTCTCCTTAAACTGGTACTCTTTGATCATAGTCTCCTTCCCTTTCTTCTTGTCTACTTCTTCATGGCTAGAAGGCTCTGCATCAATGATGTCACTCATCAGTATACATAACTAGAGTGTGTGTGAGGCCTCTTGAAGTCACGTCACACTATTCTTCATTCTAGATTCTTCTGAAGCTTTTTCTTTTTCTATGGAATCTCAGGTTCATCTTCATGTATGCTTATTGGATTCAATATTGAATTGTCATCGCTTGTTCTTCAGAACCAGTCTCATCCTTCTTTATTGTAGGATATTGTACGTGATCTTTCCTACAAGTCAAATGCACCAGTTGTATGGTTATAAAATATTTCATAAGGCATATTCATAATGGAAAATTCTTATGCATAAATATATAATCATGCAATTATTTTAGCCAATACAACATTCATCCATATCTCGTATACACAGAAACTTTCCAGATGCCTTCCATCTCTACCATAGCATAATTGAGATTGTGCACTGATCCCAATATGTCAGCAAAGAGGTTTCATCCTAGATAAGCAGCAATGGAGTGTTTTATAGCACTATATGATACTTACCCATAACATGCATATTAGTAGTATATTGTTCATTAATGCAGACATTCTATCATGCATAATATATTTCACAACTAAATAATGTCATATAAACAACTAGATATATAGGAAAAGACAATTCAAATACTTATCTTTATTTGTTTCATGGGTAGACTCCTTCTTGAGCCTTCAGCTTCATAATATTCTTCCTTCATAACATCATCATTTCTTATCCAAATGCTAAGACAGATAACAGGTTCTTCAAGAATTGAGTCCTTCATATTCCTGATCGCTTGAGGGGTCTTCTTTGAATTGTGAGAGCTTGATATTTAGTTGCTCACACATTCTCTTCTCTTATTATGAGTCAATATTCTTCTTTTGTGCACTCTTCCCAGAGTCTGCTGAAGGTAATCACTTCCTTTTAGCACACATTCCTTGAATGAATGAATCTCATGATCCTGGGATGCCATTCAAGGTGGTTATAACAATATCTTATTCTTCTTCGATAGCTTCATCATAGAAATGAACACTTCCTTTTGGTTTCTTCAAGGATGACACATGAGGGATGAGATGATATTTAATAGAATCTGCAATGATTCTCTTGGCTCTAGCCTTAGCCGCATCTCCCTCTGGCTCTTGGAACTTCTTTACTGAAATACTGATCTAAGTCAATTTCTTCAAGGATAACGAAGTTCCTATAATTCCATACTTGGAATTTGTCAGCTTCACCAAGCTCGTCATCAATCTAGTGTGATAAGTCATTTTAAAATTAGAACCTCAAATGCAAATAGCAAAAAAATTAAATCTTACCGATTTGAGGTGTTCGTCCTGGTTCTGGAGCTGGCTGATCTAGGGTTTGTTAGAGAAACCCTAATTTTTAAAACTTGGAATTTTAAAATTCTGATTGGATAGAAATATGGGCCTCTTCAAGGTGATCTATCCAATGTACTCCTTTTCTGAAAATAGTGGATGGGAGCTCTCGGAACAAGAAACCCTAGTTTTCAAATTTCTTCTGCATAAATGACTGATATTTATTCTGTTGTATCTCTGAAGTTTTGTATCCTTAATGTCTGAAACTTCTTACTGTGATAGCCTGATATGTATTATTTCCAACCCCACGGGTTAGACCAGAAATGGATTCTCCAAGTGGAACTTATGTTGAGTTTCCTAATGTGACTGTTTTGGGGACTATTGAGCATAGAGAACTTGTACAAACTGCCACATGTCACTATTTCACATTCTGGGTCTGAAAAAATTACCACAAAAACTAAAGTTTGTTCCCTAGCAACATCTTGCAAAATTTTGTTTGGACCTTCCTAGCCCAAGATATAGCAAATATCCCTAGGTCGCATGTTTATTACTGTATTCTGGAGGAGGCTAGAACCCTGCTTTTGAGGAACCATATCTCCTGAAGTATAGCGAATATGAGACAGAAACTTTCACACACTGTATAGCATGAATTCCTATTTTTCCTATAAAATTTTTGGCTTATAATAATTCTCTAATATGAAGTTATAGCGAAAGTTATAGGATTACTAAATTCAGCCTTCTAGGGTTTTTTAGGCATGAAACCCTAATTTCCATTAGTTGCCATTGCAACTGTATTTCGGCTGCACAATGAAATTTCTCTGATTCAAAAACTGCTACCACCAACAGATGCACCCTATTGAGGTGATTTATCCTATCCCTCGTTGCTTGATGATCTTTGGAGAGAACACCTTCAACTAGGAATCCCTAGTTCCTGCAACTACATAGTGCCTTCTTTCAGAGAGGCTCTGATACCATGTTAGATTTTTATCATTTAATCAATATGATCTAGGATATTATCTAAGAGAATAACATGCACAGCAATAATCACAAGAGACAAGAGACACAAAGAATTTTCCTTGGGGAAACCATAAAGGAGAAAACCTCGCAACATCCTCGGAGATAGAATGAGCACCAATAGAAAAGTAAAACCCAAAGATACAAAGATGATCTCCGACAGTTGTCCTCTCTCTCGCTTGTGCGAGCTACTCCTCTCTCACTCATGTGCTACTTTTGAGTGAGTGTGTGTTTCAAATAGAGAGTCTCACTCTCTATTTATACTTGTTTTCCACTTGAAAATTACTCTATAGGGCCTACTTCAATAGGAGAGTCTAATAGCTCTAATATGACTCAATTGTGGGGTCTATTGCCCCAACTTACAATGCAGGGTTAAACTCAATGACTTTACATGACTTTATTATATTAATGACTCTCCCGATCGAAGGAACAAACATATCCGTCAAGGTACAATGAAATATAATAAGAAATATACAAGTGAATACATTTCGAAGTTACAAATACATCAACATATTATACCATGAATCATCAAGTGGTCTTTTACTTCCTCAAACGTCAATACTGCAACATTGCAACATTTTTTACAAGGGAATCTTGTGGTGTTATTATCCTCTGAATTCCTTTTTGTAAACTCTATGAATTCTTCAACCCCGACTTGATTTTCCTTTGACATCCTACTTAGAACCAATTTGCACATCACGTAAGAAAAAACCACTACAAATTACAATGAAGACATATGTTATAAAATATCATATTGAAGAATCAAATATAAAAAGTATACCTCGTTTTCAAATCTGTCCAATCCCTTTTTTTGGCCATTTGAAAATAAAACCATCCCACTTTCTCGAATTGGCTCCTTGTGAGTTGGCCTCTCAACTTCCTTCCAATATACGGTTAGGAATATTCATGTAGTACACCCATATGCTTTCCAAAATAGCATTTACTAGCACATGACAACCATATATTACACCATACAAGCTTCCACCTTATAATAACCAAATCCAAACATCAATTACATAATATTTTGGTTTTATATTAAAGCCAAGATATTTAAGATTTTAACCCATTAATATAACTCTGAAGGTAAAAAAAAATTGTGAAATCTAGTGGGCCCCTCCCCATTGGATATTGCACTTGAAGATTGGAGGTATAAAGGTCACTTTTAGGGAGCATGATGGTTTATAAGGCTAATCAGCTTGACATTAACAGCCTGTTAATACTCCCACCACCGTGCAAATTCTATGTCCGCCAAGAACGAGTCAGCTGGATAGAACTGCAACCTCCAGAAGTGTCGACCGTCACCACCAAGTACTCGTTCATTGTTTATCAACCCTTTCGACAGTTCCTCCATGACCTTGTCCATAAAAATTCTTCACCCATCCAAGGAGATCATCTATGATCAACTTTACAATGCTTATGATCCTTGTTATCGATTTTCCAGTGTCATGGATTCCAAGAACGCTTTGTTGTCACCTTCTGAAGACCAGTCGAAACTGTTGGTAAATTTAAAGTCATCTTTAATAGGGTTCACATCAAAAGAATTGCCCAATTTCCCAGAGATTGTCCAAAGGGTAGCCTCCAATTATTCCCCCACTAGGAAGGCCATCTTATATGATACCCACTCCCATGTCGTTTTCATAATTACACCAGAAGCTATCAAGGTTTCCCTAGGTCTCTCTGAAGCCCAATGTCAGGACCTGATCCCCTTCACCGAACCAGAAGTTCTGCAGGTGTTCGGGAAAGCCGACCTAGAATCCAAGAATAAATTGTTCCATACCATTTTGAACACCCTAGTTCCCTCAAAGAACCTTATCACCCCACTCTCCTCCGAATTGTTCATAAAGCCTTCTGCGTCATCCATCTCCCTCTTGAGTCAAATCCTAGGTCTTGATAGCGATATCATGGTCTCTAAAGTAATTCTAGGCATTCTCCTTCACCTAAGTCAATCTAAATAAATGAATTAAGTTTGATGAGTTCTTGGCCAGAGAAATCAATTCTTATCTTGAGAAGTTTTATTTGGATAAGCACTTTCGATACCAGGTGTATCTATTTTCCATTATAGTCAGTTCCAGGCGGCAAACCCTTGAGGTCATGGATCCAGAGGTGTTCAAATACTGGACCTGATCTGTCCAGAAGATCTAGGACTGGTCTTACACCCTGTTCATTGACATAATTGTCCTCAACATCTCCAAACTATTCAACCCTAAAGAGAAGAGGATATCAGAAGACATGAAGGTTTCCTTGTAGCAACAGGGTATTGGATATTGGTTCCTGATGCATAAGTATTCAATTATCAAGGTATATGGTTTTTCTACTGCCCCTTTCATGCTACCATTTTACCTAACTCCCTCATTATTTGCACTAGAATTGATCAGGAAGAGGATTTCTGCTGATGAGGAGCATTTTACTGCTCATAGTAAGGAATCTTGGATCAAATACACTATTAATTTCAGGCCCTTCGTTGTCAAGAATCCAGCAGCATTACCAATGGTGGAGAAATTTTTCAAGGCCATGAAGTTTTAGGTGACTCGTGCATAGAATTATGATTCTAAGGGGATCATTTCCCAGAGGAGGGTCTAGGTGCAGAGGTCAGTCTTTATTCACTCCATGATCCCCAACTTGGCCCAAGAGGAAAATTCTCTTGCCTATTATTTTGATTGGACTCCTACAGAGAAAATTCAGGCTCCTAAAGAAGTGCAAGGTACGGTCCCAGCAACTCCTTTTCCCCTAAAGGGTGATGGCTGTAGCAGAAGGTCTTGGTCATAGGTGGAGGATATGGAATGTGATGAACAAACCCCTAGCAAGAATCCTAGGATAAATGTAGAGGAGGACGTAATCAACCTAGATAAGGAGTTTAATTTTGAATTTGATTCCCTCAAGACAGTGATAGATGAGGAGCTTGATTCAATAAACCCTACTAGAGAAAGGTTGAACATCATATGGTGATCGCGAAGCAACTAATGGTTGTAAATCCAGCCACTACACACTCAGAGAGAAATCCTTGACGAACCACACAATCAATGAAGAAAGGGGGTGAGGAGTCTCTACTCAATTATCAGAAGTATTCTTTTGTCTCTGCTATTGAAGGGAAATTTAAGACTGAAAAGAAAATGTTGACCACCTATGGACAACTCAAAGAGAAATCTAATGATGAGACTCAGAAGCATTCCAAGGAGATAAGCAAGCTATCAGACAGCAAAGTCTCTTTCACTACTGCTAGGAATATTACAACAAACTCCCTGAACCTAGCCATCGTTGATGAGGAAAGAGTTTCAGAGGTCGATTTCAAGATGGATCAGTTCCCAATACCATATAAGATTGTGTTCCAGAAGATATTTAGCGATCTCATCTATGCTGATATGACTAAGGAGGCATTATCCCATCTCAAGTCCCAGCAAAGGGTGGTTAAACTAGAGACCCATTTGAAGCAGGAAAAGGAAACAAACAAGGTCTCAAACCTACAGGTGAAACTCCTGAAGGACCAAGTGGAAGACCTAACAACACAAAACTCTTTACAGCAACCCCTTACATCTGAGCATGCCAGTGGAAACAAATCCGGCTATTTTACTAGCTAAGGCACTGGCCAAGATACAGGCTTACAAAAAGAAAATCAAGACACCTATGAAAGGCGTCTAACTACCTCCTCGGACCGTGCAGTTACATGGGGATATTGATACATTGCAGCATGAGTTTTTGGATTTGAAATGTTTCCTTGTTGTGATGGAGGCTGACAAGCACACATGGGAAGAAGAGAAGCAAAAGATGTAGAAGATAATTGATGAATTAAATGACTATAGCAACCCTAAGGACAAATCACCCACTACTATGACGATCAAAGATATTTTTGAAATGTCCCTGAAGGACCTGGAAATCACTCAATTGAAGGAGGCCAATCAAGAGCTCAAGGACAGGATTTCTACTAAGAAAAGTGAAGACTCTGTTGAAGAGATCAGGACACTCAAAGAGAAGGTAACTTAGTTTTTAGGAAAGGGTCATAGGTCGAATTCCCTTACAAGGGGCTAAACATTTTCTCTAGGATGGAGTGATAAAGGAGATGCCCTCATTAGAAAATCATTTGTTCATGGTGTATGAGCATAAACAGGCTGCTATGGTAGCAAGAAAAATATGTAAATCCCTACAGGAAATTCTAGCATAAATTCCTAGGGAGGAGGCCCAGAAGGCGATTGTTGTTCTGAACTTAGCCTCTGGGGAAGAACTAATTGCCATGGGGATTACTGACAGGTTATCAATTCTGGTGGCAACAAGGAGGATGACCACAAAGCACAACATGTTGTAGAATGCACTTACTAGGATTAACATTATTCGGAAATGGGTAGAAAAGTTCAACAAATTGTTCCAGCCCCTGTTTTAGAAAGAGTTGCCTGAGTTTTGGGGTCCAGAGGGAAAGTTGATCCCTCAGAGAAAATATGTCAAACTGCTGAACCAGGAAAGACTAAACCATGAAAATTTTGAGGGTATGGATGGTCGGCTAAAGGGAGAGGTAATCATCGATAAACTCTCCAAGGACTTTGAGTTGCTATCTCAATTCATGACCGTCAAATCAGATCTCCCTGCTATTGGTCATATCTCCCTGATTGACCTGGATGTTATCCTAAAGGAGCTATTTGAGATGGCCACCCCTACAGATCAACAGTGGAATATATACATAGAGTCAGAAATCATCATCCTGGAAGGCCCGCCAGTAGCTGAGTCAGTCGTAGTCTGTTAAAAATATGCTTCAAGTTGTCGTTTTCATCAAGTGAGCCAGAAAGCCCCAGATGTTGAAATTTCCCTTTTTGATTGATCACGTGCAGCACAATGTGCCTTCCCTAAATGTTTTGTGGGAATGACACATCTTCCAGGTCATAGTTTTTTAGGATTTGGGATGTACTTTCAGGTTTGATTCCCACAATGTAACTAATTTTTATGCCCTGTTTCGAGATACATCTTGAGGGTAAATTGCACTATAAATGTAACCTCTATGAAGGAGGAAGGGTTTGGATTTCATTTTTGAAGCCTTTGTGCTTGGATTGTAGATCTGTAAACTTTCTTGGAAGTGTTAATGAAAAGTTTTTTTTGAGTTTATGAGATTCATCACATTGTTCATATTCAGTTTGTGTTTCTTATTTGCATCATTTTCATATGTGTAAATTTTGCTAATGCTTTCTAGAGAAAACCATGACCTGTCTTGAGCCTGCTAAGAGTTGTTGTCACATGTCTTAATCCTTCTAGGACTATCGTGATTGGGTGAAATTTCCTTGAGGACTGGTAAGGGTCCCAAGCCTATGTATGAAGGTACCATGACCTACTATGGGTTACTAAGGGTGTCATGAGGGTGTGTAAGTTTGTTGGAAGCCTAATTGTGTACTGCTTGACTAGGTCATGATCTGTTAGTATGGATGGAAGTCTCTGTGAGTTCTAGTACGTGGGTCACTACCCTTTATTGGGCTAGTTATGCAACTAATGAAACCCCTTATTTGATGCTTCTCACCCATGTTCTGGCTACCAAGCTAGGATCAAATCTCACAGAGGTCAGAAAGAATGGAACCTACTCATGGTTGAGTCCTGATGGAAAAACACAAGTAACCATTAAGTACTAAAATTATAGTGGTGCATGGTTCCTCTGCGCATTCACACAATTCTCATCTCCACTCAACATGATGAGACAGTGACCAATGAACAAGCTTTATCTAAAGGAAGTGAGAGGGTTTAGATTTTTAAACAAGGGGGATATGCTTTGAATAGTAAACTGTAATGGTCCCCATCAGATCCTGCTAATTTTTTTGTCTTATTTGCTTATGTAATTTGGTTAAGGGATTTCGTAAAAACACCTGTCAAAAATACCATTGAGCTATGCCAAATAGCCTTAGTTGGTTTTTGTATTCAATGTGCTATTGATATTTTGATGTAGGAGCATAGGCTCAATAGGGAGAAGTCATTCATGACTTCATAAGTTCAAGGGAACTCTTAAGAGACCTAGGGTCTCGTACATTTGTAATTTGCTTTATTTTGTAAAAGCTGAATAAAATGGATAAGGAATCTAGATCCTTTTCCACATGTAATAGTTAGGATTGAGTTAGTTGTGAGTCATAGTGTTAGCAGAGATCAATAAGGATTATACTCCTTTTTTATAGGATCTGGAAATAGAATCCTCTTGTATTTAAATCAGTTCGAGTTATTTTCTTAGCAGCTTAGTTAGCTTACAAAGCTTGTTGGCTCGCAGAAGCTGAGGTTAGCTCACAAAGCTTAGGATAGCTCATTGAGGTTTGAAGATAGCTCAAAGAATATTTGATTAGATCATAGAGCTTGAGAGGGAGAGAAATTACACATAGCATGATGGAGGAATGAAAGGTGTACATAAGAGTGAGCGAGGAATGAACAAGTAGAATTCTCTGTGTGTGTTTGAATTTTCGGTGAATTGAATAAAGAACAAGGGATTAGACTCTACGTGTGGTTTTGATGGATTTCATGTCTTCATATAGTTCTATAGAATTATGAATTCATCCCACATTCACTCCATATAACCCTATATATAAACTCTGTGGCTTTGGATTTCCATATTTTCTGAATTACAGAGAGTAATTGATCCTGTCAGTGATCAATTAAGTCAAGCTTTGTAGAGGGTTAAACCTTAACCAGTCACTCAAATAAGACAAGATCATAGAGTGGGGATCCATCATGGGGAATATCAACATTTTATATTGATATCGTTGGGATCAGTTGCAAGCTTTGAAAAAAAAATCATGTGCACGATATTCTATGGAATGCGCTTAATAAATTTTGGAATCCACAATTGATTGGTGGGGACACTGATGGAACGATCAGAAAGTCATTTCGCTGTGTGAAAAAATTAAGTTGTACGAACACTCAGGATGGCTGCAAAATTGATAGATCAATGATCGAGATCAATGGCGGGGAAGAATTGTTGTGCAGAAACTCTTGTTTCGAAAGTGTCGAAAGTCGAAAATCTGACTTCCGATTCCCGCCTTCCGAAAAGAATTCTACAATGGAAGGGAACCTATGGAAACCTATAATTTTGTTGTGGAAGAAAGTTATACAGTGTGAAAACTTGTTTAACACATATATTTTGTTTCGGATGTCAAGGGTTTTGAAGTTTGTACGCAAATCAGCGTCATCATATGTGTAATTTTTGGCTTGTATATTGACTATAATTTTCAGATCTTGATTTTCATAGCGCTATCAGTGAATAGTAAATGAAATAGAGATTGATTTGCATAAATAACAAGGAAAATAAACCCCAAATATCATATTCATATAAATTTGAGTTTACAATGAGTGTAACAGCAGTTCTAAGGTGGACAAACAAATCTGAAATTACTTTAACTCTATCCTGTAGCTTCCTGGGTGTGCACAATGATTTATGGAAGTGAGTTGCCATTATTTGGTGTCTCTATTTTTATTTAGTATCTTCCCTTCTAGTTCCTCAAAACAACCCAAATCGTCTTCTTCTTAGAATCCCTTATTATGTTACATCTCCCTCCTTTACTACCCAGAAACGTTATTCACAGTCGTAACAAAAAGGAAGACTACAATGAGATTACCCAACAACGCTGTAGTATATTCATGTAGGTGTCAATATGGATTGAAGCTCCCTTTTTGGCTATAACATCCCTTTTATTGTCCCAGATGAAGCGTGGGGATCACCATAGATGTGGAACTGTAAGGATATGTGGCCAACAGAAATTAAATCGTCCTCACAAACAAGACTGTGTCCTCTCCGGATGATGTCACGGCCCACGTTGTCCAAAATCAGCCAACAAATGAAGAATACGGACTCCACAAGATGAAATAGGCCCCTCTGTTACTCCCCCACATAGTCCAAACTCATCCAAAAAATGAAGAATATGGCCTCCTCAAGATGAAATCGACCCCTTTGTTACTCCTTTTTTTTTAAACATAAAAACCAAAAAAGACAAAAAAGATAATATGCATGAATCTATAGCATCTTATATCTAGATGGGCCTGAAAATTTGTCGTATGTATAACCACGGCATGAGCCTATAATCCTAGGTATAATATAATATTGTTACTTGTTAGACTCATAGGAAGACCCCCTTGGGATAAACCTTATTATATAATATACTATGGGGATGGCGCCAAGGAGTCCTAGTTTCTTATATTCTTATTTTAACTATTGCATAAGCATTTCTAGCTTCTATTATATTGCTTGTCAAGGATATTTATAACTTACATCATAGGGAGGCTCTATTGGTTAAATATAAATATCTTTCTAATGTGGAGATATCCCAACCTGTATACAACCTAATATATGTTGTTAGTATGATAGGATATCAAGATGTTAAAGTTGTCACCACCATTTTAACATATCTATGTATTTTTAGGAGGAGTTAGAACTGGCTTCGATCACTTCATTTAACAGCTTGGAAGGGATGGTAAACTTTATTTCTTTTAGATCTCAATAAATCTCACTTGGGAGTGAGTAAATTAGTCAAAAGTGCAATGCAATGGCCATAACATTATTAGAGATCACTTGGTTCAATAATTTCATATGCCACCTATCGTTGACTCTCCAATGACCTAAAGAGAAATTCCCATGCAGACATCTGTAAAAACTACTACACTTCCACAACTAAAATGGTTAATTGAACAATGAAAATACATAAATTAGGTGGAGGCTATATATTGGCATCGCATGATTAAATGTAACACCGTATATATTTTCTCATTATTGTAATATCCCTCGTTACCTAATTGATATGTCAATTAAGAAAGTGGATTTGTAAGGCATACCACCATAGAAATTTTAGCTCATATGATTTCCATAAGAAGAAAGATCATAAATCCAACCAAGAAAAAAACAATAGATAATTGTTTGAATTCATATGATAGATCTCTTAGTAAGGCAATAAACAATAATGAGTCATATCATGCCAGCAGTTACAAATAGCAGATAAAAGAGAAAATGTCTTTTGTAGAATCATACGAGAGTCTATGGAAATACACTAATTTAGTATGATTATTTTATCCTTATGGTATCCTTACTTATTGACATGGGACCTTGAATGATATATAATCAATTTGATCAAGTAACCGGTAAATCCACCTAGGTATAAATGCAGTAGATATCAACTAGAAATAATACTATGTTTGGATATTGTAACCTCAACATCTAACCTTAGATGAAAATGACATCCCTTATGTGGTAAGCTAAAATTGATTACTAGTGCACTTGAATCCATTGAAACAAACTCACTTCCCCTGTCCTTCTACAAATAAACCTCACAATCAATGCATTATAAGCCATGTTTATTACATTATTTAACTTCATGTCATCCACCACAATAGGCCGCTAATATACATGGATGATTTCATGGCATACCCTCTCAACCTCCTTTTTGTATCAAGTCATTTTCCTTGTGAAATCCATCCATCAAAGGATTTTAAGTATGAATATTTGGTTGATCACAAA
This sequence comes from Pseudotsuga menziesii, assembly GCA_001517045.1. Classification (NCBI taxonomy): domain Eukaryota; kingdom Viridiplantae; phylum Streptophyta; class Pinopsida; order Pinales; family Pinaceae; genus Pseudotsuga; species Pseudotsuga menziesii. The sequence continues at coordinate 197,871 of LPNX011147124.1, forward strand.
CATTTTCCTTCATATGCGCCATTGGTGCAAGATAAATGACAACTTTGCCTCCTTTGCAATGTCCATTATTCAAGGTAGTATATTGTGAGGACCCTGCAGTAAACAAGTAATCAAAATACACGATATAGCAGCAGAACTCAAAATCACTTTTATATTAATCGCAAGCCACTTTGAGGGGGCAACCTCCATTGAGCAAGCTCAATAAAAAATAACTTCACGGTGACTTCCTTGGCCTCAACACACACTTATATACTAAAAATAGGCACCAATACTATGGGTCAAAACCATGGGCCAAAACCATAGGTGCCAATACTATGGGTCAAAACCATGGGCCAATATAAACTATGGATCAACAAATACTACAGGCGGCTTACAAAGCATATGCGCCCAACAACAATAACACAAAATATGGATCAACAATTACTATCGGATGACTTACAAAGCATATGCGGCCAACAACAATATACTAACACGGTAAAGAGAAGGATTGACATGGGTTCCTAACATCCCCTCCCCCTTAGAAAAATCTTTGTCCTCAAAGCTTTAGATGTGGAAATTGTCGCTGAATCTGATGGAGTGGTTACCATGTAGCATCCTTGGGCTGCATTCCATGCCATTGAATTAAGACCTCTGTGCTAGAGCGAGAGCGAAGCTGACGAGTGCGCTTATTGAGGACAGCCTCCGGCTCCAAAAAGATGGATCCTTCATTATCCAGTTCTGGTAAAATAGTTTGGCCTTTGATGTTGGTGCCAAGAACTTTCTTCAGACAAGAGACATGAAATACTGGATGAATGCGGGAAGAAGGCGGAAGTTCCAATTTATAAGCAACAGACCCAATCTTCTGAAGAATCCTATATGGCCCATAGAACTTTGGAGCGAGCTTATGACACCCTTTGATTTTTAGTGAGGATTGCTTGTAAGGCTGGAGACGAAGAAAAACCATATCACCGGCTTCAAAAGTGCGCTCAGAACGATGCTGATCAGCTTGTTGCTTCATGCGATTTCTTTCCATGTGAAGGTTTTCGCGCAAAATGCGAAGAACCTCTTCGCGGTTTCGAAGGACCGCATCAACTACCTGAACTGGAGAACTGTTAGGGGTGTAAGGAAGAAGAACTGGCGGTGCCTGACCATAAACTACTTCATATGGAGTCATTTTAGAGGTAGTGTGGTAAGAGGTATTGTACCACCATTCAGCGAGAGGGAGCCACTTTTGTACTGCATGCAAAATAGCCATAATTTCCTTCTCATATGTAGAGGCAGCTAAATTCTTACCGAAAAGGGCTTTGCTGGTGAACGCAATGGGGTGTTCATATTGAAGGAGAACAGCACCAAGTCCATTGCCGCAAGCATCACTCTCAATAGTGAAGGGCTTGGAAAAATCAGGCATAGCTAGAACAGGTGTACTACACATAGCTTGTTTCAGCTTGTCAAATGCACACTCAGTAACATGTGTCCATGTAAAAGCATCCTTTTTCAACAGAGCAGTTAATGGAGCTGAAATCTTCCCATAATCCTTGACAAACTTGCGGTATTAGCCCATCAACCCCAAAAAACCACGAAGGCTCTTGAGTGTCTTAGGAGGCGTCCAATTGTTCATGGCAGCAATTTTGGTAGGATCCATACGAACCCCTTGTGCTGAGATAATGTGCCCGAGATACTCAACTTCCTTTTGGCCAAAAACACATTTAGACTTTTCGGCATGGAGATGATGATCAGAGAAAAGTTGCATTACAAGAGCCAGATGCTAGAGATGTTCAGCCCATGTTTTACTGTAGATGAGGATATCATCAAAAAATACCAGAATGAATTTCCGCAAATAGGGTCGGAATATTTTATTCAACAAGGCCTGGAATGTGGAAGGAGCATTAGTGAGACCAAAGGGCGTGACCAAAAACTCATAGTGGCCATCATGTGTGCGGAAAGCTGTTTTAGGGATATCATCCTCATGAACCCGAATTTGATGATACCCAGAGCGAAGATCCAACTTGGAGAAAAATTGAGCTCCATGAAGCTCATCAAGAAGCTCATCAACAACAGGAATTGGAAACTTATCCTTGATGGTGAGGTGATTAAGTGCTCAGAAGTCAATGCAGAGGCGCCATGACCCATATTTTTTGCGGACAAGAAGAACTGGTGAGGAAAAGGAACTTGTGCTTGGGCGAATAATACCTTGCTTCAGTAAGTCCCACGATACCATTTCAATCTCTATTTTTTGGTGAAATGGGTAGCGATAGGGCCTGATGTTGGGAGGAATGCTTCCAAGAAGGATTTGAATACGATGGTCCTCTGCTCGTGAAGGTGGAACTCCCGCTGGTTCAGCAAAAACACCTGTATATTGATCCAGAATTTGTTGGAGATCCAAAGGAGTAGTGCGGGCCGCTGATGGTTGCATTTGAATGGAATGGAGCTGGGCGATGACACCATGGGAACTCTTCTTAAGGATTTTTTCCATGCGATGTGAACTGATGATGCTGAGAGACCCGGGTTGTAATCCTTTCAATGTGTGTTTGTGTCCATCGGGGGAGAACTGCATCCAAATTTCAGCAAAATCCCATAATATGGGGCTTAGTGTGTGCAGCCATTGAGCGCCCAAAACCACATCACATCTGCCTAAGGTCAAGGCAAACATGTCAGAGCGGAGGATATAATCTCCCATAGAGATACGCACATTACGACACTTCCCTTTGCAAGGTAAGGTGCCCCCATTGGAAACCATGACTTCAAAGTTGGAGCAAGGATGGA
>LPNX011147124.1:200903-244906 GCA_001517045.1 Pseudotsuga menziesii
CCAATAGAATTCATCCGGTAATCCTTCAGTGTGATTAGCTGGTTTCTCAAATTTAGTTTGATACTCTTTCACAGTGCCAATTTGGCGAAGTTTAGTAAGAGCTCCTGTGAAGTCATCAAAATCACTAGGACCAAATCGTTGCAAAAGGAGCTGGCAAAAATCAGGCCATTTTGGCTCTTCATGAGCCTTGATGTACCAACGATACCATTGAAGAGCTTCCTATTCCAAATGAAAGGAGGCAAGTGGAACTTGGTGGACATCAAAAGTATTATGAAGATTGAAATACTTTTCTGCACGATAGATCCATCCAGTCGGATTAGTACCATTGAAACGAGGAAAATCTAGCTTCGGACCACGAAAATTGCTGGAAGAAGAGAACCCATTGTTTGATGAAGACTCGAACTGTCATCTGGTGTTCATAGCTGAATGCTCAAGATGGAGACCGAGAAATTTTTCATCCAGTTCCTGGAGTTTGGCTTGGATGGGTGCAAGTGCTTCCTCCATGGTTTTTGCTCCTGTGCAGGTGACAACCACCAGGAGTTTTTTTTTTTTTTGGGGGGGGGGGAGTGGGTAGAAAAACAAAAACAGAAACTGTTTCGGTAGAGGAAAATCTGGATTTAAGAAAAAAATCAGAAGGGTAATTTGGGTTCGAGTAAGTTTTGGACACTATCGAAAGGACAGGGAAGCAAAAATTGGGGATTTAAGGAGCGGGGTGAAAGAATGAGAAAATTTGGTAGAGAGGGACAAAGAAGCAGAATGAGGAAAGGAATACGGTGGCAAAATTTGAAGGCGTTTGAGTGAAAATCGGAGTTATCGCAAACCCTAAAAATAGACAAATGTGGGATTTTGGGTTTTGGGAAGTGGAATTGGGGATAGGGTCTTCAGGAATGAAATATGCAGAATGGAATTGCAGAGGTGTCAGTGAAGTTTCAGGGAAAACAGAGTTGAAACCAAAGAGATATGGCCGAAAAACAGAATTTTATACTTTTTTTTGCAACGGCGCGAAAGTGATCGGAAACAGTGGAATCTGCAACGGCGTGGAAGTGATCGGCAACAAATGGATCTGCAACGACGCGGAACTGACTGGCAATAGTTCTGGACAGAGGAAATCTGCGATTGTGCAACTGAAAAATAGATATGGACCCCAGGTATGTGCGGCTTCCTATCGGTTCAATGGATTCACTCAGCCACCAATGTTGTCTGACAGCTTGCGTATTGGGGCAGTACCCCTCACTCCACGGCTCAGGTAAAACTAATAACTGCTTGGCCACAACGACAGCTCTTGGTTTACCTCACGGGTGGGAACTAGTCAATCAGGTAGGGGTCGTTGCCCTTTTCGCTGGCAGGTCCTCTCAATGGGCTAGCTACTTCGGGGTTCCTGTGGTACTCCTCACAATGAGTTTTAGGGCTTATGCCCAAGTACTTCCCATATTTAAGCGGATAGGGATTATTCCCAGATCCGAACCTGCAACATAAGTGAAAAAAAAAATTGGGCTGAAATTTCACCCAACAAGCCCAAGAAAGCGCTCTGATACCAGATGTGAGGACCCTGCAGTAAACAAGTAATCAAAATACACGATATAGCAGCGGAACTCAAAATCACTTTTATATTAATCACAGGCCACTTCGAGGGGGCAACCTCCTTTGAGCAAGCTCAATACAAAATAACTTCACGGTGACTTCCTTGGCCTCAACACACACTTATATACTAAAAATAGGTGCCAATACTATGGGTCAAAGCCATAGGCGCCAATACTATGGTTCAAAACCATGGGCCAATATAAACTATGGATCAACAAATACTATAGGCGGCTTACAAAGCATATGCGCCCAACAACAATAACACAAACTATGGATCAACAATTACTATGGGACGACTTACAAAGCATATGCGTCCAACAACAATATACTAACACGGTAAAGAGAAGGATTGACATGGGTTCCTAACATATATGTTACTTAATTTGGTGTCAATCATTTTCAGTTAGGGATGATGGTTAAGGGAATACTTAAGGATATATTAGATGAAATTTTGGATCTATATAGCCATCTTTTTCTCTGATCTAGATACAAGATTGTCATGGTTCACTAATTCATATAACAAGTGTTGTAGGAATTAGAAAGGTGTCATTTCCATCATTAACACCTACAATAGGTATAATATACCTATAATTTGTTTTATAACTAGAAAGAGATGGAGGGTTAACATTGTAGGTTAAAAATTATACTTAAAAGACATGCGGGTCACATCATATTCATATGGTCCATCAAGCAAGTTATCATATTTCCATTAGGAGAATAGTTTCAATGGTATAATACTGGTCTAAAATACATAGGTTAATGGTTCAAATCCCTTTTATCTTTATAAGAATTGTGTATGGTTGGAAGAGGTTATAATGATAAAAAATCTTAATATTTAAAAGGTTTATATAGGTTCTTGTAGGTTTTCTCCAGGTGGGACCTTAACCAATGTATTAATGAATTGTCAAACTTATGGAGAGCATATAGATTAAATGTAACACCATATATCTCTTCTCATAATTATTCTAATATCCCTCGTTACCTAATTGATATGTCAATTAAGAAAGTATATTTGTAAGGCATACCACAATAGAAATTTTAGCTCATATGATCTCCATAAGAAGAGAGATCATAAATCCAACCAAGAAAAAAACAAGAAAAAATTGTTTGAATGCATTGGATCAATCTCTTTGTAAGGAAAGAAACAATAATTAGTCATATCATGATTCCAATAGTTACAAATAGCATATCAAAGAGGAAATTTATATATCTTGTGTAGAATCATAAGAGAGTCTATGGAAATAGACTAATTTAGTACAAATATTTTATCATTATGGTATCCTTACTTATTGACATGGGACCTTGAATGATATATAAATAATTTGATCAAGTAACTAGTAAATCCACCTAGGTATAAATGCAGTAGATACCGACTAGAAATAATACTATGTTTGGATATTGTAACCTCAACATCTAACCTCACATGAAATTAATGACATCCCTTATGTGGTAAGCTAAAATTGATTACTAGTGCACTTGAATCCATTGAAACAAACTCATTGTCCCCATCCTTCTACAAATAAACATCACAATCAATACATTATAAGCCATGGTTATTACATTATTTAACTTCATGCCATCCACCACAATAGGCTAATATACATGGTCGATTTCATGGTATACCCTCTCAACCTCCTTATTTGTATCAAGTCATTTTCCTTGTGAAATCCATTCATCAAAGGATTGTAAGTATGAATATTTGGTTGATCACAACCATTTTTATTCATATGCTCCACTAGTGCAAGACAATTGACAACTTTGCCTCCTTTGAAATGTCCATTATTCAAGGTAATATATGTTACTTAATTTGGTGTTAATCATTTTCAATTAGGGATGATGGTTAAGGGAATACTTCAGGATATATTAGATGAAATTTTGGATCTATATAAACATCTTTTTCTCTGATCTAGCTACAAGATCGTCATGGTTCACTAATTCATATAACAAGTGTTGTATGAATTAGAAAGGTGTCATTTCCATCATTAACACCTACAATACTAGGTATAATATACCTATAATTTGTTTCATAATTATAAAGAGATGGAGGGTTGACATTGTGGGTTAAAAATTATACTTATAAGGATATGGGGGTCACATCATATTCATATGGTCCATCAAGCAAGTTATCGTATTATCATTAGGAAAATAGTTTCAATGGTATAATACTGGTCTAAAATACATAAGTTAATGGTTCAAATTCCTTTTATCTTTATAATAATTGCATATGGTTGGAAGAGGTTATAATGATAAAAATTCTTAATATTTAAAAGGATTATATAGTTTCTTGTAGGTTTTCTCTAGGTAGGACCTTAACCAATGTATTAATGAATTGTCAAACGTATGGAGAGCATATAGATTAAATGTAACACCACATATCTCTTATCATAATTATTCTAATATCCCTTGTTACCTAATTTCTATGTCAATTAAGAAATTAGATTTGTAACACATACCACCATAGAAATTTTAGCTCATATGATCTCCATAAGAAGAGAGATTGTAAATCCAACCAAGAAAAAAAACAAGAAAAAATTGCTTGAATGTATATGATAGATCTCTTTGTAAGGAAAGAAAGAATAATGAGTCATATCATGATGCCAATAGTTACAAATAGAAGATCAAAGAGAAAATATATATCTTGTGTAGAATCATAAGAGAGTATATGGAAATAGACTAATTTAGTAAAATTGTTTTATCCTTATGGTATCCTTACATATTGACATGGTGCCTTTAATGATATATAATTAATTTGATCAAGTAACTGGTAAATCCACCTAGGTATAAATGCAGTAGATATTGAATATAAATAATACTATGTTTGGATATTGTAACCTCAACATCTACCGCAGATGAAATTAATGGCATCCCTTATGTGGTAAGCTAAAATTGATTACTAGTGCACTTGAATCCATTGAAACACACTCATTGTCCCCATCCTTCTACAAATAAACATCACAATCAATGCATTATAATCCATGGTTATTACATTATTTAACTTCATGTCATCCACCACAATAGGCTAATATCTACAAATAAACATCACAATCAATGCATTATAAGCCATGGTTATTACATTATTTAACTTCATGTCATCCACCACAATAGGCTAATATACATGGTCGATTTCATGGTATACCCTCTCAACCTCCTTATTTGTATCAAGTCATTTTCCTTCTGAGATCCATTCATCAAAGGATTGTAAGTATGAATATTTGGTTGATCACAACCATTTTCCTTCATATGCTCCACTAAGCAAGATAAATGACAACTTTGCCTCCTTTACAATGTCCAATATTCAAGGTAGTATATGTTACTTGATTTGGTGTCAATCATTTTCAGTTAGGGATGATGGTTAAGGGAATACTTGAGGATAGATTAGATGAAATTTTTGATCTGTATAGCCATATTTTTCTCTGATCTAGCTACAAGATTTTCATGGTTCACTAATTCATTTAACAAGTGTTTTAGGAATTAGAAAGCTGTCATTTCCATCATTAACAGCTACAATAGTAGGTATAATATACCTATAATTTTTTTGATAGTTATAAAGAGATGGAGGGTTGGAATTGTAGGTTAAAAATTATACTTATAAGGAGATGGGGGTCACATCATATTCATATGGTCCATCAAGCAATTTATCAGATTATCATTAGGAGAATAGTTTCAATGGTATAATACTGGTCTAAAATACATAGTTTAATTGTTCGAATTCCTTTTATCTTTATAAGAATTGAATATGATTGGAAGAGGTTATAATGATAAAAAATCCTAATATTTAAAAGGATTATATAGGTTCTTGTAGGTTTTCTCCAGGTAGGACCTTAACCAATGTATTAATGAATTGTCAAACTTATGGAGAGCATATATATTAAATGTAACACCATATATCTCTTCTCATAATTATTCTAATATCCCTCGTTACCTAATTGATATGTCAATTAAGAAAGTAGATTTGTAAGGCATACCACCATAGAACTTTTAGCTCATATGATCTCCATAAGAATAGAGATCATAAATCCAACCAAGAAAAAATTGTTTGAATGCATATGATAGATCTCTTTGTAAGGCAAGAAATAGTAATGAGTCATATCATGATGCCAGTAGTTACAAATAGTAGATCAAAGAGAAAATATATATATCTTGTGTAGAATCATAAGAGAGTCTATGGAAATAGACTAATTTAGTACAATTATTTTATCCTTATGGTATCCTTACTTATTGACATGGGACCTTTAATGATATATAAGTAATTTGATCAAGTAACCAGTAAATCCACCTAGATATTAATGCAGTAGATATCGACTAGAAATAATACTATGTTTGGGTATTGTAACCTCAACATATAACCTCAAATGAAATTAATGACATCCCTTATGTTGTAAGCTAAAATTGATTACTAGTGCACTTGAATCCATTGAAACAAACTCATTGTCCCCATCCTTCTACAAATAAAAATCACAATCAATGCATTATAATCCATGGTTATTACATAATTTAACTTCATGTCATCCACCACAATAGGCTAATATACATCGTCAATTTCATAGTATACCCTCTCAACTTCCTTATTTGTATCGAGTCATTTTCCTTGTGAAATCCATTCATTAAAGGATTGTAAGTATTAATATTTGGTTGATCACAACCATTTTCCTTCATATGCTCCACTAGTGCAAGATAAATGACAACTTTCAACTCCTTTTCAATGTCCATTATTCAAGGTAGTATATGTTACTTCATTTGGTGTCAATCATTTCCAGTTAGGGATGATGGTTAAGGGAATACTTAAGGATAGATTGGATGAAATTTTGGATCTATATATCTATCTTTTTCTTTGATATAGCTACAAGATTTTCATGGTTCACTAATTCATATAACAAGTGTCGTAGGAATTATAAAGGTGTCCTTTCCATCATTAACACCTACAATACTAGGTATATACCTATAATTTGTTTGATAATTATAAATAGATGGAGGGTTGACATTGTAGGTTAAAAATTATACTTATAAGGAGATGGGGGTCACTTCATATTCATATGGTCCATCAAGCAAGTTATCAGATTTTCATTAGGATAATAGTTTCAATGGTATAATACTGGTCTAAAAAACATAGGTTAATGGTTCAAATTCATTTTATCTTTGTAATAATTGCATATGTTTGGAAGAGGTAATGATAAAAATTCTTAATATTTAAAAGGATTATATAGGTTCTTGTAGGTTTTATCTAGGTAGGACCTTAACCAATGTATTAATGAATTTTCTAACTTATGGAGAGCATATAGATTAAATGTAACACTATATATCTCTTCTCATTATTCTAATATCCCAGGTTACCTAATTGATATGTCAATTAAGAAAATAGATTTGTAAGGCATGCCACCATAGAAATTTTAGCTCATATGATATCCATAAGAAGAGAGATCATAAATCCAACCAAGAAAAAAACAAGAAATAATTGTTTGAATGCATATGATAGATCTCTTCGTAAGGAAAGAAACAATAATAATTCATAGCATGATGCTAGTAGTTACAAATAGCAAATAAAAGAGAAAATATATTGTGTAGAATCATAAGAGATTCTAAGGAAATAGACTAATTTAGTACAATTGTTTTATCGTTATGGTATCCTTACTTATTGACATGGGACCTTGAATGATATATAAGTAATTTGATCAAGTAACTGGTAAATCCACCTAGGTATAAATGCAGTAGATACCGACTAGAAATAATACTATGTTTGGATATTGTAACCTCAACATCTAACATCAGATGAAAATGACATCCCTTATGTGGTAAGCTAAAATTGATTACTAGTGCACTTGAATCCATTGAAACAAACTCACTGCCCCCAGCATTATACAAGTAAACCTCACAATCAATGCATTATAAGCCATGGTTATTACATTATTTAAGTTCATTCCATCCACCACAATAGGCTAATTATATACATGGTCGAATTCATGGTATACCCTCTCAACCTCCTTATTTGTATCAAGTCATTTTCCTTGTGAAATCCATTCATCAAAGGATTGTAAGTATGAATATTTGGTTGATCACAACCATTTTCCTTCATATGCTCCACTAGTGCAAGATAAATGACAACTTTTCCTCCTTTGCAATGTCCATTATTAAAGGTAGTATATGTTACTTCATTTGGTGTCAATCATTTTCAATTAGGGATGATGGTTAAGGGAATAATTAAGGATAGATTAGATGAAATTTTGGATCTATATAGCCATATTTTTCTCTAATCAGCTACAAGATTGTCATGGTTCACTAATTCATATAACAAGTGTTGTAGGAATTAGAAAGGTGTCATTGCCATCATTAACACCTACAATACTATGTATATACCTATAATTTTTTTGATAATTATAAAAAGATGGAGGGTTGACATTATATGTTAAAAATTATACTTATAAGGAGATGGGGGTCACATAATATTCATATGGTCCATCAAGCAAGTTATCAGATTTTCATTAGGAGAATAGTTTCAATGGTATAATACTAGTCTAAAAAACATAGGTTAAGGTTCAAATTCCTTTTATCTTTATAAGAATTGCATATGGTTGAAAGAGGTAATGATAAAAATTCGTACAATTTAAACTGATTACTAGTGCACTTGAATCTATTGAAACAAACTCATTGTCCCCATCCTTCTAAAAATAATCCTCACATTCAATTCCTTAAAAGTCATGCTTAGTACATTATTTAACTTCATGTCATCCACCACAATAGGTGAGGTGTAACTTAAGTTTCACTACATTCTTGCTATGCGTTATGTGTTCTACGTTATTGCAGGTATTTTATCAATGCTTTCATGAAAACAACATAAAAACTGAAAACAGCAAACAGTGAAAACATTATGTGGTTTCTTTGTTGATAGAAATCAAAATAGTGGTTCCTCTGCTACAAATTTTTAAGTGTAATACGCATTTTGTGCTGCATTTTGCACAAAATGTTATCATATGCTTAGTGTAATGCACATTTTGTGGTTTCTTTATTGACAGAAATCAAAATAGTGGTCCTATGCTACACAATTTTAAAAAATTTGGTTTCCTCTAGGGCTGACCTTGCATTGTGGTGGCTCTTACTAGCTGAGTCATGGACTATTTGACATTCATTTAATTGGGTTGTCATTGTTTTGTGACCACTAGAGTTGGACTGCACTTTCCCACTACTCCAAGACCATTATCATGTTCATCTTTTGGGTTTCCTATGTAAACCTTGTCCTACTTGCAGCCTCTAAGGCTGAGGGGTCTTCACTCTTGGAGACAGAGATATCTTGTTGGATATTGTACGTATCAAACCTAAATATACAACACCCTAACTCTATCTCGCTCTCAAGTTATGACATATGTTCCTTTTAGTAGATAGTCGTCCCTTTTACTTTTGAAACTTGTTAGATAGATTAATCATTTAAACAACTTTCAGTTAGCAATTGAGTGATGATAGACTTTATTTTTTTGGTTATGCAGGATTTGTACAAGTGGAGACATGGAGGTAAGTGATTGTTTGTGATTGAAGTATATCATTATTTTTATTTAATTTAAATTGTTTTTTAACAGAAATGAGTAGTTTTTATATTAATAAAACTATGGTTGAGCCACCAAAGAGGTTACATGTGTGAGTTCTTTGCAAAAAACAAAATTCCCATCACAGCAAATGGGAATACTACTTTTATTTAATTTAAATTGTTAGAACATATTACTTTGTACTTTAATAACAATCTAATATGCTATGGCTAATCAATACTCTAATCATTTTTTTTTAAACGGGCAAAGCAGGTTATGACATGAAATCAAAAAAATATGATTATGAAATTTTCAAAAAGAAAGCGTCAAAATGATCAAATGGGAAAGAAAGGGACATGCATCTCATACGGTAAATATTTAGAAATAGAAAAATGTATTTCCTTATGTAGTTATATAATGATTATTTTTATTGTATGATTATGTTAGGCATATGTTTAATAACATTCTTGGCTACAGTTACAAAGAAGAGGAAAATATAAACAATAGCAAAGAAGATTACACCTTCTATGCATTTGAATGACTCTACTAGTCCTAACAAAGAAGCAAATGACAAAGATACATTTTCATCTTTTCAAGAGGAGCGACATGAAAAAAGGTAAGCCCATTAATTCATATTTTTCTAGTTCTTTATAATTATAAATATTATGATTAAGAAATCCATAACACCTTTATGTGCCCTTCTTTTATAGAAGATGTTCACAAACAACTATTGCATATGGATAACAGTGTAGAAGGGGAAGATCCCTTGACAAAAAAAGAGGCGGAGCAATATGAAGAACAAGGTAAGCTCATTAATGTATAATTTTGTAGTTCTTCATAAATAAAATTTTATGACTTAGAAATCCATAACACCTTTACGTGCCCTTCTTTTATAGAAGATGTTCACAAAGAAGAATGCTAACAAGATATTAGTATACAAGGTGAAGATCCCTCTACACTAGCATCGACAAAGAAAGTCAATAACGTAGAGGAGAAACTAAATGTACAGAAATCAATAACTTCGAGGAAAAGATCGAAATTCATATCAATGAAAGGAACCAACCAATTATCTCAAACTCCGTGAAGCTATCTGCATTACTAGGTGTGCTCACAAGTGAAATGGTTCCAATCAAATATTTTGATTGGAGGAAGGTTTCGGATCAATTAAATGAGGACTTGTGGAACATTATTAATGTGAGTATTAGACATTACGTGTATTTGTTTTAAATATTTCTATTTTTGTATGATTTTGAAGTTTATTTTTAAACCATGTATAACATCTAAAAGTGAAATTCTTGTATGCTGCAGGAAAAATTCATAATCCCTCCGGTCCTTAAAGAAAATTGTATGAAATCCATTGGACATAAGGCAAACAGTCATAGATATTGGTTGACCAAAAAATACTGTGACCCTTATGAGTCAACAAAGGAAAGATTAAAAAATGTTCCTCCAATTACGATAAGTGAGACAGTGTGGAGATAATTCGTCCCATCACCAGCCACCACTGAATTCCTGGTAAGAAAAAAGTTCACACATTATATAATCAAGTTTTTTAGAATCTTTATTGGCTTGTAATGTTGACTTATATATGTTATTTTCAATTGATTTCTAGTATATAAGGAAAAAAAACAAGGAAAATAGAGAAAAGGAGAGGGACTTGCACACCTCTAGACGTCAAGGTTATCAACTGGTCGAATATGATATGGTAAACAATTGTGATGATATTTTATTCGATATGAGAAATATTAGCATATTTTAGTTTCATTGTAATGTCACAACTTAACCATACTATTTTACTTGTTGCAACTAGAAAAAATATATAACCTCTGACTATACAACTACAAGCATTACTAGGGCAAACTTATGGAACAAGTGCCATCAAAAGAAGGATGGCACTCCAATCACACCAGCTGTAGTAGAAACAATAGTATGTTCTCAACCTTTTAATTTAGATATTGATTAAAATTAATTTTACATGTTGGAAATGTTTTCTTCTATGATCTGATTTATTTGTATGTCAATGTTTGCAAAAAATTGAACAAGCACAAGTAGAAGTTGCATCTCAAGACTTTGCAACTAGGGATGATGCCCTTGCCAAGGTACTAGGGGTTGATGCAAGAGGATGATGTCATGGCGTTGGATTAGGAGTTATGCCAACTAACTTGTTTGGAAAAATTCCACACAAGGAGGTGCTAGCTGTGATCCAAGCTACAGTGAAAGAAAAAACAGAGGAAATCACATCTTTGAAAATAGCAATAACTAAACTACTGAAAAGAGTAGAAGATATGGAGAGAGAACATGTGGTCAACAAAGAAAGTGTTAGTGTCCAATTCTTTACTCTTGTCTCAATATACATATTTTCACACTAATAGTCTGAATTCTAATATCTGATTGCTCATATAAACAATGTCCTACTGTACAAAATTCTCATGTTAAAATCACACATGTGGTGTAGGTTAGTTGTTTAATTATTATTTTAAATAAATAAAAATTTCATCTTTTGAATATATATATATATATGTATATATATATATATATATTACATTTTTTTTCCTTGAGAGAGTAATACAAGGGACATAACAACCCCTATGAACGGACTAATACAAAAGAAATTAACTTCAATGCATACTCCATCATCCCTAGTAAGTATAGAAAACTTTCGTAATTTAGTTCAATTTTATTTTATTTTATCAATATATCAGAAATCAATGTCTATTGGGTGCAGAGTTGTGCATCAAGATATGATGAACATTTGGTACATAAAACACCAATGGTTCCATCGAAACTGCAAACTGACAAAATGAATACACCAATTCAGGTAAGATTGTAATTATTTAATCTAGGATCATCAATGTTTAAATTCGTATTTCCATGCATCTTAATTTGTCTCATTTATTTGCAGGGTCAAGATAACGCTAATGATTTGACACCAACTTTCCAATTTGGGTTGGAAGGAAAGAAATGTTTTCTAATTGCATTAAACTCAAGGGTTAAAGTTGGTTTATCCTTCTATTGCCTTCTATTGCCAAAAACAGACATTTACAGAAGAAGAAGAAAAAAACCACATTAATATAATTTATTTTCCACATTGTAGCAAGAATAAGAATAAGCTTGCATATGCAATGATTAACAAATTTTCCATAAACAAATTCATATGCAATGATTAACAATAATAGTAAGCTGATTTCTTAACTCAATTGAGGCCATGACCTTTTATGTTGTACAAAACAACCAATCTACAAATCATTTTGAATTTGAAAATCAAAACTAAGTTTAAATACATACTACTCAATTTTCACATTGAAGTCACCATGTTATTACATTGTTCATTATGTGTTTCATAGTCATGTTCTACCTATGTTCATAGCTGAATGAAGGTTTATGCTCATTTACATGTTTGCCTTTCTATCCGATATCTATATCGCCTGGTAACACTGTTATTTGTGCAAACTTGGGGAAGACATCCCCATTTATCGACAGTACTAAATCCTTGATGGGATTGTCATTCTTGTCTACTTCTTCTACCAGGACCAAATCCTTCCTATAGGATGTTCCAGTGCAACACCTCTTTGTATTTGTCATCACCTTCATTAGAGTTGGCGATTCGCAGCAAGGAAAATGATGACAAAGACCTCTGATATTTTCTCCCTCGGTCCGAACATTCGTTCAGACTGACTGTTCCTAGCAATGGATACTATGCATCGCGGTAATGGAGTCCATGCCCTTGTCTGGGATGTTCTTAGGACCAAGAACTCTAGGCACTGCTTCCGCAGTGGTGTTGCCTCTTATCAGGTTAACATTTCCCTTACCAGCATTAGAAATTATTTCTAATGTAATGAGCATCTTTACATTTCCCTTGCCAACATCAGAAGTTCTTCCTAATGTAATGAACATCTCTACCCCGATGGTTGGAGCTGCTTTTGTGTGAAGGTCTAGAAATGACTGAATTTCCAAGCAGTGCCCAGCGGTCAATAAAACACATAGAACAACGGGATTCCTAAGCAATTAAGTCATTACAGATCCCATATCAGGACCCCCTGGATCGTTAGCAAAAAAACAGTTAGTCATCCTTGTTCTTTACCAGTATTCACTCACTCTGTATCTTAGGACAACTCTGATCGTGGCCTTATAACGAGTCGGGAAATTATCGAATCATCATTAGCAGTCGATTTCACCATGATTCCATCAAATCCTCACACATGCCATTATCAAGTAGCATGATGACAACGCGAACGGTCACGTGGGCTCTTGATCTGATTTCTTGTGTGGTGTTGCCAACTACGCCACCCCGTCTGTGGTGACGTCATGGGATCAATGGCGGAGGTGACCCCCGAACTCACTTTAAATAAGCTTTGAGTTGCCTTATGATGTGTGGACTTGATATCCGTCACTTCATCGAAGGGTCTCATGATGGTATATCGGTAAATGGTGCTTCAAAGTTTGGAATATGAAGGAATGAGCAATTTCACATTTTGTCATTTCATCTCTTGATTGCTACCTTGCTTGTATTATGAAAATATTGATGATTGAGGCATTTTTTGTTGATTTTTAGCTTGTACAACATTCTCATTGCATATAATGCACTCTTGTAAAATATGGACACACTTTTTTGCGCTTAAAAAAAGGAGCATAATGTAGACTTGTCAACCAACAAAATGGGTATAACTAAACAGTAATAGAAAGTAATATCAAACTGAGTAAGAGCAATAATCCTCTACTTACTTATGAACTCAAGCTAATTCATCAGTTGCAAGGGAATGTGTCCTTTCATGCACACGTTCAGTTATATTCCTTGGCTTTCATTCCATAAATTGCATCACTTGTAATGTTGAAACTCTAGTGGAAAATTATAGGTTGATTACAGACACATTTAGAATTCACCCAATATGAGTTCAATAGACAAATTAACAACATCAAGAAGAAACCCTGAAGACTAATTTATGGACCTACCAAAACTATGGTTTAGGGAAATTAGACCAAGCCTAGGAGAAGATCAAAAATTGTCCAAGTATGGAACTATTGGTAAAATATGCCTAACTTGACTTAGGGAAATTCTCGCCATAGCTCATAGGATGATGATAAAAATATTTTGAGAGTGTGGATTTCTAGAGTGTTATATGGTGCATCCAACCATATCATTATCCGGACCAAAAAGTCTTTCACGAAGAAAATATCAATCTGCCAAAAGTGCATCTCAACCATATTTGCACTGCTCCAAAAAAATGCCCACCAAGGAGAGATAAAGAAGCTCCAGAAGATGAAATTGGTTTCGATGGATTCACCTTGTTGGCCTATACCCATTGGGTATCTCACGTGCCAATTTTGAAGGAAAAATGACATCACCTTGGTGACCTAGGGTTTGAAGAGAATTGGTTAAGTGTTAGACAAAGAGTTTGAGAGACCATTTGGAAATACCCGCAAAGGGGTGTTCCTTTGATGATAAAATTCATCAGATGATATGGTCCTGTTCATTGTTGAAATGGCTATTTAGCCATGCTCTTGGTTTTTATTATGGTGATCACATAAGGAAAATATCAACCTCCCAAAATAGACTAAAAATGTTATTTTGCATAATAAAGACAAAGAAGAAATGGCTAAGTGTTGTAAATGGGCTAAGTGATGCCCGCATTAAGGTTGATGCCCGCACTAAGGATGATCTCGGCATGGAATCGCATGGCATAGATGATGATGTGGCATGAAGATGAAATCATTGTTGCATTATGACATCATTCTGGAGAAATATGGCAAATTAGTGAAAATCAGGAAATTGGCCGAGTCACGGAAAAATTGGTCCAAGTAGCCTTAAGAGAATTCCCTCCATAAATGGTTTGTTGAAGAAAATGCCCACAACACATGGGGATATTGTAGGCTGTTGTTTTTTTACTCAACCATGGTCTCATTTTTTCCAAAGAGACCTTGAAGAATAATTTATGGACCAGACACAACTGTGGTTTAGGAAACTAGACCTAGCCTAGGAGAAGATAAAAAATTGTCGAATTATGGAATTATTGGTAAAATATGCATAAATGGCCTTAGGGAAATGCCCACCACAGCTCATAGGATGATTATAAAAATATTCTGAGAGTGTGGATCTCTAGAGTGTTGTATGGTTCATCCAACCATATCATTATATTGACTAAAAAGGCTTTCAGGAAGAAGATATCAATCTTCCAAAAGTGCCTCTCGGCCATATTTGTACTGCTCTAGAAAAATGCCCACTGAGGAGAGAGAAAGAAGCTTCAGAAGATGAAAGTGGTCTTGATGGATTCACCTTGTTGGCCTCTACCCATTGGACATCTCACTTTCCAAGTTTGAAGGAAAAATGAAATCACCTTGGTGACCTAGGTTTTGAAGAGAACTGGTTAAGTGTTAGACAAAGAGTCTGAGATACCATTTGGAAATTCCCACAAGTGGGTGTTCCTTTTATAATAAAAATCATCAGATGATATGGTCATGTACATTGTTGAAATGGCTATCTATCCATACTCTTGGTTTTTCTTATTGTGATTAGATAAGGAAACTATCAACCTGTAAAAATAGAAGAAAAATCTTATTTTACATACTAAAGACAAAGGAAAAATGGTGAAGTGTTGTAAAGGGGATAAGTGATGCTCGCATTAAGGTTGATGCCCGCACTAAGGATGATGTCGGCATGGCATGGAATGGCATAGATGATGATGTGGTAGGAAGATGAAATCATTGTTGCATTATGACATCATTCTGGAGAAATATGGCAAATTAGTGAAAATCAAGAAATTGGCTAAGTATGGGAAAATTGGTCCAAGTAGCCTTAAGAGGATGCCCTCCACAAATTGTGTGTTGAAGAAAATGTCCCCATCACATGGGGATATTGTAGGCTGTTGTTTTTTCTACTCAACCATGGTTTCATTTTGTCCAAAGAGACCCTGAAAAACAATTTATGGACCTTCCACAACTGTGGTTTAGGGAAATTAGACCAAGCCTAGGAGAAGATAAAAAATTGTCGAAGTATGGAATTATTGGTAAAATCTGCATAACTAGCCTTAGGGAAATGCCTGCCATAGCTCACTGGATGATGATAAAAATATTCTTAGAGTGTGGATCTCTATAGTATTGTAGGGTGCATCCAACCATATCATTAGTCTAACCAAAAAGTCTTTTAGGAAGAAGATATCAATCTGCCAAAAGTGCCTCTCGGCCATATTTGCACTGCTCTAGAAAAATGCTCGTCGAGGAGAGAGAAAGAAGCTCCAGAAGATGAAAGTGGTCTTGATGGATTCACCTTGTTGGACTCTACCCATTGGGTATATAACCCCTACATTTGTCTTTTTTTCCCTTGGCAAAAGACAGCTCTATAGCACATAAAAAAAATTAGCACAGCACAAGGAAACCTGAATGCATCACAAAAATAATTTACAAATAAATCCCTAACCAACCCCACAATAGCACTACTGAATCAATAGATGAATCATAATAATGCAATGATTTTGATTAGTACAAAATATAAAACCTCGAAGCATACTCACCAGTAATCTATGAGCAACAAAGTCAATGTACTGACTCATAAGCTTGGAATTCATCCCCACAAGATCACATGGGAGAGCATCACATACAAATTCTCTTTTAATGTCTATAAACCAACTATGAACCAAGATTACAAAGGATGCCTTCATGGCTATAATCTGTACTCTAGATGATAAGTCAGATAGGTTTTAGGAGCTTTATAGCGATTGATCAGGGATTTTTATAACTTCATCTTCTAACAACTGTATGAGTTGGTAGCATCTTCTATCTATATACTTTGGCTTTTTTGTCCATAGCCTGGAGTTGCTTAAGGCACTCCATTAAGATTTTTTACATGATGTAATTGGTAGTTTCAATGATCACTTTTGATCATCTATAACATTATTATAATTTATTTTCTACATTGTAGCAAGAATAAGAAAATGACCAAAATTAAATATTTAAAGGAATAAGCTTGCATCAAGAAACAAATTCATATGCAATAAATAACAATAATAGTAAGTTGATTTATTAACTCAATCGAGGCTAGGATAAGTTTATGTATTTTATGATCATATGATATAGGGACATTGACGTCATAACCCAATATACCTGGATTTGTGAAAAAAAACAATATACGTGAAATCAATTAAAAAAACTCATTTGTGTGCATTCCTCAGCGTGCATTCCAAAGCTTGCATTCCTCAGTGTGCATTCCTAAGCTTGAATGCCTCAGCATGCATTCCTCAACATGCATTCCTAAGTTTGCATTCCTTAGCGTGCATACCTCGACGTGCATACCAAACCAACCACGACCGCAATTGAAATTGGGTCGTCATGTGCTATGGCAACAGATGAAACAGGGGTGTCTTACACCATGGAAACAAGCACAAGGGCCTTCTCTACCACAGCATCAGGAGAAGCGCAAGGTTCCCAGGTTGAACAGTTCATAGTGAAAAAATTCCAAGAGAATGCTGATGAATGGAGTGATACAAGCATATGGCCAACTAGTATGTTAAATATCCTTTTAAGAGCAGGACTTGATAGGCTTATTTTTGGACATTTTAATTTCCAAAATGACGAGATGGATGATGCCATCTATAGTTATGATCATGGGGCTTTGGAATTGCATATTTTTAGGAAGAGGTTTCATCTCCCCGATTTGGTTTCCAAAGCAACCAAAATTCCACGAAGAGAAGGGGCAATGTTAAACTCATGGAAAACCCCCAAGCTAGAAAAGATTCAGATGACCAGTAAAATTTGTGGGAAACAGGTTGTTGTTCCCAGGAATGGTCTAAAAATGGAATATGTTCCTTAAGAAATATACAAAATCTGATTCAGATTATCCTTAGGACCATTATGAATCACCACAAGCGGCATGACATTTCGGGTGATTGCATGAAGCTAGCCATACACTGGGTTGAAGACATGGCCATAGATGTCCCTCGTCTATTTTCTAGGAAATTGCACTCTGCACTGCAAGATAGTAAAATGAAGAGGGTCAAGTTCAGTTGCCCGAGAACATTGCAAAAAAATATTTATTTATATCGACCCAATGTTGTAGGGTCAAATTATATTAAAACATACATTAGGAATCCTAAAGAACGACAAAAAAATGAGGAATTACCTCAACCATATTTAAAGAACAATGTAGAAGGAGTTTCTACTGTCACTACATCAACAGTACATGGACAACCTTTCAAGGACAATATGGAATCTGTGGGAAATGCCATGCTTTCACTTTTCCCTAAAGAAGATGTTGTTGTCACAACTTTGGCTAGAATGCATGGAAATGAAAATGCATATCAATGGGAGGAATTTGTGAACAATGATATGGATCGTTCACTGACTAGTGATGAAGACCTAATTCATGCCAAATATTCTTTTGATTGTAGATTTTTTTTTCTTTATTTTATAAAATGGTTAATTTCAAAGAACAATCTACCTTGTGGGAGGATTCCTTCACAGCAAGCGATGAATTGTGTAGAACTAAGGATGTCCAAATTCTTGATTTGGTACATCGTGTTACAGGTTTAGAGAAAAAAATTGTGGAAACTAAAAATATAATTGGCCAGAAGAATAAACTTATTAAGGATCAATGTTCTAAATTTAGCGTAGCTCTAGAATGATTGATTTCTGACCTTGACAGACTGAAAGACATATTTCAGGCTAAAAATAAAAAAGATGAGGAAACTATAGGGAGACTTGAAAATGAGATGAAAAATAGGCCTGAAGTTTTGAACATGCCACCACTAAAGACTGTATTTGGTAAGGAAGCAAAACTTCAACAAGAATTGAAGCAGAAAGAAACATTTATTGCAGGTTTGAAGGTTGAGTTTGAAAAGAAAATGAGAGAAATGATTATTAAAAAGCAAAATGAGACTACATAATATGAAAGAAGATTGGAAAAATTGAATAAAAAATTTAAAAAAATGAGTTGCTGAAAACTGAGAGAATTGAAAGGATTTCAGCAACTCACGAGGCTAAACGAGCTAGAAGAGGAAAAGAATCAACAGCCAAGGGTAAACAGTTCTGCACACCAGAAGAATCAATAGTCAAGGGTAAATAGGTCTGCACACCAGAAAAATCAACAGTCAAGGGTAAAAAGGTCAGCACACCAAAAGAATTCAAAGTCAAGGGTATAAAGGTTAGCACACCAAAACGTTTTGGCAGTACAAAACTTGGTGATGTAACTATGGAGAGCTTACTCCAGTTTTAGAATTCCTTGCAACAACGAGAGAAGACCTTGAAGCTGCTACAACAATCCATGTTGTAGAGTTTACTTGTGGCTCATCAGATCCAACATTGAAGAAGAAGATAGAGGAGAAAGAGGCCCAAATTAGAGACCTTCACCAAAAACTATTGGAGAAGGGAAAAGCA
The DNA here is from genome assembly GCA_001517045.1 of Pseudotsuga menziesii. Lineage (NCBI taxonomy): Eukaryota > Viridiplantae > Streptophyta > Pinopsida > Pinales > Pinaceae > Pseudotsuga > Pseudotsuga menziesii. The sequence goes on from LPNX011147124.1 coordinate 220,358, forward strand.
CTACATTTGGGATGTGATAGTGAGATACAAGATTTGAAATCCCAAATTAAAGCTTTGTAGGAGAAACCTGTTACATAAGCAATTTTGTATACTCCATCTGATACAGATTTGAGGGCACAAGAGATCGAGAAGGAGGCACAACAAGTCAAGAGAAAATTTAGTGCAGTTCAATCTGAGCTGAAGTGGACGAAGGATGATCTCAAAATAAAGGAAGATGAGCACTCAAAGCAGAAAAATAAAAATGTAGAGATGTTGAAGAAATGCCTAGAAGAAAAAGATAGATTGCATACAAAAGTGATAAATGTTGCAAACAAAGTGAAAGAGAAAGAAAAACAATTACAACATATGGCTCATGAAGATTTTGTAGTACTGGAGAGTTCTGAAAAAGGAAAGAGAAACTATAGTGAATTTTCTTATTCTAAAAAGGAGGAATTGCAAAAACCTCCCAAGCAGCCTAGAGTTCTAGAATAATATGGTGTACATTTGATGTCTATGTACATACTAATATTGTTGTAATATAAATTGTAAGTATTTCTCGGCAATGCATATATTTTGATATAGTTAATGTGTTTATAATGTGTAATGCAAGTGTAATGTGTAATCCATGTGTGTATTTTTCCTATATCTACAAGAGTTTACTATGCAACCCATACTGAGAAGTGTGTATGAAACTACAAATGATGAAATATATTCTTCGTAATATATTCTACAAATGAATTGGCATATGAAATATTCTTGAAATATATTCTACAAATGAATTGACAGATCATCATCTCCAGTGCAATACATAAAAAATTCCCTTCAAAATGGGATTAAAGCTAGCCCTTGAAATTTATTCACTAGAGGTTATGAAAAATTAACACTTGGTCTGCCTGACACTAAAAAAATTCTAAAGGAGAAAGTATTAGGTAAAAAATTGGAAATTTTAAAATGCTAAAAGGGGAGGAATACTAATAAAAAATACTCTCCTATTTTATTCATTGAATTTGACAAAGAAATCAGGCATGTGTGTGCATTTAACTGAAGAAATGCAATTTTGGATAGCTTCACTCAAATGCACGCCCCAGTCTGCATTACAACCCCAAATTTACTGATTCAAACCACAGAGTGTCTGTTCAAGCATAAAAAACCTAAATAAGCTTTCAAAGTTTAAATTTTAGACATAAAAAATTATTCTCTATAAGGAAACTCCATATTTACGTGATTTCCACATTGTAAAAAACAGGGTTGAGTCCCTAGAGGAAATGCACACATTGGCCTACATTTCATGTTATATTGAATAAATTGCACTATAACATAGACATACCAATCTTTTCTACAAACGCTTATACTCGTTTTCGTAAATTACATGATCTACAGTAAAATCCAAGTCATCCAAAACAACAATTGATAGTATTTTCCAATTTTTCATGGCCAAAACTAAAAATGCACACCAATTCCAATCGAAGTACACTCTAGGTATGAAATTTGGAAGTTCGCATACAAAAACCTAATTAGACTAGTATAGTTTTAATTTCAGACATAAAAACTTCTATTGTGAAATAAGAATGCGTCCAACATTTGAAATGAGAACAGAACAATTGTAAATGTTGATTTCTTATTCACTGGCATCATAGTTTCTCTAGTAAATCTTGTATTTATAGAATTTTGGCATGACAATAACAACTTAGAAAAGAGGTTGAATTGGATAGTTGTTTGGAAACCAATCTCATGGCTCTGCAAGTTTGTATCTTTTTTATTATAATATAAATCGCCATCCTTCCTTACAGAAATAAATAAATGAGAACATAACAGATATAATACATTCCCAGGGAAAAATAGAGATAATGCAAAAATATAACCAGGTTGATACTCAAGAAAGTTTTAAAAGGGGCCCAAGAGCATTTTTTATTATATTATGCTTTCATTAGAGAGCAAAGGGCTAGTTTACATTTGAATCAATAACATCAAAGAACTCCTTCAATAATAATTGTTCCTACTACCTATTACATTCTATTTATAGACCTCAAGGGTCAGATTGACCATGTTACAAGTGGATTTCATTAGAGTGAAACTGAAATGTTGATTCACCCTCAAGCCAACCCGTCATCTGTTGTACTTTCCTAGCTTCAAACGAAGATACCAACTACTATGGAACAAGGCTAACACGACAGTGCAACACAAGGGGGAAAACAGGGCTGAAGTGGACATGTTTCAACAGCAGGGGTAGAAAGGGAGTGGAAGAGAAAGTTGTATTCCAATTATCTGGATGGGAGATGCGAGCAGAGAAGAATTATAACAGTGATACACATTGTGTGAGAGGTCTCACAAAAATCAAAGGGAAATGCCAATGAAATAATAAAATGATAAGGAAGAGAGAAATGTTGAGACAAAAATGGCTCTACGGAAAACAACATGCAATACTCATCTGGTATGGAGAAATTAAAAGCTGGAATTGAAGAAATCAATCCTGCTATGCCATCGAGAGGGAATGCTTGGAATGTTGAAGAGGGACAGGGTGTTGACTCAGTGCAGGAAATACTTCATTGAGTGATGGGAAAAGAATGTCAAACAAACATAAAAATGATAAGATGGAATGGAACTTCCAATGAAAGCCCTCGAACCTAGATGAGACTGCCTTCAAATATTTCCAATTCTACCCATTTCACTCATACTATCAATGAACTCAAATTTGTGCATATCTGCGGCCATACTAGACAAAAATTAATGAACATAGAGAATGGATTCAATACGTAGCCTACTAATAATAGTGACCCCTATTTATCAATCTTCCATAAGAAGCAGCATGATTGGTAATTGACTGCAGCTGCTAGGAAGGAATCCATGGGGTCAAGACAAATCTGGATATGTGTACTGTGTTGGCCCTTCGAATAATTGAAAGGTGGGAAAAAAAGGTTAATAATGAGGAAATGTTGAGTTCACATATGGGTGATGCAATCATTCTCAATGTCGTCAAAATCTAACTCAATTCAGGTTAATCGAATCATAGAATTTGATAGTCTGTAGAACATTTTTTCCTTGTTAAGTGACGTATTTGACACTCAGTTGAAAATTCAGAATATGACAGGTATGGAAAAGTTGAAACCACCATTTACACGTTTATAAGATTAAATGATGTATTTGACACTCAATTAGTTCATCACATGTTTGACAGGTTGAGGTATGGGAAAACGAAAAACCGCCATTTAGAATTTTGAAAAATTAGATGACTAGCAAAACTGTAAATTGTAAATCAGGGTTGAGTCCCTTGAGGAAATGCATAGATTGTCCTAGAAAAAAATTCAATATTAGGGCTAGAAGTTAAAAAAAATCTAAAGGAGAAAGTATCAAGTAAAAAATTGGAAATATTTAAATGCTAAAAGAGGAATAATAATAAAAAAGACTCTCATATTTTATTCATTGAATTTGACAAAGAAATCAGGCATGTGCATGCCACGGGGACTTCACTTAGTGAACTTCTCACATAGCACGTGCGATTGTGGGATATTAAACAATTCCCTTAATTTCGAGAGATATTGACCCAAACTCTTTTTGTTGAAACCTCCTCCCCACCCCTTTTTATACCTCAATCCTTATAAACCACCCTACCCACCCCCACCTTAAACCCCTCATCCCTCCATACCTGCAATATATTGGTTCAATTTTTGATAATTTTAAAACCCACAATATGAACTAACATGATAGGATATTGGCCAACAAGTGAAGCCCCCGTGGTGCGTGCATTATACTAAAGCAAGTCAATTTTGGATTGCTTTACTCAAATGCACGCTTAGCATGCATTACAGAGCCAAATTCACTGATTCAAACCATAGAGTGTCTGTTCAGGCATAAAAAACCTAAATAATCTTTCAAAGTTTAAATTGTAGACATAAAAACTAATGGTCTGCAATGAAACTCCAAATTTATGTGTTTTCCACATGGTAAAAATCACGGTTGAGTGCCTCAAGGAAATGCACACATTGGCATGCATTTCATGTTATATTGAATAAATTTCACTATAACATAGGCATACCAACCTTTTCTACAAACTCTTGTACTCACTTCTATAAATTGTATGATCTACAGTAAAATCCAAGTCATCCAAAATAACAATTGATATCAATCTGTCAAAAGTGTCTCTCAGCCATATTTGCACAGCTCCAGAAGATGAAAGTGGTCTGATGGATTCACCTTGTTGGCCTCTACCCATTGGGTATCTCACTTGCAAGTTTGAAGGAAAAATGAAATCACCTTGGTGACCTAGGGTTTGAAGCGAATTGGGTAAGTGTTAAACAAAGAATTTGAGAGAACATTTGGAAATGCCCGCAAGAGGGTGTTCCTTTGATGATAAAATTCATCAGATGATATGGTCCTATTCATTGTTGAAATGGCTATCTAGTCATGCCCTTGGTTTTTCTTACGGTGATCAGATAAAGAAAATATCAACCTGCCAAAATAGAAGAAAAATGTTATTTTGCATACTAAAGACAAAAGAAAAATGGCTAAGGGTTGTAAAGGGGCTAAGTGATGCCCGCATTAAGGTTGATGTTCGCACTAAGGATGATGTCAGCATGGCATGGCATGGCTTAGATGATGATGTGGCATGAAGATGAAATCATTGTTGCATTATGACATCATTCTGAAGAATTACGGCAAATTAGTGAAAATCAGGAAATTGGTCAAGTATGGGAAAATTGGTCCAAGTAGCCTTAAGAGGATGCCCGCCACAAATTGTACGTTGAAGAAAATGCCCGCGGTACATGTGGATATTGTAGGTTGTTGTTTTGTATACTCAACCATGGTCTCAGTTTGTCCATAGAGACCCTAAGGAAGAATTTATGGACCTGCCACAACTGTGGTTTAGGGAAATTAGAGCAAGCCTAGGAGAAAGTTAAAAATTGTCAAAGTATGGATTTATTGGTAAAATCTGCCTAACTGCCCTTGAGGAAATGCCCGCCATAGCTCATATGATGATGATAAAAATATTATGAGAGTGTGGATCTCTAGAGTGTTGTATGGTGCATCCAACCATATCATTAGCCTGACCAAAAAGTATTTCAGGAAGAAGATATCAATCTGCTAAAAGTGCCTCTCAGTCATATTTGCACTGCTTCAAAAAAAAATGCCCGCCGAGGAGAGAGAAAGAAGCTCCAGAAGATGAAAGTGATCTTGATGGATTCACCTTGTTGGCTTCTACCCATTGGGTATCTCACTTGCCAAATTTGAAGGAAAAATGAAATCACCTTGGTGACCTAGGGTTTGAAGAGAACTGGTTAAGTGTTGGACAAAGAGTTTGAGAGTCCATTTGGAAATGCCCATAAGGGGGTGTTTCTTTGATGATAAAATTCATCAGATGATATGTTCATGTTCATTGTTGAAATGGCTATCTAGACATGCTCTTGGTTTTTCTTATGGTGATCAGATAAGGAAAATATCAACTTGCCAATATAGAAGAAAAATGTTATTTTGTATACTAAAGACAAAGAAAAAATGGCTAAGTGTTGTAAAGGGGCTAAGTGATGCCCGCATTAAGGTTGATTCCCGCACCAAGGATGATGCATGCATGGCATCATCATGGCATAGATGATGATGTGGCATTAAGTTTAAATCATGGTTGCATTATGACATCATTCTAGAGAAATACGGCAAATTAGTGAAAATCATGAAATTGGCTATGGGAAAATTGTTCCAAGTAGCCGTAAGAGGATGCCCGCCACAAATTGTGTGTTGAAGAAAATGCCCGTGCCACATGGGGATATTGTAGGTTGTTGTTTTTTCTACCTAACCATGGTCTTAGTTTGTCCAAAGAGACCGTGAAGAAGAATTTATGGACCTGCAAAAAATGTGGTTTAGGGAAATTAGACCAAGCCTGGGAGAAGATCAAAAATTGTCTTAGTATGGAATTATTGGTAAAATATGCATAACTGGCCTTAGGGAAATGCTTGCCACAACTCATAGGATGATGATAAAAATATTGTGAGAGTGTGGATCTCTAGAGTATTTATGGGGCATCCAACCATATCTAGAAGGCTATAATAAAATGTTTTTCAGACAGTTTGAAGACAGTATAGAAGCATCATCACAATAACACACATGCTAGGAAATGTATATTATCATTTCAAACTTACAAATTTCATATATAATGAAAATTTTATTTGAAAAGAAAAACCAATTATAACAGAACAATAATATACCAGACATAATTGAACGCAACAAATACATAATTCATATGTATTAAATAGTAGAATTCACCATACATATTACACCTAACAGTATAAAAATTTATTAATGAAATGTAAAATGTTTACAACTCCAAATGGGGTACACCAGTCATCATCCCTAATCCATAAAATTTTAAAATCTATCCAAGTTCCTCCTCTGGACCATAAGGTAACAAAAGAGGACTCCTAGTGGTGCAACATGTATTTACTTTTCCTGTAGTTATCAACTAGCTTCCATTGATCAGTAGTTGGCAAATCCAGACTAATTATCTCCTTCGCCATTACACTGAGCTCCACGATTTCAGCATAAGAGAACTCTGGCAATTTTGTACATATGGCTTTGAAGTCAAACAGTGTCTCGAAATCTCCAATTAATTTATCAATCATTGTTTTTTCAGACAAGGATTGATGCTGCATGTCATCAAATTGTTTGTGATCTAATCTGCAACTGATTAACCTGTCATTATATTCTTTCTGATGCCACACTCCTCATTACTCTTCCCAGAAGAAAGGGAGTCCTCTTCTAAATTAAGGATTAAACAGTTCAATGGATTCCTTGAATTGATGATGCATGACATCAATTTTCACTTGAACTATTTCCAAATGATGATATTTATTTACCACTTTTATTGCCCATGTGATAACCAAAACTCTATCCTTTATATTTTCTTTCTTTATTTCCTCTTCTATCAATCTGTTCAAAAACTTGATTGCATTATTAGCTGTGTCAATAAGCTTCTTATTTAATACATATTTTACCATCAAGACATTTTTTCTAGCAGCTTGTGTAACAATATCCTTATCAAGACTAAATCTAAATAAGGCATGAGCTTGGTTGCTTCTGCTATCAGTACATCCCAGATGAGATGTTTTGTTCCATGTAAGGTTGACTGTCCTATAACCTCTTTTGTCAATTTGTTTTTCTTATCCACCAGTTCCTTACATTTGTCTTCCAATTTCTTCCTTTCTAGTTTTCTATTTCTAGCTATGTCCTCCAATTTTTTATTCTGGTTCTTCAAACCAACAATTTCCATCTTTGTAAGACTACCTGTGGCATAGCCTGGACTATGCCTTGTTCACTAGATCCAGCCACGGGAGGAATGATCCTCAATTCTAGCTCCTTTTCTTTCTCCTCCAACTTTTTTTCCATTTCTTCAAACTTTTCCTTCATGGCTTTCTCACTTTCTACAACCAAGGCCATGTCTTTTTGCCATTGATTTTATTTATCAGCAAACTTCAATAATTTTGCTTGACAATCAGTGAGTTGATTATTCAGGTTCTCATTTTCTTTTTCTATCTCGTCTAGTTCAAGAGCCTGTATTAGCTAGGTGGCAAGTATGGGAATCTTCTTTTTCAATAACTGAATGTCTTTTTCTTTCTCATCCAGCAACGTTTGGATCCCAGCTCCAACAATCTTCTTTCTCAATTTTACCTTTGAGGGTCCATAACTTGGATAATGCCAGAGTGATCTTCAGCAAGTGAGTAAACAAGATATCTCCTGTCTGCTTGTGCAGATGAATCATGTCATGTATAGGGATATCATCCAGGTTCATTTTTACTTCGGCAACAATGTTCTTGGTTGCCAAGGCCAAGTTTAGAGTGTTTTGGACATAATCGCTGACTGAAACCAAAGACACATCTTGATTAGAAATCTTTATTACTTCGGAATATAATTTCAAAGTCTCTTCTAAAGTTATGGCTTTCATGCCTTTATATTTATCCACTAACTCTGCTTTGTTCTTTGATTGGGAGGAGGAATCAACATGAGTACTATCTGCAAATGTATACTCTTTTACCTCAAATGGAGGGCCTAATATCTTCATTTCCCTTTTCCCTTTGTCTACAATTGTATCTAGGACAAGTTGTCCTTCAGTTTCAACCTTCTACCTTTTGGGAGTTTCAGCAGTGTCATCCTCATCGATATCCATTACCTCAGGAAAATCTCTTTTATTCTTTCCTTCTAATTGACTGGCCAATGGATTAATGCTCTTGGCTGCAGCAACCAAATTGGATATATTAGGCAATAAAGAGACAACCTATCCTATATGAGAGCTTGGATCTTCATCTAAGTCAAAAATCTTTGGGGCCACCTTTGGATAATTAGACCAGTTAGCAATTTCTGCCAATCCCACAACCTCTTCGTGTTTAAAAGGCTCTCTTTTGAGTCTTTCTCTTGATTGAGATAACCTGGTGAGGGTCATAATTGATTGTGGGTTCTGTCTCAAATCCTGACTCTCTAAGTAAACCTTCCACCATTGGAAAAGCACACTTATTCTTTATGGTGAATGGACCTACAACCCAAGGGTATTTGATGTCAGTGGACTTCTTATATTTCAAGAAGTGTTCAATCTCTACGAACAGCTTTTTTCTAATGAACTCCATTGAGGAAACTCTTGGAGTCAAGAAGGCTGGTAACATGTAAGGTGACTGAGTGAAACCATACAGTCTGATCAGTGTTCCATATTCAGACAGGAACCAATCTCCTGTTCTCTTTTCTGTAGAAGCTTGCAATAGATCCCACATCTTTGGCAGCACTCGGGGCAACCTCTTTTGGAAAATGGCAGCATAAATCTCTATCATCCTATATATTGAGGCCATTCCTTGGGCAAAGGGAGTAGTAGAGAGCTTAGAAGCATCAAACGTATGATTTTGTGATTCCTAAGGGGATGGAGGGGAACACTTGGAGGAGTTGTGACCAAATCAAGATGTCGAATGTAAGTACTTCCATTGTTTCCAATCAATGAATAACTTGGCCTATCTCTCCAAACTTCATGTTTTTCATGATGAATGTATGAATTTGCTTATCAATTGATAGTTAGATCTTTGTTTATTGCACTTATTTTTTTGAAAGGTGTTCTCCTTTGTTTGTGTTCAAGTTCGAAAGCTTGGAGTTGAATCAAAGCTAGGAGCAGTAAGGACAACCGCTGAAAGTGAGGTAGGCCATCTACCTTTTTTGTTTCTTCCATAGGCTTAGTTGCACATGTATGAACTAGGTCTAGGATAAAGTTAGTCACCACTTGTTTCCTTTCTATCTTAGATTGAAGAATTCCAATCCAAGAGAAATTCAACATGTCCGCAAGGTAAAATTTCTAACACAATCATTTCTCGAATTGGAGCTAATGTTAGAACCCAAAATGGGTTTCTCCAATACCCATTTGGTGTGCTTATTATAGATGGTTTGTATGTACATTACGGGGTGGAATAATTGGTTGATCCATCATTTAAAATTTATTTTTAGAGTTCGCACATGGTCATACAGTTGTATTTCTCAAGTGTTGATTGTTGGTCCAATTTTTGGGCAAGTAGTTCATATACATCTAGAGAATGCGTCACATATATCAGTTGGACAAGTTTTTAATGGCAACAATTTCCACATACATGCAAATTCATTGCATCATTTAGAGCAAGTATGGGAGGTCAAAGACTCCTAAGAGGTGCATTTAGATAAATACCTTTACAAATTTCTATATTTTGTAAATCATTTTTTAAGGGCTTGATCATATTTGTGGATTCCTATTATCGAGATGGGCATCTAATTCAAATTTGAAGCAAATCTAAGAAAAATTTATTTAAAAAATCATATATATAATAAAATAATTTTTTTTTATTTTAGTCTGAATGACAAGAGGATTACATTTTTGGGGACTTGGTATGGAGATTTGTTCATGGTTTAAATTTAAGTAGAATCTTAGACCATTAAAAAAAATTATATGTTTAGCTTGCTATTTATAGCAAGGTGGCTATATTTTAGAGGATCGGCATGACATACATTTTCAATGCCAAATTTCAAGCCATTTCAAAGAGTTTGATTTGCCAAGGCTTGGATTCATTTTGGCAACTTCTTGAAGGTGTTTAGTGGGTCCCATATGAGGAATGCTTTTTTATATTTGAGGAATTTCGAGCACATTAATTCATGTGGTTTCATATGATTTTGATCTAAGGTGCACTAGTTGAGGAAGATTCCTTGAACATTGTGGCTATCCTTCTTGTTATTTTTAACCTAGACTAACTCCCTGTATTTTCGCCTTTTATATTGTTTTTATACTTCACTTCATTGGGGTTAATGGTAAGCTGTATCTTTGGAAATTGTCGACGTATGGGATGTTGCCATGTTTAGGACTAATTTGCACTTCCATGAGGAACTTTTCTAATATAAGGTAGGATTGTCTTATGGCTTAGAGTGGTATGTCTTCCTTGAGGATTATACACTATTTCTCTCATACTTCTGAACCTAAAGCCTTTCTATTCTAGGTTTTTGAGGTGTTTTTTTGTCTCACTTACACCATATTCTATTCTAGGTTTTTGAGATGTTTTTTTGTCTCACTTCCACCATGTTTTGATTTGTTTTATTCCTTGGAAACCTATTTATTTACACCTAGAAGGATGCACTCTCCTTGAAAGTCGCATATTTGCCATGTTTGACACAAAGCCTTCTCTATTTTTATGAAGACAAGGATACCTATATGACTTTAGCATACTCTCCTTGAAAGTGACCTATTTGCCATGGTTGACATGTATCCTTCTCTAACTCTTTTTGTGATGATGTGGATACCTTTATGACTTCGCATAATTAATAGTTGAGTCTAGTTTTACTTTAACCATATGTTAAATCCCCCTTGGCAAATTAACTTACCATGATCTTCGCTTAATAAGATTATGCCACATATGTAAATGCTCCCTTATGAATTAATTCTCCATTTGGTGCGAGGATATAATTTGGTTAGGGGTTGGCTAGAAACCATACAATTTATATTTCCCCCCTTCTTGTTTGAATTTAAAATAAAAAATTAGTTATTCATACCATAGGTACCCACTATTTGTAGGCATTAAACCCCTAACATTACATATACCCCAAGGGTACAACATAGAATCTAGATTGTAATTTATAATATTGTATATGTAACTTTACTTTGTAGCATTTTCACATGCCCTTGATCATTTTATCATCTACAACCATTACCTCTATGCATGGGACCGGATATACAAAAATATTTGATCTCCTTGCAACATTGATGTTGATAAGTGTATAGATGCTCTCTGAATCTATTAGAACCATAACATTGTTTTTCTTATGCCCCTTTATTTTCATGTTTGTTGTTCGGCAATATTAATTATGCCTATTGATGACATTTCCTAGTGTTTTCTTATCTTTTGATACTTACATAACACTTTGATGGTTGCATAACTTCTTCATTTGTATCTTGAATTCCAATATCAAAATCTTCTTCTTTCTCTGCTTCACACTTGTATGAAAAGAAATTATTCTCATCCATTACATCTACATCTTGGATCCCATTTCTCTCCACATTTCATACATTTGCCTTCCCTTCATCTCTGGGCTTCTTGACTCTATTTACTTCCTTCTCATAGATGTGACAAATGATATCTTGATTTGTAGGTGTATACGGTATGGGGTATTTTCATCTTGAATAAACTTGTCATTGTTATTTTATATATATAACACACAATACATGAATATTTGAGCTTTATTTTTTTTAATTACATATAGTTAAGTTCATGCTCATTTCCCATGCCCATTCTTCATTTAACTATGTTTTTATTAACTTGAAATTTACTGTGAAGCATTTAAATGTCTCTTAAATGTATTTTCATGTAATAAACATGTAAAAATAGATTTCATTTATCATATTCTTTGTATCTTTAAACAAGTAAATATTTAACACACATTTAGTTGAAATTTTAAATTTGAAAATAACTTTCCACCACATGCTTGTTGGTTTTTTTAATGTACTCATGTAAGTCATTTTAATGAAATCTTAAAGATTAAACTTTTAAAGAGATTTTACTCAAAGAAAGCTGAGGACTTTAATCAATCCCTTATTATGAATCTCTAAAAATCCTCAAAAGCAATCAATGTCTAATAAATGGATTTACTAACATGCCACCATGATTTAGTGAACCCTCTAAACCCGTGTGATATTGGAAGAGCCATCTAAAAACTAGATATTTAGCTAATGTCTCTTATGGTCTAAAATCCCAATGGAACTTATACTTTGTTTAGATGTTGTAACCTATGATCATTGGAGTTGCTCAACTATTAGTTTAAGTGCGAACTTAACTAGATATCTAGATAATTTTTATTATGATCTAAAATCTCAATGAAACATTTTATTTATACTTCGTTTAGATGTTGTCACCCATGATCGTTGGAGTTGCACGACTACCAGTTTATCGATGCACTTTAAAACACACCTGGTAGCTTAAGTGGAAGACATGAGTCATATTAGAAGCAAATAAATTGCTCAATTATTTTAGTACTTGTACACTGGGGATGCACTTTAAAAACTCTTGGTAGTCTAAGTGGATGACATGAGTCCATATTAGGAGCAAAAAAAAATTCAAACCTATTGATGTGTGTTAGCACTATTCAGGTATGCAAAAATTACAATGGTATTCAAGTAGTTTATCAAGTTTTTTTTTCAAGTTAGAGACTTTGAAACCTATTGGCACTTGGATCTAAGGGTGTACAATTGCTTGGATGGCTATACCATATTGTGAGAACAATGGTGGTAATCAAGTTATTACTAAAGTTCTATAAGCATTCACCTTAGACTTCAGCTTCCATAATTTCCCCACAATAACAAATGAGAGGCAATTGAATTGTACATTCATTGTACTCAATGGAAGAGGTAATTGAGTAAATCATTCATTATGTTGAAAAAGGGAGAGGGAGAGGGTACAAGCAAGAGGAAGGGAAAACATTCATTATGTTGAACGAGAGGGAGGGTGAGGGAGGGAGGGGGAGATTATTCACCCCTCTCCGTCTTCAATGTGGAAGGGAATGAGGTTGATACTAAGAAAAAACAACCAGTCGATTATGGCAAAGCAAATATTTAAGCAAACAAAAAACATTGATAAATACATATCACAATCATACAAACTGGTATCATGTCAAGGAAACAAGGTTTCATTATTTCTCCCACTTGAGTTTGATTATACACAAAAACCATCCGTAACTAAATCGGGCAAGTAAGTCAAACCATTAACTACACAACACATCCCACCTCTTGTTAAGCACTTCAAAATATTTTAAATATGAAAAAATAATTACACTAAGAGTAGCAAAGTGCTCTACAACCCAACATGGGGGAGATGTATGTTAATGTTGTAACGCATAACATTGTGTACCTTTTGGTAATATGTCGTTCTCATAAAAATAAAAATGTAAGTGATATATATATATATATATATATATATATATATATANATGTTTATGATAAATCTATGCTAACCTATAAAAAAAAATAAAACAACTTAAAAATATTCTTAAATACAATTTAAAAGCAATATATAAATCATTAAAAACATATAAAAAATTATCACTATCTTTTTAAAAGCCACAAAATATTAACTATTAAAAATTAAAACCACGAAATATTAACTATTAAAAATAGTGATATTATCAAACACCTTTTATTATAATAACTAAACACCACGAAATATTAACTATTTTTAATAACTAAACACCACGAAATATTCACTATTAAAATAGTGATATTATCAAACACCCTTTATTATAATAACTTAACAACACGAAATATTAACTATTAAAAATAGTGATAGTATGAAACACCTTTTATTATAGTAACTCAACACCAAGTATTAAAAATAATATGTGATTTTGTACCACCATGTAATATGTGATTTTGTACCACCATATAATGAACACCAAAATCTAAAATAAGTAGTATGCACGCTATAATTACTTATCTTCCATGATTAAAAACTTATTCTATACTATTCATATAGAGAGAGATTAACATGTTTTAAGAAATCTTGAATATAAATCACCATTTTTAATATAATAATTAAAAATGGAGCAGAGATATAGGTTGATTGGTAACTACATGTTTTATTTTATTAAGACATACAAGCTCTTAAGAAATTAAGACATACAAGCTGTTAAGAAAAGAAGACGAAGGTTGAACCGCCGGACCGCCGATTGGTCACATCTAAAGTCAGAATCAACCCTGTGTCAAGCCTATATAAAACTTGCGCCGTACTAAAGATATATTAAAGCCTGTGTCAGAATCAATTCCTTTAGCTCACAAAAATAAATAAATATATATATATATAATAACTAAAGATTAAGTATAATTGTCAGTTTCACAGTACTCTTTTGTCAGTTTCACAGTACTCTTTCATTTCAGCCAAAATAAATAACTCTTTTACTCTAGAAAAAAGTAGTGCTAAAAAAAATAAAAAATAAAAAATAAAATATATATATAATATATATGTTTCCTAATGATTAAGAGCATGTGTTTCTTTTTAAGAGGTCAAGGGAAGGGGGTAATGTATGTACACCTCTGTAGACTTTAGCAGTTAAATCACTGCGCAGATGGGGTCTCTTGTCCCACAAACTGGTGTCTCTCTGGGCGATGACCTTAAAAATAGATTATTATTATTATTATTATATCGATTTTGCAACCCAGACCAGACATCAAACAAACGAAAACATAAGTGACATAAGTCGTATATATATATATTGACCAGACTGAATCATTGCGCTCATATTTAAATTTAGAGGCAAAATATTGTGAATACCCAGTGCACTCATGATTCTGACATTCTTGTAAGTCAATTTAGATTGTGGGAACCTCATTTATCATGGCGTGTGCTTCACCCGCAGCAGTTAATCCTGCGGCTGCGCGGTACAGCAACAGTCGTATTTCATCCCACGGTTGCTGTGCCCCGGGGGGAGAAGCATTAACTGCTGCGCTGCAGAGTGCAATTGCACACAATTTATCCCGGCACTTAATACTCCCATGGAGTGGAAATCAATCTAAATTGTGAGAACCTTATTTATCTCAGCACTTAATACTCCTACGAGTAGTGTCAATGCTTCTATATTACCAACGTACTATTGCCCTTTTTGTACGCTTCAAAATAAGCTAGTTACTCTAAACAGTTGAAACCAGGTGATACTCCTTCCTTGTGTTGCATGTTGCATTGTATCTGTATACGAGTTCTCTACCTCACAACTATTGTGTTTGAACTAATTATACCAAAACCTCGATGACGAGTTGTAACTGATTTTCAGTAGGGAAAGGCATGAACGTGTGGCCAGTTTGTCTAGAATCAAGCAATGGCTGAAAGACAAATCCATTGCGACTACTTGAACACCAGTAAAAATGGAAAGGCATATTGCAGATGCCTACTTCAATATGAGCTAAATAGTTATCAAGCATTTAAGTAGCCAATCTGCCAGGAAGTGCTATATATTGACCAAATGATTCAGTCTTCATAGCAACTCCTGTGAAATAGAGTCAATTCTATTCACAGCCCTGTTCTATACTGACCAAATGATTCAATCTTGATAGCAACTCCTGTGAAATAGTCAATTCTATTCACAGCCCTTTCTTATGTGTTTTGGTTTGCTCCCTGAATGCCTGGTAATCTATGAATGGGTGCTTCTGACAAACAATGGAAAACGTCTCGTTTTCTTCATGCGATTGTGGCTGATGCAAATTCAACCTAATCTTTCATGTAAGAACGAAAAAGGTTTAATTTGGAAAAGGACCAACCAATTCCAATATAAGAATGAAACCCTTCAACAAACGCAGCATTCAAGTCATCCAGGTTAGAAACAAATTTCATTGAGGGGAAACTTGATTATATGGATTGAACAACCTAATTATCACCATTCTTTCTTTCAAAAATCCACTTTCAAATACAAGAGTTAGCTTCAAATCCCAGTGATACGGGGTAGCCACATAAGAATGAATTGTATGCATAACCAAGTTTCCAAAGCTATTAACCAACCCTTCTTGCAATACCCCTGCATTCATTGATCAAAACATTATACTAGGGAAGAGAAACAATGTATTATCCTCCCAGCTTTAATACATAAGCCCCCTCGATGGTGAAAATGAACATTTTGCATTGGCGTCGGCAGCTCAAAAGTAGGGACCTCGTTGAAATAGCTAGAAGTTAGGATGAGATCTTCATTGAAATCTTGGGAAACGAGCCCAATTTTATGTTATTGAAATTTAGCAAGATTTGATATTACTAAACTGCAAATGACGTTACTTTGATATATATATATATATATATATATATATATATATATATATATCCCATCTATTACCGATGTAAATNAAGCAAAAATTTAGCCAGGATAAGAGAAGAACATTAAGTTACTTTTGAATACTATTTGTCCCACTTGGTGGGAAAAAAAGAAAATTAACTTAGTTTTAAATCTAAAGGCTACACTTAAAGGTGGCATAACATGTCATTTGAAGGCATGCACGCTGAGCAGAAAACACTGAAATTCCTGGATTCTCGTGAATTGGCTGCCTCATGATAGTTTGGTCCTACCTGCTGTAAGTATTCTAAAGTCTCTCAGCAGAATAGCTCTCTACAAAGAGTGGATTTGCTAACCTTTCCAGATTGCATCTCATTTATTCAGCATACAATATTATGGCAAATTCTAGCTTAAGATATTTCCAACAGCACACTAATGACTACCTTCGCAAGCTACTTTGTGCAGTTGCACAGCTATGTTTTTTCAATAAGCAATTTATCTACATCCTGGAATGGATCAAAACAAAGGAGTTCTAGGACAACTAAAATCATTAAATGCATAAAAGCTATGAAATGGGCAAGTAACTCAAACATGAGTAGGAGAGGAAATATAGAGATAATAACAGTACTTTGTGGAATTACAGCACAACAAAATAACAACATTAACAAGACATGGATATAGAAGATCGCCCAATCTCGGAAATAGACAGTCAGTAAACTTGCAGAAAATATTCTTCTCTGGGTGGCATTTAGAAGAACAAACTTAATAGGCACATCTAATGCTCAATAGATTAGCCGTTAACAATGATGCTTTGCCAAAAAATTTAGAGGCAAGCATTTTAATAACCAGTCAACAGAACAAATTCAGTACCTTAACAGCTTGCTTATCAGTAATACTCATCTGTGATTTGACAGGATATCCAGAGTCAGGAATTGGCTACTGTGGGTGAGAGACGGTTTCAGTAAGCGGGTGGGTTGGATGTTGCAGATGGGAAACAGGTTCAGCAGATTTGGGAATTGACTGCTGTGGACGAAAAACAGGTTCAGCAGGGGTGGGGATCGGTTGCTTTGTGTGTGAGACAGGTTCACTGAGACTAGAGATTGGCTGCTGCAGACGAGAGACAGACCCCGTGAGAATGGGGATTGGCTGCTGTTGACGAGAGACAGGTCCAGTGGGAATGGGGATTGGCTGCTGCAAGTAAGAGAAAGATTCTCCTGGCTTTGGGACAGACTCTTTGTTGATCTGGCTAGAATGATCAGGTACAGACTTTGGTAAGCTCCCATTTGGTTGACCCGAAACAACCCTTGTTTGATTTGAGCCAACTTGCACTGGAGGCGCAGTTCGATCTGGTATAGGAACTGATGTTGTTCCCTGACTATTCACAACAGGCACCAGATTTGGCAATAAAGGAACAGGAGTTGATGGCATTGCTACAGTATTGTGAATAGATGGAGGAAGTTCAGGGGGTAGAAGAATGTTCTCATCTCTCCTTGTGATATTGACATGCGGTGCAATGTCATTTGCTTTAGAAACAGGCACTGACAATCCTGGATCAAAGACAACACCTCGCAGGACTGTATCAGTGTCTCCCACTCTAACCATCAGCAAGTAGCCAGCATCAAATGAACCATCCAATACCCCATGAACTGATTGGCCTACAAAAGTATTGTCAGGAAATGAAGGCGTTGATGAATCTATTTTCTTGCGTCTTGGTTTCTTTTTCCCATCCAACCGCTGCGGTACATGAGCCTTCTCACCTGGATACAAAGTGTGTGATTTACGGGGTCGCCCTCGCTTCCGTTTTGGAGGTATACCTGTAGAATCAGTCTGAGCTTCTTGATTTTCGTCTTTCATTTTAAACACCTGCACTGAAAACATCTACAAACTTCATTCCATGCTGTAAATTTGAGAGGACGAAAAATTCATGTGACTAGATATGAAACTTTTAAGTGCCCTACAACAGAATCCAGAATTAGCAATGATGTGTAATTGCTTTTAAAATAAAGAAGTGTCAAGGCCTTGTAGGAGTTGATAAGCCCGTCATTTATAATAAGAAAACTATATCTAGAGTAGAGATTATATATTTTATTTGACAGCTACTAGCTACGTTTTGCAACATAACAGCAGCTACGTTTTGCAAAATAACACATTCTCTGTAAGAAGAGCATAATTTAAACCTGTTAGCTTAAAAGTCCTACTACTTGTACTAGATAAAAGAAAAGAGAACCTTCAAAGGTACATATTAATAAGAAGTTGAAGTACTAGATAAAATAAAAGAGAACCTTCAAAGGTACACATTCTTAAGAAGTGTAAGGGTACAGGTCATAGAATAGTTTCTGAAAGAATGTGTACTAAAATGAATGACTTCACTTCCAAAGACCAGATCATAAAAACATGCCAATTATGAATACATAGTTCACTAATATGTAATAGGTCCTAGTCCATTTAAACTTCCACTAACAGAAACCTATCCCCATAAAAACAGCCAAATTAGAGGTAACATACAAAAAGGTCACCTGACTATTCTTGTGAGAATTACATGCATGTTATAATTACAATTGTTTCAGTAGGTAGACTAAGTCTTCCTTGTCCAGTGATAAGGTTAGTTGCCCATTTGGCTTTGCCAGAAGTCCCCTACTCCTTGTGCATTTGTTTTACTAAGATAACATCATTTTTCTTGTTCAATGTTGGAGTTTGGGTCTTCAATCTCCATTACCAATTGAAGTTCAAAAATAAAAGAGAAAAAAAGAATGCACAAAATAACAACAAATTTGGCAAACTCTAGCAAGATGGAGCAGTTTTCTCCCTAGTCCAATCAAAATTTCTGGAAATGCAGAAATGACACGTCTCTCTAAATGTATCTGTAAAGCAAAGTTGTAATATACATAAGATCCATAAAAACACAGCCGAGAACTTTCGAAATTATAATTTTCTTAAATTTCCCTTTCTGTGCCATTTTTTAAATTATCAATTTTTACTTCATTTTTGTTGTTTTTGTTTCAAGTCATGGAAGCCACCCAATCCAATCCAAACAAACAAAATGATTAAAAAATTATTTTCCAGTGGGAAAACAGTGCATGGTAGTTGAATCTACCACAAAACATCTCATAAATATTTCCCAAACATTTCCATATAGGAAACTTCTGAGAAATGTCTGAGAAATGTTTCCCATAAAAGATCCCAGGAGCTTGTGTACAGCTTGCATACTAAAAATATTTCCTACATGGCAACCAACACAGAGTAAGACTTTCAGTTTCATAGCTAGTTTACCTTTATTGACCACTTGCCATAATGTATCATGAGTTCATTGGGCCTTTTCAACCAACCTTACCTTTGAGATCGACTTCATTAATCTAATAATAGAGTTACAATGACGGAATGAAATGTCTGTTGTAAATTCACCATCCTTTCTCTCGAACAGGAAATCACTCCCAACACAAGGTGTAGCTAGCAAAGATCCGTCTTAACCCCAGTTAAATTGAGCACTGAGAGTAATTAATAAAACTTGAGTTGCAAACCTTGATGTTTTTGCACCATGAAAATATTTAATAAACATTGAAGTTTACACCTCAAATTTTGTGATCCCTCTGAATGAGTGATCTCAGAGGTTAAAATGGGTCTATGTTAGTTTATCTTACGATTGTTGTTTAAATATGGTAAGTAAGATAAATTAGACATCGGCTCTTTTTTAAGTGTTGTAGTTATTAATGCCCAAAGGGGTTGGATCCATTGGTGAAGAACGAGGATATTTTCACCAGTAGGCAAGGTTCAATTCCAATGAGGGCTGAACCTGGAGCCATGCGTTCACTTTGAGGTAGTGGTCGAACGGGTGGTTCTCTCCTTGCATGCTTGTGTCATTCACAATAAAGAGAGAATGGAGTTGCGTGATTGTTCACATGGATTCTATCTTCTCTAGGGAGGCTATAAACCCAGGGTACCATTCCCGTCTCTTCCCGCTTAGCCGCACAGGAGGTCCAAAAGTTGATCCCGAAATGTCCCATTCTCCCAATCAACATTATGTACCATATATTTCAGGTTCTTATGCAATATGGAATAAGTGATTCTTGTGTGAAACCCTTTTCTTGTAGTCTGTCTGTCTGGTGCATGTGCTCTCTTTAATTTGCCATGGTATCAGAGCATAAAGTGACTATGAGTCTACAAGGAAAAGAGAGTTAAGTTCAAATTGGGTGCTAACAACTTGTGGAGGACATCAAACATAGCAGAAGAGAATCATAGCAGTAAACAAATATTCCGGCAAAAGAAAACTGCAGTTCCAGCTGAATGAAAGACACTCCAAAAGTTGCATTAGAATGGAAAGCCTTCTAAACATAAGCCACACACAGGTGAAGCACTCCACTCCTAGAGTACAAGTGTCAATCTCCAATGATGATACCACGTACAATAGAGACCCAAGCTGATGTAGAAGCACTCCACTCCTAGAGTACAAGTGTCAAGCTCCAACGAAGATACCATGCACAATAGTGACCCAAGGTGATGTAGCTATGCAATGCAAGTCCACACCACTCCATCTTGAGTCTCCATGGACTTCATCCATCCTACAAAGCCATGTACTCCATTGGGGCAGTTACCTCCTACAAGAACATCGTCGATGCCCCAAGTGTCCCTTAGCCATCTCCAATCCTCCAAATAAGAAACCAAGCTGCCACATGCCATCTAAGGCATGTAGCCCTCCTCCACAACATGTAACGCTCCTCATATCTTGTAGGCCGTTCTCCCACCAAGTGAATCCTCAATGTGGCCATCATGCAAGGCATCCACCATCCAGGAAAGAGATCTTCAACACCCTAGGGAAGGAAGAACACTGAGCCAATGATCATCTAAGCTCTAGCATCCTTTGAACAATTTATCACAAGTGTGCATATCCATCATGAACCATCTCTCATACTACAATCCATCTCGAACCATCTAAGGCTTGAAGATACACCATGTACCCTAAACCTCGTGAAGCACCCAAAAAATGGTGTAAATGATTTTGAAGTAACCCAAAAGTCTAACACACTCCCACTATCACCCTTGACTCAACTGTATTGAAAAGAACATATACCTCATGTGAAATCCTAATTTATCAATGTAAGAATCTATGTTTAACAAGAAATGAGAAATAGGATGGGAAGTGACAATAGAATGAAAAATAAGTACCTGAGGAATGATGAGAGAAATCCATTTCATTCAAAATCCAAAAGATATAATGCAAAATCTATATGAAAGCGGATTCACAATTTCACAAGATAATGGTTATAGATCACTGAATCACATGATATCACATATTCAACTCATTCCAAAGTAGAGCACCACATCCATTTCATGTCATAATAGTCCATTGAATTGTCATTGTATTATCTAGAAAGTTGGAAACATAATAATGCGAAAATTGGCTTATGCATCTGAAATGTCATATTTATAAAATTCTAGGGCATGAGTCTATAGAATACACCAAAATGCAAGATGTAATCCATAATGCATATACATCAAAATGCATGTAGACCCACCAGAGTGTAGTACGGTGGCTTGCAAGTAGCAAGATAATTGTTAACAATGAACTTCCTTTGGAGGTTTTGCAGGACGATGGCATTATGTTATGAACCAAAATCCTTAAAATAGCAACCCCCCCTTGGGTCATATTGTTGATTTTTCTGAGCAGCATCGAGAGCACCTGGTCCAAGACCACGATGTGGACTCAACTCAGTGTTGAGTGATCATTCTGTTGAATGATGATATCTGGTCCTTGACCATGATATGGACCCAGCTCTGCCCTGGGGGGACTCAACCTTGTGTTGAGTGACCATTTTGTTGAATGATAGACATCTGGTCCAGGACCACGATGTGGACCAGTCTAGTACTAGTAGACTCAGCTTAGTTCTGAGTAGCCATTCTTTCGAATGGAGGCACCTAGTCAGTTACCAGGACTCAGCCCGAGGTTGAGGGCCATTCTCTTGGAGAATGGAGGCGCTTGGTCTGTTACCAAGATTTGACCTAGTGTCAAATTATGCAGCCTATGGCTGAGGCACTTGGTCTATTACAAGGAAAGCACTATAAGCCCTAGACTGGGTCTAGGCATGTGTGACACTCTGACCCTTGATCAATGGGCTTTGTGGTCTTCTCCAAGTCTTAGCTACCCTTGGTTAAGACACCCTAGTACTTGATCTTGGTGTCACACGGAGTGTGAGATCAAAGCATTAGTAATTCTCTTAGTTTATGATGATGTACTTTGAATGGGATAAAAAGACCACATTGACCATAGGGGCACTTTAAGAAGGCTAAAGCAAAAGTCAAAAATACATGAAGACCCTTCGTACCAATAAGGTGTAAAAGTGAAAGTGCTAAAAGACCTTTAACACCACTAAAGGCAAAAGTCAAAATTAGAAAAGAATAAAATATTATTATTTTGAGATTTCTAATTTTGGCCCACTTACAGGTGACTCAAAGGATATTAAAGAAGATCAAGCCAATTCATTATCACACACACACTTGCTCTCACAGGTACAGCTGCTCAAGTTTGAAGAAGAAGATTTTGTGATTGTGCCCTAGCATGGATGAGTCTAGCTAGGGCATCATCATCCACTTGAGGGCAAACCCTAAGCTAGGGTTTTTATCTTTTTTTGTCTTAAGGGTTTTTTTATCAAAACCCTCCTATATCTTCCTGCAGCCATCCTCACTCACGGTCAGCTCTTCTCAAATTTCGGGCAGCCCTCTTCCCTTCCACAGGCTGCCCCCATCCTCTTTAGAGCAGCTGGTTAAGGGCTCGGCCCTTCTCTTCACCACTTGGGCAGGCCGCTTGAGGGCTCTGCCCTCTCGACACCTCCGGGCAGCCTCTAGCAGGCCTACCCAAGAGGTCCGTGGCCCTTACAGCACCCTCGGGTATCCACTAGGCAAACCCATGAGGGCTGCCATGGCCACACAGGCCCTCCGGGCAGCCTTTGGGCAGACCAGTGAGGGTCCTATAGCTGCCCGCAGGACTGCCGGGCCAGCCCGTAAGGCCACAGGCTAGGGCTACTAGCCCTCCGAGCAGCAGCAGAGCTGCCACAGGGCAGTCAGACAGGGAAAAAGGGCAGCAAAAAAGCTGCCACAGGGCAGCTGAGTAGGAAAATCGGGTAGGGCAATGATAAATCCAGGCAGTTGACAGTTTTTCGGGCAGCCTGTTAATGAGCAGGAAAGAGAAAAATTAGGGTAGCAAAGCCCTAGTTTGTGAAAAAACATTTTTGGCATCTTTTGTGTAAATTGAAAAAATTGATCTCCTGATATTGTGGTTGAACCCTATTAGAGTTTGTGGAACTGTTTGAAGAATTTCAGTCATCTTATTTACGAGATGAATTACTAATACTTTTGGGGGTTTTGTCCTTTAAAGGTTTCCCCAGTGTTTCTTGTGTCCATTGTGTTGATGAGATGAATGTTATTTCCTGCACTTATCATTGGTTTATGTTAGTCTGCAAATTTTAAAAGTATCATGCTAATGCTAAATACTTAACACATATCACATTATTTGAAAAGACTAATTTATTATAATTTTATAAATATGTCCAACAAAAAGAGAATACCTCAAATGCAAGCCTCACATTCGAATAACTCTCTCTAGTTCCATGACGAACCACTCAATATCTTATTTCAGCAAGTATCCAGCTCCAATAACACAACTGGAGTCTCAATGAGTCAAAACCTCCAAGGCAGAGCAGAAATCAAACCCTCAAAGAAAAAATTGATGTGTTTATAAAGTTAAACTACTCAAATCTCTCTTTTGCATGTGAGGAATGAACCCAAACATGACTTTTTATATTGGAAGGGCTTTGGGCATTTTTCTATTTTGGTTACTTTTTCCCTTTTTGGTTGGCTTTGGGCGTTTTTCTATTTTGGGTACTTTAGTCTTTTTCCCTTTTTGGTTTTCTTCCTATTGCCTCTCAACATGAAACAGTCCAAAAATATCAAGAAACAGAAACATCAAAAATGCACATGGAATAGCATGACAAACCTCAGGCCATTTTGTACAGTCCAAAAACCAAATAACATCAATTCTGGATACTGTTTTTCGTTCAATACAGTTTCTGAAAAAGGTATACCATACAATTTCTGCAGGTAAGAATATGAATAGTTATACTCCATTTTAAATCAGAGACCTTCTTTTTCTAAAATAGAACAAGTTTTTAAAGGGGTGCTAATTTTTTAAGAATTTCCTAAAACTTATTTCAGAAAGTGAAGGTGTAATTGAGTGGATTAGATTCTAAGGTCTATTCTTCATGGTGATTTGGCAGTAGTCAATGTACCTCCCAGATATGCACAAACTTGACACCT